>CM065590.1:529726220-530198326 GCA_033119425.1 Bufotes viridis | reverse complement strand
CAGGCCAAAAACTAACCACTACCGCTAAAACACAGCACCCATAGACAGTCAGACCCAGCAGCCCAACAGCCTGCTGTCAGACTGAGCCCTACCACCCACAGGCACATCATCAAAGCCACAGCAGCAACCATTCAGTACTGCACCATGTGAACAGATGTATAGAACTCACCTGTCCATGTGGTCTCAGAAAACTGGCATAAATTAATAAATCTGCTGGTCCTGCTGGCCCCGTCCTCTCCTCGCCATGCCCCCTTTTCATAAAGTGACGAAGGAGGTGTAGAAATGCCACTTGTGACAATATTTTGCAACTTTATAACGCCAGAAATTTGGCATGGGGGATTGATTCCCCTTTATGTGTATAATAATGAGATAGACTTGGAACTTGTAATGTCACGACCTTTCCTTTTACTAGCTTTGTGAAAAGGCTGGAATATATATATATATATATTTTTATTTTTTCTGTAGCTATTTGCCTCCTGATGTCCTGTTTGGAGATATAGAGGAATCTTTAAAGGGAACCTGTCACCATATTCTGACATATAAAACCGAATGCACCTTAATGCTTGTTTACCCTGATAGTTCCCAGCGATCGATCCATAATCTTCTCAGGACAAACCTATTTTATCGCCCTATAAAGCTTTCCAGCCGTTTATGCTAATTAACATAAAAGAGTCATATCTTTGACCTGAGAAAAGTCATATTTTCTCAGAGTCAAGCACCTCAGCTCTGCCTAAGAAACACCCTTATTGATAAAATCTTGCGCATGCGCAATATTCATTTCGGTCAGAACTACGTTGCAAGTGCAAAGGAAAGGTAAGTGCGCGATTTCGGATGAGATTGCAAGCAGTGAGGGCAGAAATTGGCTGTCAATCAAAGTCTAGGGGAGTGAAATAGGCTATAATAGTGTGAGGGGAAGGAATTATTTATGCTAATGAGCGGGAAAGCTTTATAGGGCGATAAAATAGGATTGGTTAGTCCTGAGAAGATTATAGATCGATCGCTGGGAACTATCAGGGTAAACAAGTATTAAGGTACATTCGGTTTTATATGTCAGAACATGGTGACAGGTTCATTTTAAAGTCAGTTTTGTAGGGGTTTCTGTTGCCATGATTTGGGCCAAACTTATCAAATGTCGCACAAAGTTTGATAAATTTCGTGCATCTTCAAAGAGTACCTGTCTCCACAAAATGCAATGCAATCAGTGTTATAGAGAAGGAGGAGCTGAGCAGATTGATATATATTTTGTGGGAAAAGATTCAGTAAAGCTTGTAATTTTTACATTCATATCTCTGCTCTTTCTGAACTTAAAGGGGTTGTCTCTGCCCCAACTCTAGCATCTCCCCTAACAATACCCAGCTAGTTTATAGCTCCTCTTACCTCATCATCACTAATGAGAACCAACCCCCAAAAATGCCTCTATATTACTCAATAACATGAACCATATACCTGAGGCAAATCCATAATGCCTACAAACAATATATCAGTCCAAAGTAATATCAATTAAATAACAAATAATACCATAAACCAAAAGATTATCTTTATTAAAGCATATAATAAATAATGGACATAAAGGTTATTACAGTGAATAATAAAAACTATTAAAACCTGAGAAAATGGTAGGTCATTATGCTGCAAAGGTTATAACATCATAAAGAAATGATATCAATACACACTGCCCAATGCAAATAGCCAGAAGTCGCAATAGATGTAATATAAAGAACACATGCTGAGGTCATTTAACCCCTTAAGGACCTGCACAAGGTCCGGCGGGTGCTGGAAAAGGACAGCGGGGGAATCGGGGCACCATGGCTGCTCTTACCGGCAGGCATCCATGCTGGCTAAGGGCAGCATGATGTCTTTCCGCCACCCTGCAGCTCCAAGTGCTGCGATTGGCCGGTCAATGAAGACCGGCACATTGCAGCACCGGAATCAGAAGTAAGCTGCAGGGCGGGTCTGGGGGGCAGGGGTCATGGGGAGGTGACCGGTGCTGAACTAGTCAGCATCGGTCTCCTCCGAGGTCAGGCAGGGGACTCCAGTGTTTGGCATCCCCTGCCAGCGCTGTGATTGGCTAGAACAACGCTTCAGCCAATGGCAGTGCTATAGCAGCACAGGAAAGGGCTGAGCCACCCTGCAAGCAGCCATTCTAGCTGGTGACTGCATGCAGAAAGGTTCTGTGCTTTTCTGTGCTGCTTGTTGGCTTGCTGGGACTTGTGGTGCACCACCACTGCGATTTGAGTTTTTACTGCTGAATAGCAGCGGTTCGCTGCGGGCATCCTCCACCGTATGCATTTTTGCTGGGGATCGCCATTAGCAACAGGCCACAAGTGCAGGATCTGCTCCCCTGTATATATATGCACAACTGCATTTTTGGGTTGAGCACATCCTGCTTCATGCCACCTTTCAGTTGTTTTGTCTTTTACTGCTGAAAGAAGAAAATATGTACATCTGGAATTGCTGCACTGATTTTTTTTTTTCATTTGCAGCTTATCCAGACCCCTAAACCACATGATCCAGCCCCCCCAAACCCCCCTTTTTTTAATATCTGCACGGACGCACCAAACGTCAGCTTGTGTGCGTTCTGCAGCTCTGAGCACCAATAAGTACTTTTTTTATTTTATTTACAGGTCGCTTTTGTGCTCAGTTTCTTTTTTTTTGGTTAAGAAAATTAATTTAGTGTTAAATAGAAATAAATTTTAGGTAGTGTTAGTGTAGATTTTTTCACGCACATATGCATATCTGTGTGTGTGCGTGCGTCCTGCACCTGCTGAGCGCTGATCAGAAACATACATTTTTCTGATCGGTCTGCTCAGTTTACTGTGCAGATTTTTTCCCCCGTGTAGTTATATTATATATATATATATATATATATATATATATATAAATCTCCACATACACACACACATATATATATATATATAATTTAATTTTAGTTAGGTAGTGTTAGAGTAGATTTTTGCATGCACGCAATATCTTTGTGTGTGCGTGCATCCTGCATATTTTTTTTTTAAACTCTTTTCTCTACTCCTTTTCTCTATATTGTAAAGAAGCCAAACGTTAGACAATATTGGAGTTCGGACATTTTCTACCAGACTCCAATTTACAGTAAGACCATGACCCGGAAGCGATTTGAGTTAATTAGGAAATGCCTACACTACAACGACAATGCACAGTGCCTACCCCAAATGACCCGACATTTGACCGTCTGTTCAACGTTAGGCCTGTCATTGACCACTTTAACACCAGGTTTGCTGAAGTGTACAACCCAAATAAAAATGTCAGTGTAGATGAGTCCCTATTACTTTTCAAAGGGAGGATTAGATTCCGCCAGTACCTGCCTAGCAAACGGGCAAGGTATGGCATAAAGATATACAAACTTTGCGACAGTAGCTCTGGGTACACATACAAGTTCCGCATTTACGAAGGGAAAGATTCCCGGATAGAACCCCCAGAATGCCCCCCTACTGTACCCCACTGCTGGATAAGGGTTACCACCTCTATGTGGATAACTTTTATACCAGCATACCAGTATTCATGTCCCTAACTGCCAGAGGTACTGTGGCTTATGGCACACTTAGCAAAAATCAGAGAGGCCTCCCTAGATCCCTGGTAGGGCAACCACTGAGAGGGTGAAAGCAGGGCTCTCCTCCATAAGAACATGCTGGTGGTTAAGTACAAGGACAAGAGGGACGTCCTTGTACTGACCACCATTCACACTAACACCAGCTCTACATATTCATTTCTGTGAAACACCTGTTAGGTCAAAAGTGGCCTTTCCACCCCTTAAAATGTTCGTACGGGGGTGCTCTTTCCAAAAATGGGGTCACTTTTTGGGGTTTTTAATTTCTGGGGACCTCAGGAATTTTTTAAATGCGACATGGCACCTAAAATCCATGTCTGCCAATTCAGGCCTGCCAGCAAAATCCATATTTTGCTGTTTGCCTTCTGTGCGCCATACAGCAGGCTACAAGCACATATGGGGTGTTTCCTGAATGGGGAGAAAATGGGGAACACATACTGGGGTGCATTTTCTCCTTTAACCCCTTGTAAAAGTGAACAATTGGGGTCTGCTAGTCATTTTTCATTTTCACAAATGTAACATAGTAACATAGTATTTAAGACCGAAAAATGACATTTGTCCATCCAGTTCGACCTGTTTCCTACAAGTTGATCCAGAGGAAGGCAAAAAAAAAACCAGTGAGGCAGAAGCCAATTTTCCCCACTTAAGGGGAAAAAATTCCTTCCCGACTCCAATCAGGCAATCAGAATAACTCCCTGGATCAGCGACCCCTCTCTAGTAGCTATAACCTGTAATATTATTACACTCCAGAAATACATCCAGTCCCCTCTTGAATTCCTTTATTGTACTCACCATCACCACCTCCTCAGTCAGAGAGTTCCATAGTCTCACTGCTCTTACAGTGAAGAATCCTTTTCTATGTTTGTGTACAAACCTTCTTTCCTCCAGACGCAGAGGATGTCCCCTCGTCACAGTCACAGTCCTGGGGATAAAAAGATGATAGGACAGATCTCTAAAATGTGTGCTTTGAAATCCTTTAACAAGTGTTTCTGTCTTGTGTGAGACATCATGTTTGCTGAAAAGCACCCTTTCCACCACTTAAAATGTTCGTACGGAGGTGCTCTTTACAAAATGGGGTCACTTCTTGGGGTTTTTAATCTTTGGGAACCTCAGGAATTTTTTAAATGCGACATGGAGCCTAAAATTCATGTCTGCCAATTCAGGCCTGCCAGCAAAATCCATATTTTGCTGTTTGCCTGCTGTGTGCCCATACAGCAGGCTACAAGCACATATGGGGTGTTTCCTGAATGGGGAGAAAATGGGGAACACATACTGGGGTGCATTTTCTCCTTTAACCCCTTGTGAAAGGGAAAAATTGGGGTCTGCTAGTCATTTTTCATTTTCACAAATGTGTGCTTTGAAATCCTTTAACAAGTGTTTCTGCATTTTATGAGACACCAATTTGCTGAAAAGTACCCTTTTTTTGTTTGCATGGGTGTGCTCTTTCCAAAATAGGGTCACTTCTTGAGGTTTTTAGTTTCTGGGGACCTCAGGAATCTTTTAAATGTGACATGGCACCTAAAATCAATGTCTGCCAATTCAGGTCAGCAAAATCCCTATGTTGCTGTTTGACTCTAGAGCCCTGCTGTGCGCCCATACATCATTTTTTGAGCACATATGGGGTGTTACCGTATTCTGGGGGCAATTTGGAACAAAATGTGGGGTGAATTTTGTCCTGTTACTCTTTCGGAAAGTGAAAAATGTGGCTGGAAAGCAACTTTTTTGTGGAAAAAAAAGCAATTTTTCATTTTCACTGCCAAGTGTTTCCTAATTTCAGGAAACACCTTTGAGGTCAAAGTGATCACTACAGACCTTGAAATATTTCTTGAGGGGTGTAATTTCCTAAATGGGGTCACTTTTTGGGGCCACCTCAGGGTGTCTTCATATGCGACATAACTCCCAATTACCATTCCAGCTAAATCTGTTCTCCTAAAGCTATATGGTGCTCCTTCCACTCTGAAGCCTGCTGTGTGCCCATACATCATTTTTTGAGCACATATGGGGTGTAACTGTATTCTGGGGAAATGGGGAGCAAAATGTGTGGTGCATTTTGTTCTGTTACCCTTAGGGAAAGTGAAAAATGTGGGTGTAAGGCTACATGCACACGACCGTTGCCTGCCTCCGCGTCCGCTCCTCCTTGAAATTTTGCGTCCGTCAAAAAAAACGGATGACGGACCGTTTTTTTTGACGGATCCGATTTTTATGGCAGATCCATTGTAAAAATGCCTATCCTTGTCCGCAAACGTGAAAAAAATAGGACATGCACTATTTTTTTGACGGAATGAAAACACGGATCACGGATGCGGAACAAAAACGGTTGACCATCCGCATTTTTTGACGGACCCATTGAAATGAATGGGGAAGCATCCTATCCGTGAAAAAAAATGGAACGGACGCGGAAACAAACAACGGTCGTGTGCATGGGGCCTAAAGCAACTTTTTTGTAAAAAAAAATGCAATTTTTCACTTTCAATGCCAAACACCCATATGGGGTGTTTCTGTAAACTCCAGATTCAGGGTAATCTATTTTGAGTTTTGTTTGGCTGTCAAGCCTTGATGTGTTGCAGAAAAAAATGAGTAAAATTTAAAATCTGCTAAAAAAAGTAAAATTTTGAAATTTTATTCATATTTTCCTTTAATACCCGTGGGGCAGCTAAAGGGTTAACAAAGTGACTTCATAACTGAACTGGTTCTTAACGAATTGGGTTTTGGAAATTTTGTTAAAAATTTAAGATTTGCTTCTAAACTTCTAAGCCTTCTAAAGTCCCAAAAAATAAAATGTCATTTTCAAAAGGATCCTAACATGAAGTAGACATATGGGGAATGTAAAGTAATAACTATTTCTGGAGGTATTACTATCCATTATAAAAGTAGAGAAATTGAAATCTGTAAATTTGTCTAATTTTTCCACATTTTTTGTAAATTTGTTATTTTTTTTTTATAATTGAAAATGAAATATTTTGACTCAAATTTACCACGGTCATGAAGTACAATATGTGACGAGAAAACAGTCTCAGAATGGCCTGGATAAGTAAAAGCGCTTTAAAGTTATCACCACATAAAGTGACACATGTCAGATTTGCTAAAAATGGCCTGGTCCTTAAGGTGAAAAATGGCAGGGTCCTGAAGGGATTAAAGTGGGAAAGGTGCTTGTGCAAAATAGCCCCAAAAGAATAAAGGGGCTAACAGACAAAGTATCAGGACATAAAGAATACCTGTCCAAAAACTCCCTAAAACAAAGACAGCGTTAGAGATACAGGCCATGTCGGACAAGCTATAATACAGCAACAGGCCACCAAAGTAATACCCCAAATACTCCCCTATCGCTGCCCCACCCATGGACATAGCATCCCAGGAAATAAGAAAGACCATCAGTATCAGATCTGCTGGGGGTTCGACACCCTCTTCCTAGGCCAGTGACATCACTGTACATCGCCGAAGAAAGTAAACCACAGCACTCGTATGCGACGTTTTGACTCTGCATGAGTCTTTCTCAAGCATGCTTGATGGTATTTTGTGCTGCACTATAGTATTGCTGCCCCCTTCCCTACTTCTGTTGTCCCTGCCTACTTGTGCTGTCCCTACCTACTTGTGTTGACCCACCTTCTGTCAATTTGGACCTCCCTACAACATGGGGCCACTTTTAGTTTTTTTCCAGGGCCACTTTTAGTTCCCAGTCCGTCCCTGCTGCCACTATACAATGTACAGCGCTGTCCTTTGAAAGCCGCTGGAGCCGGCATTGCTCACCAGAGCTCAGATGAGCACAGGGGTTTACTGAAACAGATGATCAGCGAGGATGCCAGGACTTGGACCCCTGCTGATGTTATAATGATGACCTTTCCAGGGGACAAGTCGTTGTTATCTTTTCCAGGGTAACCCCTTTAAGATTTGTTCAATGTAACTACAGACTCTATACGCAGATGGAGAAGCAGCTCTTTAAAGTTTATGCAGTTGGGTCCTACCGCATCTTCTCTATTTATTAAGAAAAAGATTTGCAGACCCCGCTGAAGTATATGGGGGCTCCAGTATAAATAAATAATACAGTAAAATGGTGACAATTATTGTTCCTGCCTTGTAATTGTCACCCTCCAGTGTCAGAATGTGAGTACCCCCATCATCATAATGAGAGTTAGGGTAAAATTATAGTTGTGGACATTGACAATGTTGGGAGGAGTGCTCACTTGGCAACCCGCAGTGCCTGTCATTCTCGGCTGATAATTGCTCTCTTACACTATCTGCAAAATGCGACCATATTATGGAGTCTTACAGTTGACAGTCTTGTAAACACTCTTGAGATCCTCATATAAAATGTATGCTTCCTCTGCTACTGGCGGTCACATCTCCATCTCTTTTCTTTAAATATTCAGAAATAGATGGACGACTTCTGAGAGCTTTTTCATATATGTGGGATTTGTGTGGGTTTTTCCCCCCCATGTTTGCTTTACTGTCACAGGCTCCCTATTCTCATGCATTGGCACAGTAGAAAATCGATGCCTGCCATATCAGAAGCAGGTTTTTAAAAGACCAGCAGACAGCCAAAACCTTTACAGAGATTTTAAACCTATTTTCAAACACTCTATTATAGAATTCTGTGTTAATAGAGGGTGGCAGCCACCGTCTAATATGCATGCCCAAGTTATGTTAACGTTAACTTTACTTAAAGGGATATGTGCATCATATGGTTACGGACAATAGTTGTGGAAGCACTGTGCCAATTAACTGGTTTGACTTTGGGCTAGACCTAAGGCCTTTGTCCTGGATGTGGACTTCAGTGCAGGGGGTGCCACACAGCCGCTACTTCTTGGAATAGTCCTGGTGTAGTTTGGCAGCAGACACAACTAATCAGAATCACTAGTGCATCAGAATCACTAAAGCACCAGAAGCACAAACAAGATCATAGACAGAACCAAGCGGAACCAGACTGATAACAAGAAGGCAAAAAACATTCAAAAGCCATGGAACAGACTTCACAACATAGTTCAGGCACAGCAGATACATGAGTAGAAATGCAACAGACACAGAACACTAGGACACAGTTCAGATATAGCAGGTCCAGATACGGAAACTTGTCACAGCAGAACAGACAAGAAATAGAAGTAAGGAATTCATTGGCAAACAGAACTAGAACAGAACACGCATGGTGATGCAAACTGACAGATCAGGAACAGGTCACGAGGACAAACAGATCAGAAGCTCCGACACAAAATCCAGACATAGGCAAAATGTGCAAAGAACCAACAGGATCAGTGTTGCACAGCTAGAAACAGGACATAAACTCAGGAACTATGTAGTAGAGCAAAGGAAGACAACCAAGTGCAGAACACAGAGATATGAAAGATTAACCCTCAAAGAACCAAACTGATGTGAGGTTCAAGCACAATGGCACACCCACAAGTAGCCGAGGCCAGGACACACAGAACTGTGGCAACATGAACCTCCATAGTAACAATAGCTCAAATTTGACCCCACAAGAAGCCAACATCCCCAACCGATCAGCTGTTTGAAGAGGAGTGGACTCACTGGAGCGCTGTGGATTCTTCACAGATTACCAAGCACAGCGCTGTAGATTGAATAGCGACTGGGTTTGGAATTGCAGTCTCGGCCCATTCACTTGAATGAGACTGAGCTGCTTATAGGGCATGTGGCCAACGAACATGATATCACTGGCCTGTGAAGAGGCCGGAGTGCTAAACTGGGTGCCGTAGCCTCTTCAACCAGCTGATCAGCGAGGTTGGCTTCAGCAGGAAACCCATGAAAGGGTATTGATGACATAACCTGAGAATTGTTCATCGATATTCTACTCCTGGAAAATCGCTTTAAGGCTGGGAACACACCTAAGCGTTTCTGAATCGCACGTATGACGCGCGTTTTACGCGCGTTTTTGGATGTGCGTTTTTGAAATTAAGAAACGCGAATCATACGCGCGATTCAGTGATTCACCACTATTTTAGCATGGCCCATAGGCGCGTTAAAACGCCCCAAAGAAGCTCATGCTGAAGCGACAGCGTTTGGCATTTTTCAGCGTGTTCAAACGCGCTGTAAAACGCCCAAATGTGAACCATGCCCATAGGGAAGCATGGCTTTTCACATGTTGTGCGTTTTACAGCGCGTTTGAACGCGCTGTAAAACGCTTAGGTGTGTACCTAGGGTAAGTAAGACTCTTTGCCGTGCACTGGGTCCAGACAGAGAAGAAGTTAAAGACTATATCTGTCTATCTATCTATCTATTTATCTATCTATCTATCTATCTATCTATCTATCTATCTATCTATCTATCTATCTTTATATTTATCTATCTATCTATCTATCTATCTATCTATCTATCTATCTATCTGTCCGCCCATCCATCCCTGTCTGTCTATCTCAGCAGCAGGTCTTTCTGCCATATAAAAATCACCAATATTGTAATGGAACATAAGTGGAAGACCCTCATACCATTTTTTACATTAGGTCCCAAGCTTCAGATGACGCCTCTGATATTTCTAAAATGTATATCAGCACGTATATATATATATATATATATATATATACACACTGTACCTCTCTGCATACGAGGCACTGTAGCACAGCACTTACCACCAGGTCCTGCTTTTCTTCTAGACCAGCACTATAACAGTGACTGCTGGGTTATTGTACGGGTCTTAGATTCCCGGCTTACAAATATTAGCATTATTATGATATTTTGTATGTATGTGATTTGTAAAGCTGTAAAGTGGCGTTTCTCAGTCCTTTGTATAAATGCTGTTCACACAATATCAGAATACCACATTCTCCCCAAATAAACATTTCTGATGGAAATTCATTAAAGGGCAAAAACAAGCCATTTAGGGGGTAAAGAATGTTACTCCACAGTCCCGCGTTCATGCGGTCCTACATTGTAGTGTGCTCATATAAATGGCCTATTAGTGATGCTAAAATTGTAGCCTGCTTGTCTGAAAGCTTTGTATTTCTAGCTGCATGTGAGAATTTATACAACGGAACCTCCTATCCCTTGGCACGGCTGCAGACATTTTATGTACAGCATGCTTGATTAACAAGGCGAGATCATAGGGAACGGCTCGCATGCACATGAAAAATTGGCCTATTTACCACTCAATATGCCCCTATCTGAATCCAATTCTTTTTGTTAAATAAAGAAATATTGTTTTACATGAAATTAGATTCAGCTGGAGATTTTTTTTACTGCTCGTTTTTTTTTTAATTCCATTTTTTCCTTGGGCAGAATTACAGCCATGCTATTCCAGCAGAGCCATAAATTGCTATCCAGACTGCAATGGTAGCTTTTTCATTCCCGGGTTTGATGGGGTCTTCAGAAGATAATAATGGCAAATGAACTTTGGTCCTGAGAATTATAAAATAATATAGAAGCTGGCAGATTCTTATTCATTTCTGTTTTAATGGTGATCTCTTAATGCTAAGATAGTGAGATCTTTTGACAGCAGTATGGAAATGTGGATGGATTTAGTAAAATTCTCTTAAAGGCTACGGAAACCTTTGGAAAAAAAAATAGCATTTTACTAAATTTTGGGCTAAAAATCTTTTTTTCAGTTGGCCTTCATTAAAAATTTTCTGCAGTTTTTGTGATACATATGGTTAAAAATAAGTCTTATTTTGAGTTCCGTCAGCTGACGTCTCATTTAAAGCCCTATCTATGATCTCCTGACTGCATAAACACTCATTATAGCTAAATGCATGTCAGAGTGATAAGTGTATGGCTTAAAGGGGTTGTCCCATCTTGCAAAGTTCCTTTCATTTTGTTCCTTCTAGCATATTAATAAACTTACCCTATGCATGTTATGGACTCCTTCTCTTCCCAGTCCTAATTCTTCTTTACCTTTGTTTATTGCTTATTGTCAGGGGTTACAATAAGTTTGAGCAGAGTCTTCCATTCCTTGAGCTGGGCTGTATTGGCCTGGGCCACGGAAGTGCGCATATTTACGCATGTGCGCCATCTCCCATCCCAGCCTCCTCTATACCGCTCCATAGAAACCAATTAAACCGCTCCTGGGCATCTTGGAGCAGCCTAGCGATTGTGAAGATCCTGTTGGAGTGCTGCGCTTGTGACCCTGATAATAGAAACAGCTAGTAGCTGTATCGGGAGCACGCCCGTACATCAAATTTTTAGTAACCACCCCCAGAAGATTTAGCAAGCAGGGTGCTGCGGCAGAGAAAGGTTATTGAACAGCGCAGATGGGGCAACCCCTTTAAATTAGTCTTTCTAAGGTCAGGAGATCAGAGATAAGAGCTACAAGAGCTTATTAGGGGGGCACCACCAATGAGGTCAGGTGAGGTGATCATCTCAGATAGCACCAAGTAGGGGCAAGAGGGGGGCAGCAGAAGGGCCAGCCCATGGGCAATAAGCACCTTCATTGTGCAAACACTCATCTCTACATATTCAACTGCATTGCTGTACTCACTCAGGACCGCAATATAGTTGAATTCTGCAAAGGGGCATGGGAGTGATGTCATCTGGCCCACCGTTTCCTCTAATAGGCTTCAGGAACTAGAACTAAAGCCTATCAGAGGCCGGTGTCATCATTATGGCGCTGCCAGAGCTGAGTGTTTCAGTTTTCGCCTCAGGCAGCAGAAAGGCTAGTTGCACTGCTGCCTTTAATCTAACATTAATAAAACCAGTCAGAGGCCGGATTGTCAAATATTCTGGTTTACAGAATGACTAAGTAATAAAGGGAATATTCACTAGCGATGAGCGGCAGGGGCAATATTCGAATTTGCGATATTTCCCAAATATTTAGGTGAATATCCATCATAATTTTACGAATTCGAGAATTCGCAATTATTTTCTTGATTGTGAAAATCGGCAATGAAATATGCGCGTATTGTGCGCGCAGTACAGGCGTGGGTCACTATTGCTACATTTTTCAAGCTGCTAGAAGTCTCCTGAGACTGGAGAAAATGGTTGGCACGGCAGAACATTAAAATAGCTTTATATGCAGATAGTGTGCTCTGATATATTCACAATTGCGCAAATCGGCAATTAATGATACGCATATTTTTGCTCAATAAGTGCAACTTCACATTTTAGCAGGTCTGACTACATATTAGTGATTGGTGCACTAAGTATTGTTGTGAACTTGTGACATAACAGCACTATGTATATGTATTGACATCACACTACCTAACACCCTGCACTGGAACCTATCAGCTACACTATATCACTATCTACCCTACACTCAGTGGCGTACACACAATCCATGGGGCCCCGGTGCGAAACTGATCCATGGCCCCCCCCACGGTCTCGGGAGGGGCATTTCCCCAGGCAATAGGAGAATAGGAGATTATGGGGCCCCTGTGTCTCTGCCCACCCTCAAACCACACCCACACACAGCCCCACTCATAAATCGCGCCCGTACCTCTTTCATCCAGTGGTGACGTCTCCTTTGATGTAGATATTCTCTGTCCTGATCTTCTCCTTTCAGACCTTTAGACCAGACACCATTTTGTCACCATTTTCCATCTCTGCAATTTGACAAAAAAAGTCTTAGTTTACTACTAGAGATGAGCGAACACCTGGATGTTCGGGTTCGAGAGGTTCGGCCGAACTTCCGGAAAATGTCCGGGTTCGTGATCCGAACTCAACCCGAACTTCATCCCGAACCCGAACCCCATAGAAGTCAATGGGGACCCGAACTTTTGGGCACTAAAAAGGCTGTAAAAGACACCCAGAGGGATAATATGCCGCAATAAACGCATTGCGATTACAACTTTGAGCTAACGATCACCATGGGAACGCCTCCTCCAGTAGAATGTACTGTCGGATCTGAGAATTAAGTTGAAATCGCAATGCGATTCTTATATATTTGCTTAATCGCATTGCGATTTCAACTTAACATTGCTAAATAATTCCATCCATATCGTTAACTTACTGAGTCAGTAAGTTAGCGAATATGGATGGAATTATTAGCAATGCTAAGTTAACGGCAATGCGTTAAGCAGATATATAATAATCGCATTGCGATTTCAACTAATTCTCACATCCGACAGTACATTCTACTGAGAAGCGTTCCATGTGTCGGTAGCTCAAAGTTGTGATCGTAATGCGATTGCTAAATACATAAGAATCGCATTGCGATTCCAACTTTAGTACTCAACTTTTAAAATCGTACACCACTTTAAGTTCCAAAGTTGCAATCGCGTTCGAATAGAACTTAAAGCTGTCTCTTAGTCAGTTTTAGTATTGGTGTGCTGTAATAGAAGTTACATTAAATGCCGTGAATATAACTTAGAACAATACAGTCAACTTTACACTGTTAGTTTTATTATCGCGATAATACAACTATTCAAGAATCGTGTACGTGCGTCTGTACGTGTGTGCGTTACCTCGGACACTATTCTATTTTGCCAGCCACAGCTGAAACCACTGATTTATGGTATTGCTATTTTGGCAATTGAATTTAACCCCAGAAAATAATCTATCCTTTGCCAGACAGCAGACAGTATTATACTTGTCTAGCCAAAGCTGGAACACCAGATTTAGGGATTGGTATTTGGGCAATTGTATTTAACCCCTTAATAAAATATAGAAATTTCTTTCCTGAGTTTCTAGGGGTGACAATTAGCACAGCCAAGCCCCTGATGTAGGATATAGCAAAAAAAAAAACTAGTATTGATGGATTGATGGACTTGGTGGCAGCTTCTTCTGGCGCACCACAAGTCACAAAATGGCCGCCCGATCAACCCAGAAAATAAGTGACAGAAAAACGCTCTGTGCAGCCTAAAAACCAGCAAGCAAGTAACTAGCAGAAGTTCAATGATTCTCAGCTGTAAATTGATCCGTTCATTAGGTGCTGTTGCTGACTTTAACCTGCCTAATCTCGCCCTGACAGAAGCTGCGTCCTCTCCTACACTAATCAGAGCAGTGTGACGTGCGGCGCTACGTGACTCCAGCTTAAATAGAGGCTGGGTCACATGCTGCACTGGCCAATCACAGCCATGCCATTAGTAGGCATGGCTGTGATGAGCTCTTAGAGCAGAGTAAAGCGCTAGCTGATTGGCTGCTGTGCAGCCCTTCAGAAGCGGGAAATGTCGACAGAACACCGAACCCGAACCCGAACTTTTTTGAAAATGTCCGGGTTCGGGTCCCGGACACCCCAAAATTCGGTACGAACCCGAACTATTCTCGAACTGTTCGCTCAACACTATTTACTACTTTTCCATCCTCCTCCTATCTTCTGGCCAAAGTATTCTACTACCTCCAATACTGTGCCGCTGTGCTCCCCAATAATGTGCCAGTATCAAGTGCCTCTCTCCCCCCATGTGCCAGTATTTTCAGTCGTTGACTGCAGTCAGTGGCATGCTTGGATAGCCATTTGTGCCAGCAGACACTTGCACCACAGCTTAGCTTTGAAGTCCAGTCTGGGTCACCAATCTGCCAGTTGTTGGTGATAAATTGTTTTAACTCATGATATTGTCGACCAGAACAAACACCTTCCCAGACAAACCATGAACAACAAGGCATTGGGAAAATAGTTGTCTGAAGTCTTCAGTGTATGGCCATCTTTATTCATCCCTTCCATGAACTGTAAAAAAAAAAGGTTAAAGAGGCCAATACAATGTTCAACCAAGGATAGGCCAATGTAGGGGGAGATTTTAAGGGCTTACTATACAAGGACTTTTTTATTTCATGTACTTAAAAGGGTATTCCAACACTTTTAATACTGATGACCTACCCTCAGGATAGGTCATCAGTATATGATTAAGGGTCTGACATCCGTGACTCGCCGATCAGCTGTTTTTAGAAAGCACTGGCGCTGCCTTCTCTCTGCTTACTAAGCACAGCGCTGTACATTGTATAGTGGCAGTGCTTGGTATCACAGCTCAGCCCCATTCACTTCTATGGGGCTGAGGTGCTCCTAGGCCACGTAACCGATGAATGTGATGTCACTGGGGTAGGGAAAGCAGAGAGAAGGCGACGGCACTCACAGGAGCCTCGCTGTCTTCTCGAACAGCTAATTGGTGGGGGTCCCGGGTGTCGGACCCCCACCGATGAGATACTGATGACCTATCTTGAGGAAAAACCCTTTAAATCCTTACAATGCCCTTGTAATTTACATTTAAAACATAGGGATCACCAATTCTTAGCAGAGGTCGAGCAGATGTTTTACATACATGATCCATTTGTGGCCAACTTATGGGAGCGATACTTACTTCTTGCCTAGAGTAACCTACGGCTAGTCTGCTTTGATTTCCTAACATATATTGTTCATGCGCATGGTTACACTTATGCAATCACTGAGTTGAATCTTTGGGGATGTTATTATATTACTAATATTATTACCTCTGTTATTACCTCTATTTATTACAAAGCTAGAACCAGTTCTGTACCTCACATGGATCCTGAGTAGAGTTGAGCGAACTTCTGTTTTAGGTTCGTTTTCCAAAGTTCGGGTTCAGGTTATCCAAGCATCCCGTCATGGATTCCGCTACCACGGACCATAACGGCATTTGGAACACGGGGTGAAGGACCTGGGGTGACGTCACCGTCATGTGATCAGTGCAGGGGGCGTGGCTCAGTACTGGATTGGATAAGAGGTCGTAGGCTAGCACCTCTTATCTAATCCAGTACTGAGCCACGCCCCCTGCACTGATCACATGATGGTGACGTCACCCCAGGTCCTCCGTGTTGTCCCAGGTTCGCGTTCATTGAAGAATCCCCTTATGGATTCCAAATGCCGTTATGGTCCGTGGTAGCGGAATCCATAACGGGATGCTTGGATAACCCAAACCCGAACTTTGGAAAACGAACTTAAAACAGAAGTTTGCTCAACTCTTATCCTGAGATCTCCCCATTCATTGCTCCAATTAATCTTCTAGATTTATTTCAAGCTGGCAGCTCAGAGGGTGTGCACTTTCTCAGGGGATGTGTCCTTTCTTCTGCAGTTCTCTCCCTATCACAGCTCAGAGTGTGCATCCTTTCTCAGGGGGTGTGTCTATTTTACTGCAGTTGAAGGGTGGAACTGTGCATGTATGTCAACCCCAGTTTGCTGGACAGAGAATTTAGAAAAAGTGCAAACGGCAGGTGGCGCTATACAGATAGATTTCAGTGAATAACTTGGCGGCTATACAACATTTTTAATTACATGCAATGACAGAAGTATTCAGCTCCAGGTGCTGGTTTGAAAAAATGTAGAATATCTTTTGTGGGACAACTCCTTTTAAGTTCAGATTCCATATGCAGACATTGTCTAGATATTTTCATCATGGATTTTTATGGAATAAAAAAAAAAGTGAGGAACCCTATGGTGGCAAATGACGTGCCTACAGTGCTGTAGTCTGGTGCCTTATGGACTGTGTATGTCACCATTCAGGTGCCATGCTTGAGGCTTTATTAAAATAATGGCAGTCATATTGTAACGTGGGTGCTATGAACAACATCACTTTTCCGATCTGCTAAGAAATTCTTTTGTTTCCAGCAAGTAATGGATTGCGCTTTCCTCTGCCTCGATTACAGGGACCCTTCTCTTTGTAGGATGCTTATTCCCGCACACAGTCGACATATTGCAGAGATAATTTCACTGAGCTCTCCAGGCAATTTATCTCTGTAACGCCAATTTGCTTACTTTTAGAAATGTTAATTGCCACAGTAAACAATATCTTATGTTTCTGGACAGGGTAGAAACTGCAATTTATAAATAGCGGTATGCCATCTTTAGGAGCTCGAACAACAGCATAGAAAAGGCTTCTTCCCGCATTAAAATTACATTTTCAGGAATAGAAACCATGAAGAATTATCCTGTCATTAGTAGCCATTAAATAAAACAGAAAAAAAGGCATGGTGTGATTTTCTTTAATTTGGCATGTCGGAGCTACACTTTATCATCTGACGCCGACTTGTCTGGTATTTAATAGTTCGACGTTACATTTCAGGGAAGTAGTGCGGAGAGTGATGTTAGCTTAAACTGAGTGTTAACCATAAAGGAAGGACTAGTGTACGCTTATATATTCCAAAAGGGGGTAAAAAACAATGTATAATACTAGTCATGTACACCGGTCAGGAACATTGATTATCTCAGGAGGATGGCACCAGGTAATAGGTGGGATATTTTAGGCAGCAAGTGAACAGTCAGGTTTTAAAGCTGATGTGTTGGAAGCTGGAAAAATGGCCGCCAGTGACGCTGATGAGACAAATTTTGACGTCTAAAGGACTTGACCAAAACTCCAAAAAGACAGGTCTTTAGGGGTAGTCCTGGTACGCAGTGACTTGTACCTACCAAATGTGGTCAGGAAGGAAGAATAACCAATAAACTGGCAACAGAATGGTGTTCACCTAAAAATCACTGAAATCTGTAGGGCAGGGATCAGCAATCTTCGGCACTCCAGGTGTCGTGAAACTACATCTCCCATCATGCACATTTGCTTGGCTGTTCTCTAAACTCCCACAGAAGTGAAAGGAGCATGCTGGGAGTTGTAGTTTAACAACAGCTGGAGTGCTGGAGGTTGCTGATCCCTGCTGTAGGGAGTCAAGGCTACTATGCCTTACCCACCTTACCCAACCGCAGATGATTTATATAGTGCTTTGGTTAGCAAACCACATCAAGCTAGGACTTATTTTTTAGGCAGTTTGCACAGATTTGCTGTGTTTGGAATACAGATGATTATCCTTATGATAACCTCTTTACTAATGGCTCAACACATGCCATCATTCGTATTCTATCTGGAATCCTGAATGTACAATGAGGTTTGGAATGCCAGGCCTTATGTACAAAAAGTCTTAAAAGGCTTGTTTGCTGTGTATAAGTAGACAATACATTGCCCCAGAGCAAGCTTGTGAGGAGGCCATCACTTTTCCATGCCACTTTTCATCTCCACTTCATTGGCAAAGTTCAGCATACCCACCACAGATCTGCCTTCTGTAGAACAATGCCAGGAATTGCAACCCTCCACTGAAACCTTTACCAGTCTGACATAGCTGACTGAACTATTCATTCTCTCATTTTATCTTCACTAGCTGCCAAACCTAATTGTTGCCTGATTAAATCAGTATGCAGCATGGTTGAAGGGGGCCCTTTGCTGCCAGGCCCAATAGATGTCACATAGGTTGCTATGGCATTAGTTACGCCCTTGACTTGCCCCCTCACTTTTCCATTTCTTGAATGCACCCTATGGTCACCTCTGTGATATCCCTTCAATGCCTACGAACACAACAGAAGGGCGCTGTGTTTACAAACTAAACCGTGAATGGGCTCCAAGGGTCACTAAGTCTTAAATTCCAGAAGACGTAACAATCACAGCCCTGTTTACTTCAAGAACACCAGGCCGACAGCCTTCACATGTCCATAATACAGCTCCGGAGATGTTGTACCTAGAACTGCTTCTGTCTCAGATCCCTGACTAAAGACGGCAATAACAAAGATATTTAACACAAGACAATTTTCTGTGAATAAATAATGTATCCAAGACAAGAGCATTCATTGCTGCCTTTCCATGTCAGTGGGTTAAAGGATGAAAATTCTTAGCATATTTCTGGATTTTACAATGTGGCAGAGATGGCTGTCAGATCTAAATACAGTCACCGGTATGAGGTAGACCTGATTGTCTCACCGTGGGTGTTCTCACTTGTGTCGTGTTCTTTTATTGGATTTCCAATCATTGGCTAGACATGATGAAGAAGAGATGTTCAGTGGCAAAATTCATTGGAAAATTAAGCAACTTGACTAGTGATATATTGAGAGTGTCTAGCAACTAGCTTTCCATGTAATTTTTCATTTGAAGGTTTGTAGTTAGGGATGAGCAAACCCGAACTTCACCGGGTTCGGTGTTCAGTGTTCGGGTGGTTTGGGAAAACAGAGTATAATGGAATTCTTAGATGGAATCTAAAACAAAAGCCTTTAAGATGCATTCCGTTTTGATCCATCATAATAGAGGTCTATGGCCAAGCATAACGGATCCGTCTGGTTACCGTTATGCAGGACTTTATTTTCCGTCCTGCATAACGGAAACCAGACGGATCCGTTATGCTTGGCCATAGACTGCTATTATGACGGCTCAAAACGGAATGCCTCTTAAAGGCATTATATTCAGTTTTCCCAACCCACCCAAACACCGAACCCGGTGAAGTTCGGGTTCGCTCACCTCTATTTGTAATATGCCCAATGCTTTTGTTCTGCCATCAGAGGTCTATGGCAGCAGCCTTTCACTTTGAGAACGCGCACATGATCGGTTGAGCCCAGTGTACATGTGTATGGGGTCAGTTCAGGAAGAATAACTTGGCAGAACTGCTTTTAAAGGCGTATGACCACCATTACTAGGGGCACCATAGCAAACCCAGTCATTAAAGAGAATCTGTCACCACAGAAAACTACCCTTAATTATTGACATGGCTAGATAGCTTAAAAGGTTAACTGAGTTTTAGAGCTTCACACAAATTACCTTCAGATTTTTCTAGAGACAGTGTGACGATCCATTTTAGCTTCCTCCAGTGTTCTGGTCTGCTTATATTGACTTCTAGCTGCCCCACTGTACTGCTCCTGCAGTATCCTATCCTCAGCACACATGGTATGTAAGAGACAGTGTATGTTCACAGCAGGGCCGGTGCAAGGATTTTTGCCAACACAAGCGAAGCTAGATTTTGGCGCCCCCTCCCCATGATCACATTATGACCCCCTATTATGTCACACTTCTGCCCCCCCCCCATGGCACATCACTCCCCCATGTCACATTTCTCCCCCTCCATGGCACAGACTACAGACATTTGATTTGTCCCCCCTCCCATCATGTCACCCGTGATTCCCCCCCCCCATTAATGTTGTGTAATAATTATAAGCAATATGCGCTCTGCGCTCATCACCTACACAGTCACCAACAGCTGCTTCAGTCCCTGCTGCTGCCCGCCACGGAGCCACTCGCCAGTCACACACCCCTGAGTGCCCCCATGACCGTGCTGCCGTGCTGCCTCTCTGTGAGTGAGGACTGGGGCCGCATGGCACATGCAGGCTGGGGTGGGTGGCCGGCGGCGCTCACCGCAAGTGATTTAAAAAAAAGTTCATTTTTCCATCCCCCCCTTCTCTGCGCCCTAAGGCAGCCGCTCGGTCTGCCTTATTATAGAACTGGCCCTGGTTCACAGCACACAGATCTAGGGCTCAGAACATTATCATGACAGCATAGAGAGGGGAAAATAACTGCAGGTCACAGAATATGCAGAAGGGTAGTTTATGAGGGGAAAGATCCAGAATACATGGACACTTATTGATTACAGCACAGACGGGGCAAAGACTATGTGAACTGATGCAGACTCGGCCCCGGGAGGGATGCTAACTAATAAGCTAAAACCAGCATATGCAGAAGCACTCAGGCACTTCATAAATGATTTCTATTATGACTGGAGTAAGAAATACATTTACTATGTACTGGAAGATGTGACTGTCACACACAGAAAACAGCATTGCTTTGTGCAATGTTCAAGCACTGAGTCCTCGATGGGGAAGGGGCCTCTGCACTGAGCCTGAGACTCAGTCACTTACTTCAGTCCGCCTGTGCTGCTAAGGACAGGATTCACCTAGTAACAGTAAGTAGACAGCAAAATTGCCCTAGTGGCAAAGATTTCACTAAGCTGGCAAAGTATTTGTACGCTGAAGTACTTAGAAGTCCTGTCGATTATATCAAAGCAGTTAGAAGTCCTTGGCACAGACCACTTTGCCATCTTACTGTTGAGGAATGCAAGCAATTAGAAAGCTAAAAATGACGCATTCTGAATTTTTGTCTTTTGACCTATCCAGCCATTACAGAACTTTAGGGGGTTTTCCGTGGTGACAGATTCCCTTTTATCATTTCACGCAATGTTGGTGCTGCTTATGAAAAGACCTTAATTAAATGGGTCCAGAGAATATGGTATAAATGTCTAATGGATGTTAGTCCTACTTTTGGGATCCCTAAATATCAGGAGAATGGCATGAATAGGCATGGCGGCTAGCTACTCAGTTTTCTATTGGATGTGGATGCTGCCTGATGGACCACCATACTCCTGATAGGAAGGGATCTCAGAAGTGGAACTTCCATCTAGCAGACATTTATGCTACAAATGTCTGGGAAAACTCCATTAAGAGTTTTGTTGCCTCTGACCAAAAGAATATCATAGTCTGCTGCTTTATTTTTTGATTGCAGAAGTTATAAGTCAATAGATCTGCTAGGATCTATTAGAAAAGTCATCCATTTTCTAAAAGATCCTATCTTTCCTGGATCCTTCTGTCATCAGATTTATAGCAGTAAAACAGGCTGACCTGAGACTTGTGCGCTGGACAGCAGAAGATATCTGTATTGGTCCTTTCCTTATCTGTCCCCACATTTCTGAGGTAAATGAGCCTTTAGGAGCTACGGGCCTTGCCGTTACTCCTAGAGGCTCTGCTCTCTCTGCAACCACTATGCCCTCTGCACTTTAATTGACCTGGCCAGGCAGTGAAAGTGTCATCGCACCTGGCAGTGCCAATCAAGGTGCAAAGGGTGCGGCAATTGCAGAGCGAGTGCAGCTTCTAGGTGTAACAATGATGGCACCAAGACAGGTACTGTATCTATTGCCAGCACACACATTTCTCAGTTCAGTTTGTTTTACTGCCTTAAATCTGGTGACAGAAGACCTTTAAAAAGCAGAAACTATGGTGCATGATCAGAGCCATAATGAGTTGTGCTTTAATCTGACCCAGCTGAGTACAAGTGGAAAGACCCTATTCACACCTTCTTGACGAAGCTGGGCAGTCAATAGTAGGATTGAGGGCCTTCTAGAGTCATATAGTTAGTACGGTTGATAGAAGGTGGTAGGGAGAATTAGGGCAAGAGACCCGGCAGTGTGTTCCTCCGTCTATCCCTTCTTCTTGCTCTATCCTATGTGATTATCCCTTCAGAGGGTCCTCTCCATGATTTTGGTATAGTGTAACATTATATGGCATCTTGTGGTTGCTTTTACACTTCATATTAATTTTGGGCCTATCTTTTAAACTTACTAATAAAAGCTATATTTTAAGCTACCCATTATTTGTGATTGTAGACCATAATGAGTTGTCCAGTAGAATATATTTTTTAGAGAAGGGGCAGAAAGAAGCAATACTCACCTCATTGATCCCCCGACACTGCTGCTGTTGCAACACCTACCAGGTCCCACTGGTCTCTGCTTCCTGGTCCAGTCTTGACATGCAGTAAATGGTAGGAAATGCATGCTCAGACTATTGTCAGAGTAATAATGATTATTTTATTTGTTTGGTTACCTATTCTGCCCCCTAAAAATGTTTTGCCCTGGTCATCCTCTTTAATCTGTCAGTAAGGGCTCAAGCACACAACCGTTGTTGTTTTGCGGTCCGTTTTTCACGGATCCGTTGTTCCGCATCTGAGTTTTTTTTCTTCCTGATTTAAGTCCTCTTCCGTTCCGTTATTTCACAAAAAATATCCGTATGGTTTCCGTATGCGATCCGTTTTTTGCGGATCGGAAACGGAAACAGTAACTTATTAATCACCAAACACATGAGCAATATGGGCTGGGCATAGCATTTCTACAGTATGGATCCACAAAATACGGATGACATACGGATGTGTTCCGTGTTTTTTGCGGACCCATTGACTTGAATGGGAACTTGGACCGTGATTTGCGGACAATAATAGGACATGCACTACATTTTTGCGGAACGGCCATGCGGACAAACGTAAACGGAATGCACACGGAGTAACGAAAAGGAAGAGGACTTAAATCAAAGAAAAATAAACCTCAGATGCGGAAGGGATCCATAATAAACGGACCGCAAAACCACAACGGTTGTGTGCATGAGCCCTTACTGACAGATTAAAAAGGATGACCAGGGAAAAATTTTTAGGGGGCAGAATAGGTAACAAAACAAATAAAATAATCATATTACTCTCACGATAGTCTGAGCATGCATTTCCTACCATTTACTGCATGTCAATACTGGACAAGGAAGCAGAGACCAGTGGGACCTGGTAGGTGTTGCAACAGCAGCAGTGTCGGGGGATCAATGAGGTGAGTATTGCTTCTTTCTGCCCCTTCTCTAAACAATATATTCTACTGGACAACTCAATATGGCTCTGATCATGCACCATGGTTTCTGCTTTTTAAAGGTCTTCTGTCACCAGATTTAAGGCAGTAAAACAAACTGACCTGAGAAATGTGCGGTAGATACCTGTCTTGGTCCCATCATCATTACACCTAGAGGCTGCACGCGCTCTGCAACTACCGCACCCTTAGCACCTTGATTGGCACTGCTAGGTGTGATGACCCTTTCACTGCCTGGCCCTGTCAATCAAAGTGCAGAGAGCACAGCGGTTGCAGAGAGAGCAGAACCTCTAGGTGTAACGGTAATGCCCCTGTAGCTCTTAAAGGCTCATTTCCCTCAGAAATGTGGGCACAGATGTGCACCATGGTCTCTTCAAACAGCTGATTGACAGGGGTGCCAGGAGTTGGACTCCTACTGATCAAATACTGATGACCTATGCTGAGAATAGGTTATCATCAGTATTAAACACTCGGTCAACCCCTTTAAGAACTGCATCTTTTTTCTAAATCACTAATATAAAATAAACTATGGTTTGATGGCAAATAGTATTGGTAAGAAACTTGTATAAATATTCATTTTTCACAAATCATTTTTTATTCTGAAGTAAATAGCTCAGCCTGAACAGAAAGCCTTTCATCTATAGTGAACATAGTAACATAGTACATAACATAGTACATAAGACCGAAAAAAGACATCTGTACATCCAGTTCGGCCTGTCATCCTGCAAGTTGATCTATTCTAGAGGAAGGCAAAGAACCCCTGCGAGGTAGAAGTCAATTTTCCCCACCTGAGTGGAATAAAAAATTCCTTCCCGACTCCAATCAGGCAATCAGAATAACTCCCTGGATCAATGACCCATCTCTAGTAGCTATAGCCTGTAATATTATTACACTCCAGAAATACATCCAGTCCCCTCTGGAACTCTTTTAGTGACTCCACCATCACCATCTCTTCAGGCAGAGAGTTCCATAGTCTCACTGCTCTTACCCTGAAGAATCCTTTTCTGTGTTTTTGTAGAAACCTTCTTTCCTCCAGACGCAGAGGATGTCCCCTCGTTACAGTCACAGTCCTGGGGATAAATAGATGATGGAAGAGATCTCTGTACTGACCCCCGATATATTTATACATTGTTATTAGATCTCCCCTCAGTTGTCTTTTTTATAAAGTGAATAACCCTAATTTTGATAATCTTTCAGGGTACTGTAGTTGCCCATTCCAGTTATTACTTTAGTTGCCCTCCTCTGAAACCCTCTCCAGCTCTGCCATGTCTGCCTTGTTCACAGGAGCCCAGAACTGTACACAGTCCTCCATGTGTGGTCTGACTAGCGATTTGTAAAGTGGTAGGACTATGTTCTCATCACGGGCGTCTATGCCCCTTTTGATGCGACCCATTATCTTATTGGCCTTGGCAGCAGCTGCCTGACGCTGGTTTTTGCAGCTTAGTTTGCTGTTTATTAAAATTTCTAGATCCTTTTCCATGTCCGTGTTACCCAGTGTTTTACCATTTAGTATGTACTGGTGACTTGCATTATTCCTTCCCATGTGCTTAACTTTACATTTGTCAGTGTTAAACCTCATCTGCTACTTATCTGCCCAAGCCTCCAATCTATCCATGGCCTGAAATGTTCGGGAGCCCTGCTATTAGAATACATATCTATGTGGACATTTTTCACTAGTATGAATATTTTATTTGCTTTTATAGGAAGAAATCAGGGAGACTATAAAACAAAAACGAATTTATACCATATAGATGGGCCCGCTGATGATAATTCATGTTCTCCATGTAGAGACTAAACAACTTTACACATATTCATTACACTTCAATCTGGGCAAGCATGTAGCTCTTCTGTGTTCTGTCCAACATGCTGCTAATATTATACTCTCATTATACAGTATATTATTATTTATCATAAGTGGTTAGATGTTACATTTGGTGTCATGAGCCAGGGATCTGTTATTCCATCAAATTATATGATTTCCATTAATGTTGTAGCTGTAGGCAGGAAACCTCAACATCTTGCTGTTATATTGCCACCATGTTTGCAGAAGTCTTTATTGATATCTACAACACTCTTAGGGCTCATGCACACGACCAGGAGCAGCGCAGGGAGCGGGGAGCCAAGTAAGTATATTCAGTATGAGGGGCCCGGCATATGGGGGGCATTTAATAGTCTTGGATAACCTCTTTAACATATATTTAAGTTGGTTGATTTGATGGTTTACTTTTCTGAGGCAGAGCTCCCAATCCCCTTGATAAATTCAAAACCAAAAATTTTAGCTGCCTGCAGCCACTCCTAGAGGGAGCTTAAACGCTAACTAAATACTGTTTATATTTCTGGAAGAGAAATATGTGAATTGAAAATAACCATAATGAGTTAAAAATAAAAATAAGCATTTCTCACCCGCTCCAATCACCCTCCACTGCTGTTGCGACACTGCCTCGGTCCTCACCCCTCTTCAGTTTGTGATCGTCCACTTTACTCAACACACAGGCTGGAAATGCACACTCAGTCAATCACTGGCGATCAGTGATCTGAGAGGTCCTGAGCTCCATCTGCTGCTTGCTACAGCATGTTACTTCTTAAAGGGATTATCCCATGATTAATGTGAAAAATGAAAGATAGTGTAGTACATGACCATGACTTTCTAACAAAGCTAGAGGCCTATACCTCACATGTATCCAGAGATCTCTCCATTCATTGCTTCAGTCGCTCTGTTAGATCTTCTTCAGGCTGGCAGCTTATGGTGCTATTTCTGCCCCAGCTCTCTCCCTGTCACAGCTCAGGGGCATATCCTTTCTGCTGCAGCTCTCTTTCTGTAACAGCTTGCAGAGGCAGATCGTTCTGTACTGGTGGCAGTTGAAGAATTGAACTGAGCATGTGTGACCTGCTCATTTAGCTCAGTAGCAGGACTTTTACATTACAATACAGATTGATCTCCAGGAGGAACCATTATAATAAAGTCAAGGGAATATCTCACAGCATGAGCATTTTTGTAACACAAAGTTAAAGGGGTTCTGCAGCTTTTTCTTACTGATGAACTATCCTCTGGTCTGGGCATTGCTACGACCCGTTCACTTAAATATGCCTTAGCCGCACCCAGGCCAGTGATACTAGTCATGACGTCACTGGGCCTGTGGGAAACAATATGAAGGCCGCAGCTTTACTTCCACCACTGCCTTCTAAAACAACTGATCGGGGGGGTATAATAATACCCTATTTCCCTGATGAAGCTGCACATGCGGCGAAACATGTCGGGAGGGTTAGTGCCTGCTGGCTTTTAGACAGGGACTGAATCGGAAGCATACAATTGTATGAATGAATGTGTGGTTGGTAAGCGCTAAACAGCGTGTATCTGCGTGGCTGAGAATGTTGGTGTGATATGGCTCATAGTAAAGAGGGGTGAGCAGTGGGCGCCCCCTTTACGATAAAATAGGGAAACTATTCCCTGTTCATTTTGTAGGAATCTATTTCCTCTCTCATGAGCCATAGTGTGACAAAGCATGTGTGCACAAACATAAGAATTAGTCAAGTGGTTCCAGCGCCATAATATAAGTGCAGTAGGAGCAAATAGAAATCTGCTCTAATATACAATCACATTGTTGCAACACTGACTTACAATCAGAATCTGACTGCCAAGAAGCTTCAAAGAGTGAGCAATTGGCTACACATTCCAGTGTTGCAACAAAGTTGTAGGTTGCCATCAAGCACAATGTTGAGCAACGAATGCGCTGGATTCCTAATAGGAATGTAGAAAAACATATGCATTAACCTATGGCAGATGCACACATTATAACACAGCAAAGTGAACTGCAGCCATAAGCAGTACCTCCAAGTAAAAGAGGATTATACACATTCAGTATTGAGTGGAATATCTGATTCCTTTCCTCATAATTTTAATGGGACTGGGTGTATAAATAAATGTATCAGCTTTTATAAAAATATAATAACGGTTACGTTTTAATATCTATGTTGTAGCCCCTAAAAGGATTTAGTAGGTCTATGTGACCTTTTTGTAAATAAATGTGTAGTATCCTGAGGGTACATCGTGGGTATTGGTGTGGTTTGTTAAACAATAGGTCATTTTCATGACACATTACTGTCCCTGAGTAAAAGAAAAATTATTTTCAGGGAAAATTTTAGAGTTTTTTTCCATTCTCCATGTTTAAAGGGTTTCTGTCACCTGAAAAATGGGTATTAAGCTAACTGACTTTAGTGATGTGCTAATGTCAGCTGAACATAACTATATTAGTGCCATCTCACTGCCTGCCGCCGTTATTGAGAAAAACGAACTTTTATAATATGCTAATTAGCCTTTAGGAGCGGGGGAGAGGGGGGGGGCATTGCCCCTGCTCCTAGAGGCTTCATTCTCCCACCTCTGAACACGCCCTGCTTCACTAGATTGACAGGGCCAGGCAGCGTTCACCTCCTCCTGCCGGCCCTTTGCACCATATACTGAACGGGACAGCGCAGGCGCGCAATTTACACTGCAGACAGGGTCGGAGGTAGGACACCAACGCTGCCTGGCCCTGTCAATCTAGTGAAGCACGGCGTTGTCAGAGGTCGGAGAACGGAACTTCTAGGAGCAGGGGCAAGGCCCCCTGCTCCTAGAGGCTAATTAGCATATTATAAAAGTTTTTTTTTTTTTTTAATAACGGCGGCAGGAAGTGAGATGGCACTAATATAGTTATGTTCAGCTGACATTAGCACATCACTAATGTTAGCCAGCTTAATACCCATTTTTCAGGTGACAGAAACCCTTTCTTCTTTATGGGAGTAAATCACCTGCATAGATAAAAATGTATCACATTTTATAGTTGTACATTTGTAATCCTTTGGGGTTTGATGATATAAGGTAAAATACCCACTAAACAATAAAAATCTGTTTCGGCATGCCTTAAGAGGTGATCCCAACACTCAACTGAGAGTGATAATTTCCTTTGCTCCTGTATGCCCCTTAATACTAATGATGTTGCCCAATTTTCACAGCCTCCGGGATATTAATAAACGTTCATTAATCACAGCAATAGGGAACTTAACTAATGATCAGTATAAATAATGGGGAATAACCTAATAGGTGGTGGGTGGGGGCTATGTATAGACTGAGTCAGTATGAAGACATACGTTATGTACAAACACGTTGGGCGACTTTTATTACACCATTTCCCCACAGAGTTCAGACATAGCCTGGCGGCGTATGCCTCGTCATAAATTGGGCACAGCATCCTGTAGTCCGTGCTCCTCAACTGAAACTTATGCCAGGCCCTGGTTGGCGTAGATTTCAGTATTCTTCTACCCCAGAATAGATAGAGGATGATAAAAGTGGCGGGGCCTCTGACCCCTCACCCTGCCCTCCCTCACCATGTCCCCTTTTTAGGAAAGTGGCAAGGCCAGCGGAAAAAATGTCACATGTGCAAGAATTTTAGTGCAAGTGACGTTGGAAGTCACAAACAAACACACAAATGTGTGTTTCCCTAAAAATAGACATGGCAAAGCATAGTGTGCATAAACTTATTACAGCAGTTATTTCTGTGCCATGTTTTGGAAGTACTGGGAAACATTTTGGAAAAAAAAAATAATAATTTTGTTGAGCAAATGTGCAAAGCTGATGTGCAAAGAAATCCCTCAAGCATTTTTTTTCAGGTGTTCAACTAGGGTCCATGGCCGGATTGGCCATAGACCCTGCAGGGAAATCTCCCAGTGGGCTAGGAGCAGAAGGCACTTAGGCACCTGGCCAGTGGCCACATGTGTCCTCCTGAATTCAATTATATTGCTGTTCTCAGGATGATGATACAGCTTCATACTGTGGGACGGACAGCAGTATTTTGTATTGCATTGTATAATTTGGTTTTCCAGAGGCAGTATTTAGTGCTGCACTGGGGTATCTGGTTCTGCTAGGGCAGTATATTATGCTGCACTGTAGTATTAGGTACTGTTGGTGCAGTATATTGTGCTGCGCTGTGATATTGGGTTCTGCATGGGCTGCATATGATTCTGCTGGGGTATTTTGTGCTGCACTGCAGTATTTGGTTCTGCTGGGGCAGTATTTTGTCTGTACTGTAGTATTTGGTTCTGCTGGGGCAATATTTTGTGCTGCACTGTAATATTTGGTTCTGCTGGGGCAGTATTTTGTCTGCACTGTAGTATTTGGTTCTGCTGGGGCAGTATTTTGTGCTGCACTGTAGTATTTAGTTCTGCTGGGGCAGTATTTTGTAGTGCACTGTAGTATTTGGTTCTGCTGGGGCAGTATTTTGTGCTGCACTGTAATATTTGGTTCTGCTGGGGCAGTATTTTGTCTGCACTGTAGTATTTGGTTCTGCTGGGGCAGTATTTTGTGCTGCACTGTAATATTTGTTTCTGCTGGGGCAGTATTTTGTGCTGCACTGTAGTATTTATTTCTGCTGGGGCAGTATTTTGTAGTGCACTGTAATATTTGGTTCTGCTGGGGAAGTATTTTGTGCTACACTGCAGTATTTGGTTCTGCTGGGGCAGTATTTTGTGCTGCACTGTAGTATTTGGTTTTGCTGGGGTAGTATTTTGTTCTGCACTGTAGTATTTGGTTCTGCTGGGGCAGTATTTTGTGCTGCATTGTAGTGTTTGGTTCTGCTGGGGTGGTATTTTGTCCCGCACTATTATATTGTGCCGCCTATTTCTATTGTCCCGCCTTCTGTCAATTTTGACCCTCCTACAACATAAGGGCACTTTTAGGTTTTTCCAGGGCCACTTTAAGATCCCAGTCCATACATCTGACCAGGATGCCTAATTACTATATTTTACTATGTATTCATTACACCTTTACTATACTGCTTTTTCCAATACAAGAGTATCCCATGCTGTACAGTAGGTTTTTACCGTGGCAGTCAATGGCAGACATGTACTACTATATGGCATTCATTCAGAATAGGGGATTTTTCTGCCATAGATATCACATGTGCAGCTATGAACATGAATTAAGAAAAAGTATTATATAATATAGAACGTCAACAAAGCAAACTTCAGAAAGCTGGTCAACTTTTTTGCTACATTTCAGCTTTGAAAGGCTATGTCCACACGGTGCATTTTTCCACAGGAAAAATCTTCAGTGGAATCTGTGGCAGAAACCTGAGGTTTACCCTATAAAATATAAAAATTAGACAAAAAATATTAAACCCAGGAAAAATGCTTTTTTGTAATGGCATTTTTGCATCCTTAGGCCGATTTCACATGATTGTATTCAGTCTGGGAAATACTCTCTGTGACAGTAGTATTTCTCGGACTGAACACTGCTCCTGTGACATGAACTCACAGCATTATTATTATGATTATAATGCTGTATGTTCCTGCCCGATCTCGGCTGTAGTGAATTGTACTCACATAATGCTGTCACTACAATTCAGTACAGCCAAGATTGGGCAGGAACACAGTCTAGGAATTACCGTACTTCTGTCACGCAGATCTTTTTTCACCAACTGAATATGCTCGGGAGAAATCAGCCTTAAGAGTATCTTTACCTATGAAACTGACTGACCTGTTGCATGTGTGCTTGGCAACTGAAGGCATTTGTGTTGGTCCTACGTTCATATGTGTCCATAATGAAGTTTTAATATATGCAAATTAGTCTCTAGGAGCAATGGGGGCATTGTCGTTACACCTAGAGGCTCAGCTCCCTCTGCAACTGCCATTCCCTCTGCACTTTGATAGAAAGGGCAAGGCAGGCGTGATCACATTTAGGCCCCTTTCACACGGGCGAGTTTTCCGCGCGGGTGCAATGCGTGAGGAGGACGCATTGCACCCGCACTGAATCCTGACCCATTCAGTTCTATGGGGCTGTGCACATGAGCGGTGATTTTCACGCATCACTTTTGCGTTGCGTGAAAATCGCAGCATGTTCTATATTCTGCGATTTTCACGTAACGCAGGCCCCATAGAAGTGAATGGGGATGTGGGAAAATCGCAAGCATCCACAATCATGTGCGGATGCGTTGTGATTTTCCCGCATGGTTGCTAGGATACGATCGGGATAGGGACCCGATCGTTATTATTTTCCTTTATAACATAGTTATAAGGGAAAATAATCGCATTCTAATTACAGAATGCAATGTTCCCCGGGCTTTAAAGGGTTAAAAATAATAAAGAGTTAACTTACCTTCTCCCATTGTACGCGCAGAGCCCCAGAACGTCTTCTCTCTTGATAGTTTGGATGCTTGAGGACCTGTGGTGACGTCACAGGGTCACATGGTCCAATCATAGAAGCATTTGAGTGGACCATGTGACCCATGTGACCCTGTGGCGTCACCACAGGTCCTCAAGCATCCAAACTATCAGAGAGAAGCGTTCTGAGGCTCTGCGCTGTGAGAAGGTAGTAGCTCTTTATTATTACAACCCTTAAAGCTCGAGCTATTGCATTCTGTAATTAGAATGCGATTATTTTCCTTATAACTATGTTATAAAGGAAAATAATTACACATACAGAATACTCATCCCGAAACCGGACTTCAGTGATGAAGTCTGACTTCGGGTCTGGGTACCAAGCATGCGGATTTTTTCACGCGCGTGCTCAACGCACTACAAACGTTAGCACACGCGCGGAAAAATCGCGGCGATTCCTGCAACGCACCCGCATCTTATCCGGGCGTCAAACATGACGCCCGTGTGCAAGAGGCCTTACACGGCCTGGTCCTGTCAATGAAAGTACAGAGGGTGAGACAGTTGTAGAGAGAGCTGAGCCTCTAGGTGTAAGGGTACTTTCACACTAGCGTTGTTAGAATCCAGCAGGCAGTTCCCGGAACTGCCTGCCGCATCCGAAAATCCGTATGCAAACGGATATCTTTTTTTCCGGATCCGTTAGACTTGAAATACCGAATCTGTCTTTTCGGCATTATCCTGAATAAGGGATCTAGTATTTAATGTTTTTCGAAGCTAGAAAGAACTGCGCATGCGCAGACCAGAAAACCGGATCCGGTGATGCGGCAATTTCACGAACACTTGGTACCAGATCTGGCATTAATACATTTGAATAGAAATTAATGCTGGATCCGGCAAGTGCGGTAGTGTTCTGGAATTTTGGCCGGAAAAAATATTGCAGCAAGCTGTGTTTTTTTTTTTTTTGTCCGGTCAAATACCGTACAAGGGACGGAATAGAAGACCTCTTGATGCATACTGAACAGATTGCTTTCCATTCAGAATGCATTGAGACAAAACGGAAGCGTTTTTTCCTGGTATTTAGACCCTTTACCAGATTTCAATACTGGAAAAGAATAACGCTAGTGTGAAAGTACCCCAACTGTAACGCCCCCATTGCTCCTAGAGGCTCATTTGCATATATTAAAACGTAATTTTCCTCAGCAATGCAGGCACATATGAACATGGGACAGATGTCTTCAGCTGCCAAGTGCACATGTAATGGGTCAGCCAGTTTCATAGGTACAAATCTGCTGACAGATCCCTGTTAAGTTAAAATTTTGTGTTTTAGTGGCATTTTGGGGGGTGACCTGTCTCCCCATTGTCTGGAATTTTTGTCCCATTCATTCATTGTCCATGCACCATGCATTTTTTAATTATACAAATATATTTTCCCCATGCTGCTATAATCCTAGGCCTGCTATAAACGCACTATATGGGCAAAAAAGCCTCAAAATCTCTACAATAAACTTTAATCAAGTTAGGCATGTTTAGGTGTTTTTATTTATGCCCACAAAATAAATAAATAAATAAATGAATGAATTAAATAAATAAATAAATGACTAAATAAATACAACTACAAAAAAAAACAACAACAAAAACAGGACCACAACTGTTTTTGAAGGAGTCCTTATACATTTGGAGAAACGCTATTTCCAATCTGACCTGCTCAGGCATTTTTCGCAGCCCCTTAGGATAAAGACAGTCCAGTGCAAAAATTCCTAAATTCCTATGTGATAAATCTTAGTATTGACCTTTCCCTTTTTATCCAAATAATATTATGTTTTGTGTCAGACAAAGTGGATGAACCTTGGAGCAATGTGTTGCTGGGATGAAAGCGTGGCAGGAATACATTACAAATGACCGTGATATGAGATAAGCGAGCTGTCCTTGTTTTCTTCATTGTCTTGTGGTAGACCACATGCCATGATGTATCATCTACTGGGACACTTGTTGCCGGAGTTCGCTGAGTTTTCTTGCTTACACATTGTGTTAGGAATGCTGTGTATTATCTAGTTGCCATAACAGGGCTTGTACAGTACATACGATGTCAGTTGACACACCCAAGCCCTTCCAAGACCAAAACGAGTGTCCATAAAATCTCTTTGTGGGGTACTCATTAGCAAGGAGTAAATGGAATGACTTTGCCTACGGGGAGCCATAAGCCAGCTGACCTTCTTATAAAATGTAATTTTCTTGGTGCTGTAAAACTGCAGCTCCTTATTAGCAGGTCATATTGAGCCTGCTTACAGATTTCCACACCTTTTTATAGCTGCGGAGGGATGTATAGTTTTACATTGTGACATTTTATTCATTACTTTGCACAGCTTTGTATAAAAATCTCATCGCTGTGTATGGTCAGGGGGTAGTGTGTGCATTTGGTTATTGTTGGATCACATTGGGAGATGTTGCTTTTCCGATTTTAGACGATTCCATATTCTAATCAATTGCTCATATACGGTGCATTTATTTGCTCTCTCTATAGTAAACCCTTAGGGTTTTTTAGCCTCAAGCCCCTTTCACACGGGTGAGTTTTCCACGCGGGTGCAATGCATGACGTGAACGCATAGCACCTGCACTGAATACTGACCCATTAATTTCAATGGGTCTGTGTACATGACCTTTTTTTCATCAGTTCTGCGTTGTGTGAGAATCGCAGCATGTTCTATATTCTGTGTTTTTCACACCTGGCCCCATAGAAGTGAATGGGGATTCAGTGAAAAACTTATTGCATCCAGAAGCAAGTGCGGATGCAAGGTTTTTTTCACTGATGGATGCTAGGAGATGTTGTTTGTAAACCTTCAGTTTTTTTATTACGTGCGTGAAAAACGCATCAAGATGCATTGCACCCACGCAGAAAAAACTGAACACGATCGCAGACAAAACTGACTGAACTTCCTTGCAAAATGGTGCGAGTTTCCCTGAACGCATCCTGAACGCATCCTTCTCATAGAGTTGTTTTTTTGAGGAGGTTTCAGTAAATGTATTCTGTCAGTACTTGCAGGGCTTATCTACATTGTATGCATGGAATAGAAACTAGTTTACCAGTTCCTAAGGCACAAACTGTAACCTGGCCCTAACTATGAAAACCATATGTTTGCTCCTGCAGGCCGACTATAGGCACAGGTCTCTAGTGCTTAAAAGAGTTGTCCAAGCTTCAGGCAAATTGGACTGCACCTGTTGACCCACTGTGCCAACTAACCAGTTTGACTTTGGGCTAAACCTAAGGCTGTTGGCCTGGAGGTCTACTGGTATTCAACATTTAACCCTTGTACCGGGATCTGGACTTTGCTGCAGGGAACCAACCAGGCTGCTACCTCATGGAGTAGTTCTGGTGTATTTGGCAGCAAACCTGTAGGAGTCAGAGACACCAAAGGGGTTAAACAATACCGTAGTCATGAAACTAGCTGGAAGTCATAGCAGACAGGGTTCATACGTATCCGTAAGACATGTCCTGGGTTGAACCAGGCAGCAGTGGGGCAAAACGGTAAACAGGCTGGGGTCTGGACAGGAGACGTGGAGCAGAATTGGTAGTCAGGCAAGAATTTGGTACACAGGTAGTCAGACAGAAAGTAGCACCTTTACTTGGCAAACTAGAGACTAGGACTAGAGACCATTTGGGGAGGCTGCCTTAAATGTCAAAGAATATCCAGCCATTGACTGGGGACACATTTTGCTGTACACACACTGGCCCTTTAGGAGGCTGGGGCCTAATTCACATGAAACAAGTTCGCTCATCCCTAGTTGCAAACGTTTTCAGTCAGCAGACCTTCTTCAAGCCAGTTGAGTGCCCAGACATTGAGACATGGGGTATTGACAGCTTTCTTACTGAATAAGTGCCCCCTCATCTTCTGTTCTCCCCAGGATCATACCCATATTGTATAATTTTTTACTTACAGGGGTCATAGCATTATCCATTCAGTGTGCACCAAATGCAACATGTGACCCCCATCAGCCTTTAGTGTTTCAGCCTGGCCTAAACTGCACCTGCAAATAGCTTCCATTCATTGGTGTAATGCTGAGTTTTCTTTACCCGCCCGGAGCGGTAGCATCCAATACTATGTGCTAAAGAATACAGGAGCCTTTCATGTCATCCAGTCAAGTTTCACAATCAGAAGCAGCTGGGCTTAAATAGCTTAATAATTACTTTTCTGATTAAGGAGCTGACGGGCGTACGCATTTTAAGATGCATTGTATAACGCCAGCCACAAAGTTTAAAGTGTTGTTAGGAAGTTTGAGGCCAATTAGATTCATATAAATGAACCCAAAAGATGTCCTAATCAGGAGACGACTTGTAAAACAGGAATTACTTCCAGATAAGAAAACACATTTGGGTCCTCTGAAAAGATGTTCTTGTCTCTGGAGTCCGTATCCACGCTAAACTCACCCGCCCTCAAAAATAGCTTCCAAAACATCTTTCACTTTCACCCCCCCCCCCCCCAAGTCTAAATTAGAATTAGATTACAATTCAGTAACCGGATAGAAGGCAGTAGGCATTGAAACAATGGCGGAATTGAAAGTTAGAGAGGCAAGTGATATATAATGATTTGGATACAGGGCCATTGATTAATGGGACCGGGAGAGATGTGGGTGTCTCTTCAGAGAGCAGTAGGCAGACTTTTTTTTTTCTATAGCTGATTGTGTGTGTTTTTTTTTTACTATTGAGGCTGTCACATTAAACCCAATGAAACAATGGCCTGTTAAAAACATGAGCTGAAACGCGGCATCTGTCATCAGTGCTCTCATTTACACTTTTCTTTAGGTTTTTATGTTCTTTATTTTTACTGAAAGCATATTTGGTGGCAGGTGAGCGTCGAGGCAAATGATAGCCGTCAAGATATATCCTTAACAGCTCTATTATGGAGTGCAGCATTTGATCATAAAGAAAGAAAAAGCTTTGTATGGTGTATACTGTATTACTGCAAATTGCTATGCTGTTTTTGTGATATAGAACAGCTTTAGGTTTCATTCATACTAAGTAATTCAACCTATATCTCGGATCCTGGCGAAATCGAAGGGCAGGACATTCGGGCCTCATTTACTAAAATAGGGGCTCCAGCTCTGGAATCTGCATCCCAGTTTCCATCCGATTTTACAGATGCCACAACAGAACTCCAATGGGCATCATTGTGTATCTGTCAGGGCCAATGGCTGATGGTGACTATTCCACCTACCGATCATTGTGCAGCTTTTATTTTCCCAGAGGAGCCTAAATCATAAAATGTATGCTTTAATTGGCTGTTGTGGGCAAAAAGACTATTTTTGATAAATGACATCTATTTAAGGGCTTTTCCCATGATTAATGTAAAAAAAGAAAACCAAACATCATACGGAACATGACAATCTATTTCTAATAAAGCTAGAACCAGCCCTGTTCACATAGATCCAGAGATCTCCCCATTCATTGCTCCATTACTCTGCAAGATTTTCTTCAGGCTGGCAGCTCAGGAACATGTCCTTTCTCTGCTGTCACAGCTCATGGGGTGAGTCCTTTCTCAGGAGGAATGTCCTTCTTTCTGCAGCTCTCTCCCTATCACAGCTCAGGCGGTGTGTCCTGTAACTCTGTTTGTAACATTAAGTACAGCTGGTCACAGTTGAATGATGGAACTGAGCATGTGCGACCACCTCTGTAGGTGAACAGAGATGAGGAAAAAAAAAACAGCTATTAAATAGCTCTGTGGTAATACTAAGGGCCACATTTATTAAAACCAGATTTTTAGGCGCCTGTCTTAATAAATCCCCATAGCTGGAGGATCCACCGAAGTTATGAAGAGGTGCAGGGCAGGCCTCTCGATATCTTCATCACATCCAGTGCCCGTTCTAAATGTAAGACAGCTTCCTTGCTGCCTCACATTTAGACTATTTTCCATGCCTAAAACAGTCATAGAAAATGACGCTGGCCCGTCCCTTCCCCGCTCATAATTGTGGAGTGTGGAGAAGCTGCAAATAGTGCCTGAAATAAACCAAATTTAGGCATATTTCAGATTAGTAAATTAACTCCTAAATGTTACATGCAGTTACTCAAGTATTTGGATCCAGGTACTGGATTGAAAAATGTAGAATATTTTTTGTGGGACAATCTCTTTAACTTTACTATGCATAATAAAATTTAACGTGCTACTTGTAGGGTGAGGCAACGATCAACCCAATGCATATTGTGGTATGCACCTGGTTATGGTTCTATATCTGTGCAATTGTATTTGTGAGTCCTTCCTTTTTGGGGTCATATCTAAAACTACACAAAAGGGACCAAATGCCAATGAACATGTTTGAGATTTGTTACAAAAATATTCTTTACATGGCACCCATAGAAAGCTATTATTGTACCATACTGTACCTCGGTGTGCTTCATATTAAACAGAGCCTCATGGAATACATAAGAAAACATTTCGGCATGTCCTATTGGATGGTGTGTTATGGAGTTATTACTATGATAGGCCTACATGGAGGTTAGCTTTGTAATATAATTACTTAACCAATCCAGTTCTACGGCCTGTCCTACAGCCTTTTTCTTTAGAAATTAATGTTATGTTAGGATGTCCACATGCTCTATTACAGTCAGTTGAAGATTGAAGTGTAGAACAATATTACTTTAACACTAGCGTTAAAGTTTTCCGGTATTGAGTTCCGTCATAGGATCTCGGTACTGGAAAAAAACGCTTCAGTTTTGTCCCATTCATTGTTCCATTTAGTTGCGTCCCCATACTGGAGAGCTGTCACAATCTGACACAATAGAAAACCTATACATCTCCCATTGACTTTCAGTGGAGTTAATGACGGATCCGTCTTGGCTATGTTACAGATAAGGCCTTATTCACACGTCCGCAATTCTGTTCCGCATTTTGCGGAACAGAATTGCGGACCCATTAGTTTCAATGGGGACAGGCGATGTCCCGGCCGGGTCCGCAATTGCGGATCCGCACTTCCGGGTCCGCAATTGCATTCCCGAAAAAAATAGAGCATGTCCTATTCTTGTCCGCAATTCTTGTCCCCATAGAAATGAATGGGTCCGGATTCAGTGTGGGTGCAATGCGTTCACATCACGCATTGCACCCGCGCAGAAAACTCGCTCGTGTGAAAGGGGCCTAAGGCCCCTTTCACACGGGCGATTTTCCGCGCGGGTGCAATGCGTGAGGAGGACGCATTGCACCGCACTGAATCGGACCCATTCATTTCTATGGGGCTGTGCACATGAGCGGTGATTTTCACGCATCACTTCTGCGTTGCGTGAAAATCGCAGCATGTTCTATATTCTGCGTTTTCACGCAACGCAGGCCCCATAGAAGTGAATGGGGATGCGGGAAAATCGCAAGCATCCGCAACCAAGTGCGGATGCGTTGCGATTTTCCGCATTGTTGCTTAGCAACGGGACCCAATCTCTATTATTTCCCTTATAACATGGTTATAAGGGAAATAATAGCATTCTTAATAAAGAATGCATTGTTAAATGATGAGGAAGGGGTTAAAAATAATAAAAGTTAACTTACCTTAGCCACTTGATCGCGTAGTCGCGATCTGTCCTCTCTTTCCCTGCAGCATCTATGATCTAAAGGACCTGTGATGACGTCACATCACATGGCCCAATCACATGCTCCATCACTATGGTGATGGAGCATGTGATGGTCCATGTGACCATGTGACATCATCCAAGGTCCTTAAACACTATCCTCAGGCTGTGGATAGTGGTTAAGGACCTTGGATGATGTCACATGGTCACATGGACCAATCACATGCTCCATCACCATAGTGATGGAGCAGGTGATTGGGCCATGTGATGCTGTGACATCATCACGGGTCCTTTACATCTTTCAAGCTAACGGAGAGGCCGGGCTCGCGATCAAATGGAACAGGTAAGTAATTATTGGTTATTATTTTAACCCATTCTGCACCAGTTTAAACATTAGGAAGATGGCCAAGGGTATTATTTTACATTATAACTATGTTATAATGTGAAATATCTGCGGAGCAATTTCTGACCCAAACATGCACTTCTGTGAAGAAGTGCAGGTTCGAGTCTGGGTACCAAAAGTGCCGATTTTCTCCCGCGCGTGTAAAAGCGCGTGACAGCGCTTGCACTCGCAGGAAAAATCGCGGCGATTCCACAGCACCCGCACTGTTTGACGGAGTGCACCCGCAATGCCCGGTGCAAGAGGCCTAGGGCCCCTTTCAGGCGGGCGTTGCGGGTCCACTCAGGCAAACAGTGTGAGTGCGTGGATCGCAGCTATTTTCCCTGCGAGTGCATAAGCGCTGTCATGCGTTTGCACGCTGCGCGAGAGAATCGGCACTTTTATGCCCAGGCTCAACCTCACTTCTTCACGAGAGTGCATGTTGGTCAGAAATTGTCTCCGCTGATTATTTCACATTATAACATAGTTATAATGTAAAATATACCCTTGGCCATCTTCCTAATCGTTGAACTCGGTGCTGAATGGGTTAAAAATAATAAACTAATATTAACATACCTGTTCCATTTGATCGCGAAGCCCGGCATCCTCTCCGTTAGCTTGCTTAGGAAAAGGACCTGTGATGATGTCACAGCATCACATGGCGAATCACATGCTCCATCACCATAGTGATGGAGCATGTGATTGGGCCATGTGATGTGACGTCATCACAGGTCCTTTAGATCATATATGCTGCAGGGAAGAGAGGAGAGATCAGCGACTACGCGATCAAGTGGCTAAGGTAGTTAACTTTATTATTTTTAACCCTTCCTCATCATTTAACAATGCATTCTTTATTAGAATGCTATTATTTCCCTTATAAACATGTTATAAGGGAAATAATATAGATCAGGTCCCGTTGCTAAGCAACAATGCGGGAAAATTGCAACGCATCCGCGCTTGGTTGCGGATGCTTGCGTTTTCCGCTGCCCATTCACTTCTATGGGGCCTGCGTTGCGTGAAAACGCAGAATATAGAACATGCTGCGATTTTCACGCAACGCAGAAGTGATGGTGAAAATCACCGCTCATGTGCACAGCCCCATAGAAATGAATGGGTCCGGATTCAGTGCGGGTGCAATGCGTCCTCCTCACGCATTGCACCCGCGGAGCGCTTCGCCTGTGTGAAAGGGGCCTAAGGCCTCTTGCACAGGGCGTCATGTTTGACAGCCCGGATAAGATGCGGGTGCGTTGCGGGAATCGCCGCGATTTTTCCCTGCGAGTGCAAAGCGCTGTCATGCGTTTTGCACGCGCGAGAAAAATCGGCACTTTTAGTACCCAGACTCGAACCTGCACTTCTTCACAGAAGTGCATGTTTGGGTCAGAAATTGTCTCGCTGGTATTATTTCACATTATAACATAGTTATAATGTAAAATAATACCCTTAGCCATCTCCTAATGTTTAAACTGGTGCAGAATGAGTTAAAATAATAAACTAATAATTACTTACCTGTTCCATTTGATCGCGAGCCCGGCCTCCTCTCCGTTAGCTTGAAAGATGTAAGGACCTGTGATGATGTCACAGCATCACATGGCCCAATCACATGCTCCATCACTATGGTGATGGAGCATGTGATTGGTCCATGTGACCATGTGACATCATCCAAGGTCCTAACCACTATCCACAGCCTGAGGATAGTGTTTAAGGACCTTGGATGATGTCACATGGTCACATGGACCAATCACATGCTCCATCACCATAGTGATGGAGCATGTGATTGGGCCATGTGATGTGACGTCATCACAGGTCCTTGAGATCATAGATGCTGCAGGAAAGAGAGGACAGATCGCGACTACGCGATCAAGTGGCTAAGGTAAGTTAACTTTTATTATTTTTAACCCCTTCCTCATCATTTAACAATGCATTCTTTATTAAGAATGCTATTATTTCCCTTATAACCATGTTATAAGGGAAATAATAGAGATTGGGTCCCGTTGCTAAGCAACAATGCGGGAAAATCGCAACGCATCCGCACTTGGTTGCGGATGCTTGCGATTTTCCCGCATCCCCATTCACTTCTATGGGGCCTGCGTTGCGTGAAAAACGCAGAATATAGAACATGCTGCGATTTTCACGCAACGCAGAAGTGATGCGTGAAAATCACCGCTCATGTGCACAGCCCCATAGAAATGAATGGGTCCGGATTCAGTGCGGGTGCAATGCGTCCTCCTCACGCATTGCACCCGCGCGGAAAACTCGCCCGTGTGAAAGGGGCCTAAGAGTCTCTGCTTGAGATCCCCATCTATACAGCTTTCCTGTGGCAATGAAAAGCTGTTCACCAGATTTTAGAGCAGCTGGATCCCCAATGAGCAGCTGATCCTCAGGGGCAGATTTACCTGGGAGGGGCTTGTCCAGTTGGGACAACTACTTTAACAGTGAATAAAAAAAAAATAACTTCCAATAAGTTCATGCTAAGCTTTACTTTATCTGTATACAGAGAAATGTACACCTGTGAAATGTATTATTCTTATATTATTTTTATTACTTTTTAGATTTTATTTTATATATTTTAGGATTATTATTTATGATCCTTTGTTTTTTAAATATTTCCTAACGCCTCTCCTTTTCCAAACTTTAATGACACATGGCATGGACAACTCCATGAGGTATATATCTCCCCTTTATGACATTGTGCAACTGAAAAGAAATGTCAGGATTGCGGTTAAAGAATTGGGCATAGTAAGTGCAATCCTTTCTACCACATTTGTGCTTTATTGAAGCGAAACAGTTGGCCGTAGAACACATTGTACTGGTTTACTTCATACACCACTCTGACAAGGAATACATCAAAACGCATTAATGTGAGTTGTCACAGCCTTATAAGAACAATATAAATGGATTCAGAAAGAATATATCAAGAGGTATTCAGTGTTGGAATTCTCTCACGGACAGGATACTAGCCTTTTAAACTCTGCAATGTTAAAAATGTGTGCAGTCGCTGCAGGGGTCCCCCAACACTAAATGCAAAAACAAGGAATCAGAAAGCAAAAATGTTTGATGTTTCATATGGTCTATGACACTCTGTACATAGTGAAGCATACGCTTTACCATGACATGAATTGCAAATATTCTCTAGTTTGTGTTAATCAAGATATTGCACAAAAGGTTTAAATCGATGAATGTCAAAGGTTTTGTCATAGTTCCCCTGGCCGATGCGGCGGCAGCAGCATCCGGTTGCGACAGCCCTCTCAGCGGGCCAATGAAGGGACGTGTCAGGGTGTTGGAGCATTAGCACGCTCAGCTGTAAGCTCCGCCCGACTCGCAGGGAGGCCAGCAGCTGGCACACTACTGTTTGTTTATTGTTCTCTTCCTGCTTGTGTGTTGTCCTCACGTATTTCAGCGTAGGGACTGCTGCCCAGTTGTGGGGTCACTGACTAGGGTGACCGTGCAAGTAAGTAGGGATGGTCAGTCTGGGAAGTTTTAGGGCTGCACTATCTCTGTTTGTGTGTGACAGTAGTCAACTTATCCGGGCAGGTTTATTTTCAGTAGGTGTCGGAGGGCTTTTATTTTGAAGTCTATCTTCAGAATGGTGGATTATGGGATTTTTTGTTGTCTCTTTAATTAGTTCCACGATCACCAGCAGTCCTGCAACCCTGTGTTAAGTTTGGTATCAAACTAAATCCTTACCCCAGATGAAAGGAAACCTAGCTTCAACCTTACCATATCTCTTGTTTTTTTAATCTAGAGTCTTCAACGTATTAGAAATGAATTTCCAGAGATTCCCTACTGCTGCCTCTGCTGTAGTACTTGCTGCTCTACGCTTCCTTTCCCAGCTTGACATGTTGTAAATTCCAAGAAAAGCCCACCCATCCAATTACTGGCATTAGCGGTGACCTACCTCAGCCAGTGATTAGCTTGGTATACCTTTGCTTTCCTGCAATTTCTGGAGTATTGAGCAGGGACAGGAAGTGTAGGGCAGTTGGGACCACAGTAGCATTGGAATGACAGTGACAGGTGACTGATGAAGGCTGGAGATTATATTTTAAATTTATAATGGTTCCTGGCCTGTATTTTTTTTTTTTTGTCCATTGAAAAACCAATTGGATATTTTAAAAAAATCATAGTTGTCAAAAGTTGAAACGGCTGGACCTTTAGGATAAAGTTGACTAGAGAGACTGACCTTGTAAATGTTGGACAAGGGACCATTGTAACCCACAATAGGGGCCCACTGTCCCCTTAAAAGCAGCTTCTAACAGTCTATTTCATTGCATGAGATGGACTAGAACTAGGCATACTGTGCACTTCAGATAGTTTTTTTGCTGATAGCCATTCCTTCCTACTCCATCATAATCATGCATTCCTGGCTCAGCCAAGCTTGCATGTGTATTTCATTAGATGAGAATAAGAAGTGTACAGGCGACAGAGGTCCATGGCAGTGTCTTATTTGCAGTGAGAACAAAGGACTGAGCATGTTGAGATCTAACATACCTTCTTACCCCTGATCTGCCATGAGAAAGTCAAGAGACCCCCAAAGACATTTGGTAGTTAGCTGATCCCAGAATTTGATGAGTAGGGCACCATTCATCTCATGTAGATCAAATATGTGTTTTTTTAACCTAACATTTAACTGATGCTTGCAACCTACCTCCACTATTAAAAGATTTATAATTACCTGCTGTTTCCGGTCTTGTGCTCTGGCATCTTCTGGTCCGCGACTTGTTTAGTTCCTCCCGGCCATGGTCACCTGCTCTACTGCAACCAATGAGCATTTGTGTTCTTACACGGGGCTCTTCTACTGTTTGTGTCCATCCCTGTTTGACCAACATGCAGAGAGGTATCTGCCAAGAAAGAGAACCATCTCATCAGCGTCACCTACTGGAAGTGGCTCTCTCAGTCAAGATCAAACTTTCCAAAAAGCCTTGAGATTTGACAAGGTAATTAGCCAAATATTAATCCTTATACAGCTGTTTTGGGGTGCTTGCCCCTCATCAGTACAGAGTAGGATTCTGGCTAGCTCAGTGCAATGCCTTGGACGTGGCATTGGCAGGGTGCTAATTCTCCATAAAGAGACCAGTCCTGTATGAAGACTTAATGGAAATATTCCATGGTTTGGAGACTTTTTGGCAATGCTCCATGGGAAAGGAGTATGCAAAGAGGTATCTCCCAAGAAAAAGAACCATCTTGCCAGCGCCACCTTTTGGAAATGGCTCCCTATGAGATCGAAGATTTTTCTCTTTCTTTGCATATTCATTTTCTATGGAGCATTGCCAATAAATCTCCATACCATGGAGTACTTCCAGTAAGTCTCCATACAGGAGTGGTCTGTTTAAAGAGATTCAGCACCCTGCTGAAGTTGCTTCCAAGGCATCACATTCAGCCAGCCAGAATCCTACTCTGTACTGATGAGGGGCAAGAACCGTGAAACAGCTGTCTACGGATGGATATCTGTCTTGGCCATATTTGCTTGTCAAATCCCAAGACTTGTTGGAAAATTGGATCTTGACTCGTAGGGAGCCACTTCCAATAGGTGATGCTGGTAAGATGGTTCTTTTTCATGGGCGATACCTCTTTGCATATTCGTTTCCCAGGGAGCATTGCCAATAAGTCTCCATACCATGGAGTACTTCCAGTAAGTCTCTATACAGGACTGTTCTCTTTAAGGAGATTTAGCACCCTGTCGAAGCTGTTAGACCAACGTTATGTTATGTCTGCTGACAGGTTTTTGGCTAAGAGGGTGTCACTCTATGGGACTGAATTTGTCTGCTCAGGACATTCCCAGCCACAGCACTTTAATAAAAGCTGGACAGTTTTATTACTTTACATTGACCAATGAGGCAATAATGTGCTCGGGCCACTTTACCTAAAGATTTGCATTACAGAAATGTGCCATGTCTTGTCTGCCGAAGATATAATAAATAAAAGCAGGTGCGAAGGGTTAGAATAGAAAACAGCTGGATACGACGGATGTGAGCTGACTTCTCCGGAGCTTCAGTCTTTAATCCCTGTGGTTCAGTGTGAATATTTCCCTTCTGACGCAATGCAGAAGTAATAAAATGGAGCGCAGCATATGGAGGCACAAGCACTGTCTTAGCAAAGCTGGTGATTAACCGATTGGCTGCCATGTGCTTCTTTCAGTCTATAATACAACCACTGCCTCCAAGCGTTGCTGAAGGGTTAACCCCTTATGAGAAAATAGCAGTTGAGCCTTCCCCATTAAGTGGGATTACAGCAGAAAGGTGGCTGAACGTAACATACTTTTATGCTGTTAAACATCAGCTCTGCTGCATTTGTATCAAATACTTTTCCATTCGAGTATAGGAAAGTAATGTTAATAATGGCCTAGGGAGTCTGTAAGTGCACTGTGTGATGTATGAGAAATCGGCTTTAGAAGGAAACTAGACAAATCGAAATGTAAGGAAAGTGGCCCCGGCGAAAGCACTGCTTACTAATTCATGAGGCCGATCTGTCTTTCTTTCGCATACGTGACAATGATGGAGATGGTGTTAGAGGGCTATGGTGGGATCTGTCTTCTGCAACGTCTCCAGCTGGACCAATATTAGAATAACCGCTATGCAGAATGACATAAAGCAAGCGTGGAGAACGTATTAAGCTTGTAACCCAGTGTACTGAGGCCCAGAAGTCACAAATATTTGTGAAAGTGCCGTTGGGCGGCAACACTTGTAACATTTAGACATTTTCCACCACACTGGACACTTTTACAAAATTTGGGCAGGAGGGGGCAAGCAAGACCTTCACTGTCCAACACTTTTAACAATATGTACACACCTAAAACATTGGGGCATATTTATTAAGACTGGCGTTTTAGACGCCAGTGTAAATAAAGCCCCATAGTTGGCGGTGGATTGCCGAAGTTATGAAGTGGCGCCGGCCTCTTCATAACTTTGGCGCATCCAGCCCCAGTTCTAAATGTAAGACAGCTTCCTAGCTCTCTTACATTTATACCATTTTCTACACCTAAACCAGGGGTAGAAAATGGTGAATGATACGGGCCTGCCAGCTGTCCCCTTCCCTGCTCACGCCACAACCACAATTTTAGACCTGGCGTGAGCATCCTCATTTGCATTACCATCTGCTCCTAAAATTTACCTAATATAGGCATATTTCAGAAATATAAATGACTCCCCATTGTGTATAGAGGTAGATGTAACAAGTAAACTGGCACACATCATGACAGTAATCCACGTCAGCACTTTTACTGGCATAGATGTCTTTTTTGGGTGCACAGACCTACCGTGAATGCGCCAAAATTATTCTACTGGCCAATGAGGTTCTTTATTGAAAATAGTGAGACCACAGTCTAGCTAAATCCCCCCCCCCCCCCTCTCCCTATGTATCTAGAAACAGGCAACCAGTGTCCTGAAGAACAATTCCAGTGAGTTTTCAATAGTGATGAGAACCACCATGCACTTTTATGACTTCTCATACTCAATTCTATAGTAGTTGGACCAGGGGAAGCAGACAAGGAAGGTTTAGACCCTGCTGCAATTACTGCTGGCCTCACAAAGGGTCCAGACTATAGACTACAGGGTTACCTGAGTTGAATTAAGCACGTGATACTGCAGGGAATGGGTCAAGTCATTAAATTCTAATCCGCAGAATTATACAAATTGTAATCTGTTGGGTCAGGCTAATTGTAATCCATGGTCTAGACAATTTTTAATCCACAAGGTTTTTCCAGTTGCGCAGGTTATTATCCATCAGATCAAGCAGTAATCCACAAAAGCAAGCAAACAAGTTGCAATCCACAACTTGGCCCCATTTAGGAGCCATGTGCCTGATAATGCTCCTATATATACAGCATGTGACGGAATATGCCACATTTTTTCTGTCGGATTTGTACTTGGGCTTGAGAAAAGCTGAAGATGGAGGGCAGAAACATTATATTGGACATATTGCTGAATAAATCTTACATATTTCACCAACTTCAGAGTGATCTATCTATCTATCTATCTATCTATCTACTCTATCTATCATCTCTTGTTGTCCAGACAGTGGTAGATGAAGTAGGCAATAGGCCTTGGCCTGTTCCCCAAACTAGAACCCCTTTGATCTACTTACATGAAAAACTGACAACTGGCTTTACCATCCCCTTGTAAAGTATTATGTCCTTACACCGACACTATCCAGTCACAGTTGATGGTATTAGACTGTGTAGGGACACATCTTCTAGACATTGGGATGGTTGTTGATGGTAGTTCTAAGTTGAGAGGCAACTGGTTCTCTGTAAATCCAGTGACCTAAGGTGACATCTTCTCTGTTTGTAGATGTTGACTATCCTTTTGTTCTCTGTTCGGTCCCTGCTGCCATTAAACTTTTCCTGACCACTGCACAGTTTGCTGCTATGACATATTTGGCCTATTGCTTCTGCGGCCTCTACAGTAATTAATAAAATCATACCCCAGACCAGACCCCTTAATAAAGTCAAAACCCAAACCAGACTCTTACCATCAGACCCAAACTAGACCCCTAAAAAACTTTAGACCTCACACAATATCTGTAAATTATTACAGACCAGACTGCAGACCAGACCCGTAAATAAGTTCAGAGCCAAGACCAGACTCATACTTACCCTCTTTTGGGTGGCCATAGAAGTTCTGGGCCTCAGGCTGCTGCCCAAACTGCCCATATGGTAATTCATCATTCTATGAAACCAACCATGGTTGTAGTAAAGTCCTTGTTGGCTGTCACCCAGCTTTCGTGAAACTGATGTAACTAATAAACGGCTTATGAATAATTTTATGAAGCTTTATGTAACAGGACGAGTCAAAATCTTATTTTTGCTGGTGCCATCTGCATCTTCAGATACAGAAATCTTCCTTCATACAATAGACCACAATAGTGCTGAGTTTAGAGAAACCTAAAATCAGATTAAGAGAAGGCTGCTGACTATTTTTTTTAATGTGCAATGGTGGAATTATTAACATTTTTTATTCAAGGTTGGGGGATGTAAAATTACAATAATTACATTCTGATATCAGGAAATATTGAGCTCACTCGCTTCACCAGAATATTATGAACGGGCTCATATAATATATTAAAACCTTGATGGAAGCAGGATGTTACAACATTTCCTCGCCTTCCAATATGAAGCCTGTTGTTTATTGTTGCCTCCATTTAACGGCTCTTATAAATTTACTGCTCTTTTATGTTCTGCATCTACACACTTTTAATATTCCTGTGATTCATTTTGGACACATCATGAATTTGAAAGTTGGTTAAATTATTGAACAATAAAAATGGTATAAAAATAAAGCAGGAAGCAAGGTTCCTTATTTCTCCTGTTCCTTAAGGGGGAAATGGATGTTACCAGCTTACATACAGAAATAATTATGCACATATGTACCGGTGTGTTACCGAGGGCTGGATAAATCTTACATATTTCATCAACTTTGGACTGCGTTTCATCCAGGGCTTCCTGGTTCCTGGACATAATACTAGAAGCACAGAGCTGTGGGGATTATTATGCCATTGATTGCTTCTGGAATGCAGGATGACAGCGACTTTATTATAATAGTTGCTATTGATAGCTGTCCCTCAGTATCTGCATAAGTGTAAGAAGCCCGGGGAATTCTGAAATGGCTGGATAATATGCATTTTTTTCCTGTTTCCTTTCACAGTTTCATCATGCACTTCAGCTGTTCATCCATCATTAGATCCTACCTTTTATGTTTAGATAGCAGCCCCCTGGGAAGTGAGAAAGATCTGTAAATTTTCGGTTGTTGGGTAGCACTCTTCAGCAGTGTGAAACATATATTTTTTTCAGCTAGAGAACCCCTTTAATTTATCTACATCATGCAGATGTACTGAGGAGTTTCGTGTCAATCTTCCTTCTTTCCACACCGACTTTGTGTTTGTAATTCCATGGAAATTCAGGGCTGGAGATAGCATGAGCTGAGATTTGAGTAGTATGGCAGTATTACTTTTTCTGTCTTCTTCTGTCCATGATTTGTCCAGAAACCTCCACAGACCTTGATCCAGCCTTGCCAAAGCTCATTTATTTCCTGCAACATCAGCCATATACCCATAACCTCTAGCTTTATTACTAGATTCCCAAACTTCCATCTAACTCGCCTGTTGTCTCTGTTTTTAATTAAGCCTACAAGACAAATAAATCAGCGGGCACACTGCTTTCATGTAAAATATTGCTTAAGTGCTTTTTATTTTTTTTAACTTCGATGTTCTGCCGCGGGATCAATAAATCATGGTATGATTTGCATTTATTCGATTCTTTATACTAAACGCTGGTGGTTGAATGGATAATGTAACCACAAGGATAGACCGGATTTATTTCTTCTCTACATCAGAAAATAGCTGTGATGTACCATGAAGCGCATCACAGTTTATTTTTTTTATTTTTTTCGTGTGTGTGTGTGGGGGGCAGTTAGGGATTTATACTGAATTTGACAGAATAAAATTGTGCATGGTTCTACAAGAGCTCTACAAGGAGGTTTATGGTGGCATGGTAGAGCCCCATAAAAGTCTGTAGGTGCTGTGTTATAGCTTCTTACTTGAAGGCTGTACAGATCCATAGTACATGTGTGTCTAAATGTAAAAATATAGGTAAGTATAAAATATGACTCTCTAGAAACTTATTAAACCATGTGTCTGTTCACCTGATGATATTAGGGAAAACAATGCGATATAAGGCTGGCCATACGTGGTCTGAGGTCTTCATGACACCTGTGGTTGGCTGAGATACCTTACCCCTCTCAGACTTCCATCTGTGACACTAGCAGAATGAAGGTATAATATTTCTGTTCTCTATAAAAAAAAATTGTAGGCCACTTTCACTTGGCCATATTCATGATGACATCCGTGACATGATAAGCAGTTCATCCATGATACATGGTCTATGTATCAATTTTTTGCCCTACAAGCCTCCATTTTGCCCCCTTCACAGTAATAATGCCCACTGTGTCCCCTTCATTGTAGTAATGCCCTCTGGCTCTTGGCCCCTTGCATAGTAGAAATCCCCATTGTGTCCCCTTCACATTAGTAATGTCCTCTGTGCCCCCTCCATAGTATAAATCCCCATTGTGCCCCTTTCACAGTAATAACACCCACTGTGCCCCCTTTAGAGTAATAATGCGCACTGTGCCCCCTCCATAGTAATAAAGACCTCTGTGCACCCTCTATAGTAATAAAGACCTCTGTGCCCCCTCCATAGTAATAAAGTCCTCTGTGCCCCGTCCATAGTAGTAATGCCCTCTGTGCCCCCTCCATAGTAATAAAGACCTCTGTGCCACCTCCATAGTAATAAAGACCTCTGTGCCCCCTCCATAGTAATAAAGTCCTCTGTGCCTCTCCATAGTAATAAAGTCCTCTGAGACTGCTCTGTATTAAGAACAAGAAAACACAGTAGCTACTCACCTTGTCCCGTTCCTGAAGCTCACAGTCCTCTCTTCCCTGCAGCGGAGCCTATGCAGATTACCAGGCTGCAAACTCTGCCCACAAAGGCCAGCAGCCCGATCTGTGCCTGCAGGATGAATGGTGGAGTGGGGAGAATTCTTCCTGCTTCACCATTCAGAGCGCGGCTGGCCTGAGGGGAGCAGCGAGGGGAGCTGAGCGGTGAGTGACAGGACCGCAGCTTCCAGCACTCCAGCAATGAGCACTTCCATCTGTATTGATGGAAGTGCTCATTGCTTCTGGCCTCTAGCAGCTGTGCTGTGGGCCTCGGCACTTTCCCGAGTATGCCGGGTGCTGACGCCCGCCTGGTGTATGGGAGACACAGCCGGAGCCATAATATATGTATGAAGGCACAACTGGGGGCTAATATCTATACTGGGGCATAACTTGGGGTTTATCATAAATAATGGGAGGCACTAAGGGGCCATTATCTATACTGGGGCGCAACAGGGGACCAATAACTACTGGGGGCACTATGGGGGGCATAATATATATACTGAGGGCACTGCAGGGTTTGGGGTTTTAACTTAAAAACTCAATGAAAAATCTTCTATTTTTAATGGCAGTTTTTCATGGCCTTTAAACGTGGATACCAAACGACCGTTAAGAATGGACATACGGCCAGGAAGTGGATGCACAAATGGTTAAAAAATGGGCATGAAAAACAGAGTGTTTCTGTGAGTTGAGTGAACATATGACCGTTGTTGAACATATGACCGTTGTTGTTTTGCGGTCCGCAATTTGCGGATACCGGCCATGTGCGTTCTGCATTTTGTAGAATGGAAGAGCAGGCGCATCTTAGAACAGTCCTAGCATTTTCTGTAATGTGGACAATAATAGGACATGTTCTATTATAAGACATGTTCTATTTTTTTGTGGGTCGGACATGTGGACATGGAACGCACACTGAGTCATTTTCCGTTTTTTGCAGCTCTATTGTAGTGAATGATTCCACATAAGGGCAGCAAAACAAAATGGAACAGACACAAAAAATACATTCGTTATGATCTTGAGATTGTGCAACATTATGTCTTGTACAATAGTGAGCACTTTTACCCTGGGTTCACACCTGAGCGTTTCTGATACGCGCGTCTTCCTCGCGTTTTTGTGCGCGTTTTTGGCAATAGTTAACGCGCGTTTTGTGATTGACTGCAGTGTTGTCCAATGACCAAATATCCCTGTCTATATGAAGTTTGGCCAATCAGAGCTGGGTTTTCGCCATTCCAGCATGTTGCAAATTCATAAACGCGCGTTCGAACGCGTTCAAAAACGCGCAATATACAAGCGTTGCACGTTCCCATTGAAGTCTATGGGCCAAAACGCGCGACAAAGGCCCCAAAAAAAGCTCAAGTACTTGTTTATGCGTCGGGCGTTTTTCAGCGCGTTTGAACGAGCTGTAAAACGCGAAAATGTGAACCAGTCCCATAGGGAAGCATTGGTTATGCGTTTTACAGCGCGTTTGAACGCGCTGTAAAACGCGCAAGTGTGAACTGAGGGTTAGAGTACCATCAGAAGCTCACCATACATGGCTTCTGTTGACCTGATGACCTGTTATAATACTTGCATAATTTATGACCTAGGTGCATAGTTGATGACGATACTTTTTACTAACCCAAACTGTATTCCTAATTATCCCATTGTTAGAGTGTAATGGATGACTAATAAGATTATCTTAGAGGAATTGTCCTCAAGTCCTGGGTGTGGGGACTAGAAACCAGTGCTGCTAGTGTTTTCTTCCCCCTGAGCCCTTCAATTTTAGAGCTTGTGCAATAGGAGAAAGGAGGAAGAGGGCACCACAAAGTAACACGGGGAAAGCCGTAGAGGGTGTTAGGTATTGTCAGAAGTGAACTGCAACGTGTTGTGGACAAACATTATAAAGCCATACTTGGCTTAAAGTGGTTGTGTTACTTCAGCAAGTGTCATTTAACACACAGAGAAAGTTAATACAAGGCACTAATGTATTGTGATTGTCCATATTGCTTCCTTTGCTGGCTGGATGAATTTTTCTATCAGGTTACAACTAGAGATGAGCGAATCGAAGCTAACGAAGTGGAATTCGATCCGAATTTCAGGAATTATTCGATTCGCACCGAATCCGAATTTCCTCACGCTTCGTGGAAACGAATCACATTTTTTCCTAAAATGTCTGCTGCACATGTTAGGGCATGGAGCAAGGAACTCTGGGAACGAGGGATCACCCATAATGCCATGCATGCCGCCAATCAGCCGCCAACCAGCCCTGTGATGTCACAGCCCTATAAATAGCCTCAGCCATCTTGGATTCAGCCATTTTCCAGTGTACTTAGTGCAGGGAGAGACATTAGCAGGCGCTAGGGACAGTGCTAGGAAAGACTTGAAAACTTTTATTTTATTTAATAGAAGTTCAGGGAAAAAGCATTAGAAGTGTAGGGAAAGGACAGGGATGAATTATTCTACAGTATTAAAGCAGAACAGGGTTCAGTAGGGGAGTTTACAGCCTGGGTAATAGGAACAATCCAATTATACCTTGCTGCACTGATTGGGGATCCAAATTGCAAACCTGAAATGCTGCTCATTTCAGGTTTGCAATATCTCTGTAATTTCAGCTAACTGTTCTTGTTATTGGGGTCTTATTAGCCCTTCTGCAGTGCAGTTATATATGTTCTAAAGCCTTTTTTTTGCGTGTATTAGTGAGGAAAAAGAAAAAGTGCCTATTAGCCGTTGTGTGGTGAGATAAAAAAATTACATCCTTTTTGGAGTGTATTAGTGGCAAAAAAAACTTATTTGCCGTTCACAGTCGCATTTATATGTTCTAAAGCCTTTTTTTGTTGTGTATTAGTGGTGGAAAAAAAGGGGCTTATTAACCGTTGTGTGGTGAAGTGAGAAAATTTCAGCACTTTCTAGCGTGTATTAGTGGCAAAAAAAAGTATTATTTGCCGTTCGCGGCTGCAGTTATATGTTCTGAAGCCTCTTTTTGGCGTGTATTAGTGGGGGAAAAAAAGGGCTTATTAGCCATTGTGTGGGGAAGTGAGAAAATTTATTTGCCGTTCATGACTGCAGTTATATGTTTTAAAACCTTTTTTGGCGTGTATTAGTGGGGAAAAAGAAAAAGGGCCTATTAGCTGTTGTGTGGTGAAGTGAGAAAGTTAAAGCCCTTTTTGGAGTTTATTACTGGCAAAAAAAAAAATTATTTGCCATTCAGCGGTGAAGTTCCATTGTACGACAGCCATTTACGGGGTGTATTAATAGGATAGATACGTACGTTCTGCGGTGAATTGTGATTGTTATATTTTTTTTTTTTGGGGTGTATTAATAGGAAAAAGAATACGTCTTATTAGCCGGTCTGCAGTGAACCGACATTGTTATACAGCCATTGTTGGGGTTTATTAATGGGAAAAATAAGTACATGTTATTAGCCATTCTGCATTGAATTTACATTGTCATACAGACATTGTTGCGCTGTAGTAATAGCAAAAATAAGTATGTGTTATTAGCTGTTCTGAGGTGAATTTACATTGTCATACAGCCATTGTTAGTGTTTATTAATAGGAAAAATAAGTACTTCTTATTAGCCATTCTGCGGTGAATTTATATTGTCATTCAGTTGGGAATTTTTTTTGTGATACAGCCTTTTTTGGGAAAATTGGTCGGTGAATGTTGACTTTCTTCTGAAGGGACTAAGTAATTGTATCTATTAGCCATTCAGTGGTGAAATTTGTTTGTAATACAGCCTTTTTTTGGGAAAATTAGTTGGTAGCTGTAACTACGGTCAAGGACAATATATGTCCTTTGCGGCCCACTGGGTAAATGTGGTTCCTGCCCAGCCACAACAGCAACTTGGGCAGGTGACGCAGCTTCCACCTCCACGTTCTCACGCTGTTGGTCCTGTGACAATGTCCGCCTCTGCCTCCTCATCCTCCACCGTGTCCTCAGCCTCCACTGCAGGGACAATTCACAGTACTCCTCCAGCATACCACATGTGCAGGGCACGGCGGTGTCATGTTGTTCTACACCTCGTTTGCCTGGATGAACTGCTCTGTGTCCTTCATCAACAAATCAATTCCTGGCTTTCTCAGCAACAACTCAAAACCGGAACCATGGTGAACGACAACAGGAAAAACATGGTGTCGGCACTGTGTCAAGGAGGGCTGAGCCATGCGCCCTGCATGGCGCACATGTTCAATCTAGTTGCAAAGCGGTTCCTGAAGTCATCCACCCATCTGCAAGACATCCTAAAAATGCCCAGGAAACTTTGCATGCACTTCAGCCACTCATACACCACCAAGCACACCCTCCTTGAGCTGTAGCGGCAGAACGGCGTCACCCAACATAGGCTGATATGCTACGTTTCCACCCGTTGGAATTCCATCCTCCATATGTTGGACCGATTATACGAACAGAGAAAGGCCATAAATTATTTCTTGATGATCCAAGCGGACAGAGATACTCCCCTGTGTAACTTCGATGTTAGCCAGTGGCATCTCATGCGTGACACCTGCCACTTGCTCATGCCCTTTGAGAAGGTCACTTTATTTGTTGCCAGGACTACGGGATGAACAACGTCATTCCACTGACTCATTTCCCGGAAAAGATGCTGGTAAATCTGACTGGTCAGGGGACTGGAGAAGTAGCGTCACATGAGCCCTGTAGGGGCTGAAGAGGAGGACATTGGAGCACAAGCAATATGTAGCGAAATGGTGGTTTTTCTACACAGGTGACAGGAGAGGAGGAGCAGGAGCAGCCGGAGAAGCAAGAGGGAGATGAGGAAGACGAGGCAGATAACCCAGGCACACCTTGGCAGTTTGCAGTGGAGATGGAGGCAGGGAGTCCCTTTTAGTCACTCGCGCAAATGGCTTGATGCATGCTCATTTGCTTGCGTAGTGACAGTCGAATTGTTACCATTCACCAGAAGGATAACAACTGGCTCTCCACCATTTTAGACCCTTGCTACCAGTCCAAAATGGGGGCCTTTTTTACACCCACTGAGAGGGAGGACAAACTGAACTACTACAGAGACATCCTATGTATTCACTTGGCCGCTGCCTATTTGTGCCATTGTCCATCCTCTGCGCTCTTGTTCCCTGCCATGGCTGTTGGGGGGGGGGGGGGTGGAGAAGCAGTACCAGCTTCATCAGCAGCAGCCTGAGTCTGAGTCCAGGTGGTGGCATACTTGGACTCTTTCCTGCCGCCCGTCATCGAAGATCCGCTGGACTACTGGGCAGCCAAACTGTATTTGTGACTGCAATTTGGCGAGTTTGCCCTGGAAAAGCTGTCCTTCCCGGCCAACTCGGAAGCTGACTTACATTTAGACCAGCGGTGGATGTGCCATAGTTGTGTAGAGCCCGGCGCCTCTTCATAACTTCAGCACATCCACCGCCAGCTCAGGGATTGTAAAGACCGGTGTCTAAAACACTGGTCTTAATGAGTGACCCCCATTATTGTTCCCATTATTAATGTGAGTAGTGTGGGATCACTTGAGAACCAAGTTTTTCCTCAATTTTCAGTCTTACACCCTTCCTCAGACAACGTGCCGTCCTTTATCCATACCTGCACATATTTGTGGGATACAGCGGTGTCTGGTATGCTCCATAGTGTCTGAAGGAAAGTCCGAAGGTCTGATGAAAGTTGCGAAACTGAAACCGTTCATCCTTTGCTCAAATTGTCCTTAACATAAATTTAAAAAAAATAACTGGAAGTAAGTGAAATGAAGTGGAATTTTTAATGGTGGACTGTCTATGTAATACACCAATGTGTTCGGTCCTCCAGAACAAAAGATGCTCTTTCCTCTGGCTAATAAATGAGGGTTCTCAATCAGATGATCTCTTTAAGGATCAATCTGGAAAAAAATGTTGTTTTGTTTTCTTTCCTTTTTTTTAAACCCTTTTATTCTATTATATCTCTGACATATTGGAGAGGAATTGAAGCTTGTGGGTGCAGTTGACGTTGAAGATTAAGGTGTCACTCATATAATTTCTCATCTAATCTCTTAAATGGTAAAAAAAAGTTAATCTTATTGATACCACTAAATCTGTTTTTCATAAACATCCTGTTTGTGGAAACAGAAATGTATATAACTAGATACAGAAATGTAGAGAACTTGTTAGTGACGTTATGGTTTAGGTGACTTTGTCTGAGATGTTTAACTGACAAGAACCAATTCCAGGTAAGTTCCCAGCCTCCCGGATCGCTTTCGTAATATCAGTTATAAAAGTTACAGACTTGATGTTGTAATTCTGGTTGTAGGTCATATGTGAAGATTAGAGTTACCTGACCTTATATATTATAGAAACACATTATCTCAATTCTGTAGCATACTTTTAGCTTTTAGGGCCCGTTCATATGACTTTTTTTTTTTTTGCGGAAGTTTGGCATAGACCCTCGCACTTGAAATTCCACCAGTGGCTGCATACTTTCTGCCTCCCATTCCTTTCATTGAAAGGTAGTGCTGAAGATCTCGAAGTGGCCATGACACGACCAAAAAGGGGCATGTCCCCTCTCCCTCTATTGTTTTACACTGACATAAAGCTGTCAGTGTAATGCTATAGATGTCAGGAACCTGAGGGTTACACAGCATTATAAATCCGTATAAGGGCTCATGCCAGCCAGGCCTGTATTGCGGCCAGGATGTGGTACCATTCACTTGAATGCTTCCGTGGGGTTTCTCTCTGTGCCTCCGCACCTCACAAAGGCACGCACCACTTTTTTGCATAGCGGACAGTTGGATGCGGATCGCTGACCCGCATGCGGCAGCCCTACCGTTGATGCTTGTGCATTACGGACTGCAATTTGTGTGCATGAGCCCTAATACTGTGCGATCCTGTCAGAGGAGCAGAGGCCAGAACAGGACCTCATACTGACACTCTGCAAGTTTATCGCCTTCAACTCGCTCGTGTGTGTTTGGCCTTATACCTCTTTCTGCTGGATCCACTTCTGGTTTTGGCTAAAAAACCTACAAAGAAATCTGCCTCGATGACTCCTCCCAAAAAACTTTCTCTCCATTTTGACAGGGCCAGGCTGTAAAAACATAATCACGCCTGACCTTGTCAATCAGAGTGAAGAGGGTGCGGCGGAGAGAGAGCAAAACCTCTAGGTGGCACAAGCCTGCCCCCCCCCCCCCCCCGGTAACCCCTAGAGGCTCATTTGCATATATTAAAACATAATTTTTCTCAGCAATGTGGGCACGTATGAACATGGGACCAACACAGGTCAGCCAGTTTCATGCCCTTTAACTCCTTATGACCCTCTTCTGATTTTGGCTTCAAGAACTGCATTAAATAACCTGCACGCGTGGCAGCACCTTTAGCAGCAACTGCTAGATGTTGCAACATAGCAGAGTCCATATAGTGAGGAACTGTGGAGTTGAATAGGATACGAAGTTGTGCAGCTGTTGCACATGACTACCAAATACTCTGCCACCCTCTCTAGAAGGGTGACACCCAGCGGACGGTAGATTCAGGATAATCAGGGTCTGATTAGTGTACACTGTCACAGCTTGTGGATGCTCTTTAACACAGGAAGGGTCCCCACGAATTTAGGGGCCTTACAGCACACTTTAATGTTTGCAATCTGTCATGGTTCTCTTGGCCGACACTGCCTCGATGTGGCAGCAGCGTCCAGTTGCCTGAGGAAACAACATTGTAATAAAGCCCTTTCAGCCTGGGGCCAATGAAGAGGTCAGAGCATTAGGGTGTCAGCTGGTTCAGCTCAAAGCTTCTCCCAACATGTAGGGAAGCCAACTGGAGATCATTCCCAGATCTCTACAGAAGTCTGGCTCCTGTGGGTGTCGGTGAATTTCTGTTCCTCTGGCTCCCCCTGCTGTTCCTTGGTGGTATTATGTTTACTTTGGCTGTGACTTCTGGATCTGGTATTGTGCCTAGGTTTTCTGGCTTCTGGCGATTAGGTCTTGTATTGCTCTCCTGGTTTTTGACATTTGGCTCTCTCGTTTGCTTCTGGCGTTCTTTGTACTTCATTGACTGAGTGGCCTTTGACCCTGGTACTGTACAACTACTCTTATTGTGTCTGTTTGTTTTTTCCCTGTTTGTGTGTCGCTCCCTCATGTAGTATAGGGACCGTCAACCAGTTGGGGGTCACCACGTAGGGTGACTGTGCAAGTAGGCATAGATAGGAGATTTAGGGAGTTTTAGGGCTACACTGTCTCTCTGTGTGCATTCTACATTGCTGTCATATCCTGACACTATCATCCTAAGAAAAAAGAATAATTAACAAGCCTTTTGTTTGCTTACATATAATGCAAGTGTACAAGCAAAAATCAATTCTATGCCTGTAAATATTTAAAAAGAGACTTCACATAAAGATAATTATGTCCATTTGCCAAGCAGTTAAAGGGATTTTACAGGATTTTACTATTGATGGTCTACCTTCAGCATAGGTCGATATCTAATCAATATCTGACTGACACCCTGCAACTCGCTGATTAGCTGTTTCTAAGTAGCTTCAGTGCCAGAACTATACAGCTCTGTCCATTGTGTAGTGTATGGAACTGGTTACTGTAGAGCTGATCCCATTCACTTCAGCAGTAACCATCTCTGTCCACTACCAGTGGATGGATCTGTGTAGTTCCAGCTCTGAATTTCAGCTTTGAAGCTACCCTGAAATAGCTGGCTTGGGTGCAAGATGATGGACCCCTGCCAGTCAGATGTTGAAAGTATAATCCAGGACAGTCCCTTTAAATACATTGAATACATTGCTCCCTGTTATCAGATGTTTTAGGCTGAGAAGAGGTTGACTGTAGTGTTCTACAAAGGGATGACGGACAGGAAAACCAGAAATATATCTGTCCCAATGATCACTACTATGTACACAAACATAGAAAAGGATTCTTCACTGTAAGAGCAGTGAGACTATGGAACTCTCTGCCTGAGGAGGTGGTGATGGTGAGTACAATAAAGGAATTCAAGAGGGGCCTGGATGTATTTCTGGAGTGTAATAATATTACAGGCTACAGCTACTAGAGAGGGGTCATTGATCCAGGGAGTTATTCTGATTGCCTGATTGGAGTCGGGAAGGAATTTTTTTCCCCTTAAGTGGGGAAAATTGGCTTCTGCCTCACAGGGTTTTTTTTGCCTTCCCCTGGATCAACTTGTAGGAAACAGGCCGAACTGGATGGACAGATGTCTTTTTTAGGTCTTATATACTATGTTACTATGTTACTTTTGATTATGTTCTCCAAATCTCTAAAACCATTTACGTTGCTATGTGTGAATAACATTTGCAGTTCACTTCATAACCTGCACGTTTTAAGTGCACCTATCCGGTTACTTTTTCATCTACATAGGTTCAAGATTATGTGAACGTGAAATGATAAAATTCTAGATGCCTGCCACTACCACTAGGGGGAGCTGAGAAGCTTACTGAAGACAGATTGATTTTTTACTTTAATGAGTGCTATATCAATCTTCAGTAAACTCCCTCTAGTGGCAGCTACAGGCAGTCAGATACAAGTCTATGTTAACCCTTTTTTATGTATGCACTGTAGCTCGTGCCTTTGCCCTCACATTGTTTATTCTAACTATACTTTCCTATCAGAATCGGCAGACCTATTTTGCAGCACATTAGGCCAGACATAGTGATAATAAAAGCATTTAGTATATTTTGTACGTTTTTATTTTATACTATAAATGAACATACTATACCTCCAGAAGCAGTTTTCTTTATTTGATTTCTTCAGGCCTATCCAGCATCGTTCCTGCAGAATATATTTTATGCTGAATGCCGATTTTTCTATGAATGCCTGTACGGAAGATAAATGTCAGGTGCATATGTAGTGCACAGCGTGCACTGTGTCCTTCAGAAAACTGGCAATTAAGGTGATAACTTCAATTAAAACCCCCAAAGGAAACGTTACGGATGCAAAGCATAAACCAAGCGACAAAACCTCCAGGGGCTGTTTCATCTGCATGAATAGCACACAGGTTATTGGCCGCACTGACAAAGGCAGAACACAGACAATATAACTCATACCTTCAAGGACAGTAAGAACAGACACTCAGAACTATTCTTCTGCATTCCAGTATGCCTCTATCTATCTATCTATCTATCTATCTATCTATCTATCTATCTATCTATCTATCTATCATATAGTAACATAGTATATAAGACCGAAAAAAGACATTTGTCCATCCAGTTCGGCCTGTTTCCTACAAGTTGATCCAGAGGAAGGCAAAAAACCCCTGTGAGGCAGAAGCCAATTTTCCTCACTTAAGGGGAAAAAAAATTCCTTCCCGACTCCAATCAGGCAATCAGAATAACTCCCTGGATCAACGACCCCTCTCTAGTAGCTATAGCCTGTAATATTATTACACTCCAGAAATAAATCCAGTCCCCTCTTGAATTCCTTTATTGTACTCACCATCACCACCTCCTCAGGCAGAGAGTTCCATAGTCTCACTGCTCTTACAGTGAAGAATCCTTTTCTATGTTTGTGTACAAACCTTCTTTCCTCCAGACGCAGAGGATGTCCCCTTGTCACAGTCACAGTCCTGGGGATAAATAGATGATGGGAGAGATCTCTGTACTGACCCCTGATATATTTATACATATCTATCTCCTATCTATCTATTTATCTCTCTATTTATTATGTATCTATCTATCTATCTAATAAAAATAGACCGCAACACTCTAGACATATGCAAAAATAATAAAGTGATTTATTCACCCATGTTCATAGCAGCAACGTTTCAGTTATGTATCACAGGACCTTTCTCAAACTCTAAGAAGGTCCTGCGATAGGACTGAAACGTTGTTGCTATGAACATGGGTGTATAAATCACTTTTTCAGTGTTAAAGTCTACTTTTGCTCATGGTTATTAAAATCCTTGTATGGTGGCACCCATCTTTGATCCTCCTAGCCTGTGAGAGTGCTGCTTCATCTTTTATCTTTTGCTTTATCTATCTATCTATCTATTTTCTGCAACAAGGGTGTCACTTTTCCTCTCATTGCACCCAAACTCATTTGTCATCGCTCATTTCTGTGGCCTGCCCCTGTCATTAAAAGCAGCGAGGGAGGGGCTGGCTGCAGAAATGAGTGAATTTTGGGTGCAACAAAAGCAACATCTTTCACCTACAGCTCACATCTTGCCTGTTTTAGGCGTAGAAAATGGTTTAAATGTAAGTCAGCAAGGAATCTGTCTTACAATTAGTCTGGTCCTGGAGGCGCCGAAGTCATGTAGAGGCCGGCGCAGCTTCATAACTTCGGAGGTCTACCGCTAGCTATAGGGGTTATTAGGACCGGCGTCTAAACCTCTGGTCTTAATAAATGACCCCCCTTGGGTCTGCATAGAAGCTGCAGTCACAAAAACTTATTTATTTATTTTGTAAATATTTCTTTATACGCAACAAAAAAAACGTTCTTCACGAGGTGGGACAACCCCTTTAAGGCTGCCTACACATACAGTGGCAATTTTTAGGCTGGGATACCACTGTTACACTGTCACCTATGAAATAGTACTGCGGTGGGATCATCTTTTACTTGCTGCCGCTTGTCTGTAAACATGTGTAGGTTCTTGGGAACAATGTAATAGTACCCCGTCTTCTACTGCGGTTCCCAAGATGAACCTTGATGTGCTGCATTTTATAATGAGCATAACAGAAGGAGCAGATCTAGTGAATTGCTATTTATCATGTATGAGAACTTTTCTCGTTATAGACCAGCATCATTGTCAGACGTCTTGTGGATATTAGGGTCTGCAATGAAGATGAATGTTCATTCTTCCCCTGTAAACCTCCATTACAAAATCAAAGAAGGAGCATTAAAGAAAAGGCAGTGTTATATGCAAGACTGCCCTGTGTCTATAACCCCCCCTCTTCTTCAGACGTCTAACCAGTGATTGACAATGCTACCAATGAGTAGATTCCAGGCTGAATAGTTCAAATAGTTTTGGACTGAATCAAACATGGAGACTCCATTAGGTGTCCATTGTGGCCTTCAGTTCATTGTTAATGTTTCAGACAGCAGCTCTTGAGGAATACGGACTCTTGTAATGAGGGTCTTGTAGATAAGGAGACTTCCTATTAGACACTGTATTGTCTATATCATAAAGTTATCACATAATGACACCAGAATAATGATACGTTTGTGTATTTTGGATTTATGCCACAGTGGGAAAAAGGTGAAACTTATTCCGAGTTCATCTGTTGGACAGATGTGTCTTATGATGACAACACCTTTTTAGATTGTAGCCACTGAGTTTTCCTAAAACTTTTTTGGTACGTCCTAGAGACATATCAAAGGTTCTGATTATTGTTAAGTTAAGCGAGCTTTGGATGCTACATCCGAAGTCGCTTCGTTCAAAACTTCAGATTAATACTATACAGAGATCTGTCTGGTACTGGTACCTCGGAACCGAAGCAGAGTTCAGTTTCAAGTTTTAAAGTGGTTAAAGTTTTAAATAACCGAAGTTATTTAACGAAGTCACCTGCGACTTCGCGAATAACTAACTTCTGCTCATCGGAGCCCATACATTTTAATGCTGTACGGAGATGGGTCTCCATACAGTATTAATCTAAAGTTTTAAACAAAGCGACTTTAGATATAGTATCTGAAGCTTGCTTCGCTCAACACTAGTTCTTATCAGTGGGGTCTGAGTGCTGAAACCCCGAGCGATAGATAGAACGAGGTGCTTGTGTATATAGAAAAGTGCTTGTGTAGATCACACTCTCTCGTGGCTGCAAGAGAGGAAGCTAGATGGACTTAAAGGGGTTATCTAATTCTAAAAATGCCCCCCACAATGCCTGGGCCCTATAGCTCATGCTTACCCTGCTCCCCTGCACGGCCAGGTGACGTCACCCGTGATGCTAGGGAGGCTGGTCACTGTCGTGGCCTGTTATTGCCTGCTCCTCCCGTTGACGGATGTTTTGATCTGCGTGACGGGGAGATGCAGCGGCGGCCGTGCAGGGATCCAGAGTGACGAGGGTGCCAAGGAACAGGGTAAGTATGAGCTATAGGAGGGGCCTGGGCATTGTGGGGGGTATTTTTAGAATTTGATAACCCCTTTAATAGAAAGTCTATGGGCCTTTCTTAGTTCCATCAAATGCAGTGAGGAGAGATTGAGCTTTGTGATCCTTGGGGTCTCAGCATTCAGACATAACTGTATGACATATCAAACGTTTGATCACTCAGTGACTCGTAACCCCTTGCTAGTGAAGCTGACAAGTGTTGTCTGGTATATACAGATGTTGGGAGTGTAAATGACTCTGCATCAGGGCAGGCTTTGCAGTCAGGCATTTGGGCAGTTCTCAAATATAAAATAGGTCAAAATCGTCTTCTTCCACTCGCCTCAGTGGTGGAATCTCAGCTTGAAAGGGCTTGACTTCCACATGGGACCCCCCTTCCTGAACCATAATGGACAACTGCTCATAAATACCAGTGGTCAATCAGTCTTGTATGGAATACTACACTTGCCCTACAACAGCCCCTGGTCAGGAAATGTATTGGCAACCCATTCCGCCAAAGTCAGCGTTATGTCGAGGGTATGAGAAGTCATGGTGATTCTTTCTGAGGTTGATATTGAAATCTGCGTGTGTTCCCACTTAGCGGAGATTTCTTTTTGATTTCCCATGAGCAGATACGTCAAATTCTAATCCTATAATCTAAATCCATACGCACAATGGAACCTAAGCACTAGCTGTAGCTCTGCACAGCCCCTATACGTAAATATATAATTTGCCTTTAAGTGTACTTTGAAGGAAGAATACCGCGTAGAGTGCAAGTGTAAAGTATTATTTGTCTATGAAAGAAGAAAATCTCAGATAACCAAATGCTCTTTTATACGGTTGCCAGCTTTAGCAATACATATTTAACAGGAGCCCTGATGGAGCGCCATCGTTTGCTGCTAATGTAGGTGCCATTGTTCTGGCATTTTAATCAGCGCCTTTAGAATCTACTCGAGCACAATACTTTTGAACTCCTTTCTTGTTCTAGATTTATTTTCTAAAGCCCTGGGGGGTTCTGTCGAAACTCTTAGGATTCTTGTAAAACCTTTTATTTCCCTTAAAGCTGGCAGACTGACAGTTTTTTTTTTAGTTATTCTCAATGCTAAATTATTTATCTAGATTCTCCTCCCAGCTTTGACTTCTGAATCTTTAACATTGCTCTTGGGATATATCTCAGGCCTTTTTCTTTTTCCATTTAAAATGGAGATGTTTGTGTGTTTTTTTTTTTTTTGCTTTAATTTTTCATCATGAAATTCCACATACTAATGGTGATCGCTCCCAATCATTAATGGTCTGCTACCTGCCATACAGAACAGTTAAGGACCAGCTGAAGTGCTCGGAAATATACCAACTCAAGGATTTTCCATTGTATAATGTTATTGTGGCTTGAGATTCTTATGCGACATATTATCTTTTTTCACCCGTCTCTAGGGAATGTATTTTGTTGAATCAGTCTCCCTTTGTCTCAGTTTTGCATCTTTTTCAGAGCATTAATTTAGTTGTAAATGGCTTTTTTGTACAGGGAACTGTGAAATCACTCGCTACTTGCATATATTTTCCACATGATCTGCTCTTCCATTCAGGACATACATACCCTTCTTATATACACTATATTCAGAAGAGATGCAACTTGCTTATTCAAGGCCAAGTACAAGGACATGGCTGTTTTGATGGTAATATGCCTTTAAATAGCTGTGTCTAGTGATATGCTAATTGGATAAACATCTCGAGATGCTTAGTACATAGTGACTGCATGTAGTCGAATTTTTGATGGATGTTTTCCCTGGGATTTAGCGTAGCACAACTGACTTGTAGTGATGGAATTCTTTGGAAAGTTTGGCCATGTAATTGACGTGACAGTAATATGATTAATGACAGTTTGGTTTCATTGAAGATGAAGTCACGTTTGCTTGGTCCATGGCGTCTGAACCTGACTTGTTGTTACCCTTTGTCTTGCCAGTCAAGCTGTATAATGTGCAAACAAGTTATGGAGGTGGCTTCAAATCTAAAGCAAAATCTACCATCCAATTATCAGGCAAATCATGTGGCCAGAAGGTCACCATGGATTGCTTCTCTTGACCCTTGTATGTGGTCAACACTATAAGACCCCTTGGCCATTGAAGGATATCTGAGGATTGTGGGCCTGAATCCCAGACATTGTTGGATGGCCAATTGAGTTCAACTCAGTTCAGATCATGTCCGCTATTCTCTTTACACTGGGTAGTCTGGAAATGTAATGTTCATCTAATTTGCTATAAAATTCCAGAAAATTGTCATGGAAGACATACATTTTTCATTCATAAAGCATTCATTTGAAGGGGTATTCAGGCAAGATAAAATTACTATAAAATAGGTCTGAAAGGGTTAAAAATGTTGCTTAGATATGCCAACGGTCCCACCTCTGGAACCCGCTCCAGAACGGGCCCCCCAAAGTGAAGGAGAGTGCACGTACAAGTGTGTCCTCTCAGCCTTCACCGTCATGGGACTTCTGAAAATAGCCTGGTGCACAGTGCCCTCTCTTTCACTTTGGGGGCTCTGTTCTGGAGACAGGAGCAGGTCCCAGAGTTGGGACCTGCACCCACCTGACATTGGTGGCATATCCTCTACCCCTCTGTACCAGTCTGTTAATACTTTCTTGTTTATTGTATTTTTATATTTGCGTAACCCTGTCTGGATGTACAGCGCCATGGAATTAATGGCACTTTCAAATAATAACAATATCTTAGCGATGTGCCACCAATATCTTAGATGGCTATAACCCTTTAACTCTCAACATCTCTGGGTATCTCAATGGGACAGGTTACATGAATACAACCACTCAGATTTTGTCTTCTTAAAGAGGTGTTCACATTTATTCCAATTTATTGCATATCCACGGGATATTCCATAAATGTCTAATAGATGCAGGTCCCATCCTTGGAACCCGTACCTACCGTATTTCCTTAACAGGTATTTTCCAACCCTGCCTAATTGACATGGATGCTGTGAAAAGAGAGGTTGTATACAGTGGCTTAACTAGAGTTCTGTGGGCCACAGGGCAAACTTTGGATTGGGCCCCCCATTGAACGCGTTGTAGTACAATATTAAATAGAAGAGGTAGGTGTTTAATTTTTTATTCTTACCACATAAAATAAATGGTATATCTGTATATATTTCATTTCCCCCCCTCTGTATATAGTTGAATGATTGCCCCCTTTCACTCTGTATGTATTATATTTTACCCCCACTCACTCTGCATATATTTAATTTTACCCCCTCTCACTCTGTGTATATATTATTTTACCCCTGTATATAGTTGAATGACTACCCCTGCCCCCCTGTCACTTTGTATAGATTAGATTTTCTGCTCCCACTGATATATATATATATATCTATATATAGCCAGTGCACCCCCTTTTCTAAATTTTAACAGTTCACCCCAGTATGGTGCTTACATACATAAAAAAATACTTATCTCTGCTCTGTTCCACTCCGTCTCTGCTTGCGGCCTTCATTTTGGGCGTCTCACTGCTCAGCCAGTTGCAAACACATCTCGTCATACACTCCGCGGTGCCGCGTCATCCCGTGAGACCTCTAGTGCTGGGTCTCTCCGACATTACTTGATAAAGCTTTTTAAGGGTACTTTCACACTACCGTTTTTCTTTTCCAGCATAGAGTTCCGTCGTTGGGGCTCTATGCCGGAAAAAAGCTGATAAGTATTATCCCCATGCATTCTGAATAAAGAGAAATTCCGGAACACATGATGGAATGCCGGATACGGCATTAATTCCCTTTGACTTGTATTAGTGCCAGATCTGGCATTACAAATACCGCAACGACGGATCCGTCCTTCCGGTCTGCGCATGCGTATTTGTAATACGTACTTGCATATGGGCAGCTGTCCCATCATGCTTTGCCTAGGCCAGATCACATTTAGTTATACAGATCATTCCACATTGTGAGCAAGACGGTGGAGAGCCACAGTTCCAAGGCATGGTAAAAGGCACAAGAGAGGCTGCAGGGCGTGCTCTGTGCAGCAGCATGCATGTCATAGGCAATTGGCAAACTGCTGCAAGGGGCAGAGATGATTGATTGGTAATAGCCTTACACCCACTATCTGATATTAGACCCACACTATCTGATATTGATGCCCTACCTTGAGGATAGTTCATCATAATTATAAAATCGGAATACCCCTTTATCTTTTTACAGTGTAACTGCATCAATAATTTGTGTTGACCCAGTATCCTTTTATATTTTAAATCTTGTTGCCTTATGTAATTTTACAAAATATATTCTGTAAAACACTGTTTACAACCAATGGGCCCCAATTATATGAGCCTGTATAACGTTCGGGGTATGGAGGTTTTCTGTATGTAATGTTCTTTACCACTGCATACAGCGTTATTACACAAGCTCTTCTGTAACTGTGCAGGGAAGACAACAGAGCACTTCACTATATCTTCATTCCTCTAATTTATGAGGATGCTTCATATATCACATTGGATGACATGCTCCTGTTTACCATCTTGTACGACACTTTGTATTCTAGCGGCATGAATTGTTCATCTTGCTCAGACATCAGGTCATGCTTATTTATGTGAGCATTGCGTGTCCCAGTGCTCCCAGTCAAAGTCATCACAGTAGCCACTTGAGTCTTGCCTGAGAGCGCGGGGTTACAGTATATTGCATTTACAGTGCTCTTAAGTGGTGTCGATTATGCTAATGACTTCTAATCTATTGTGTTGTCTCTTGTCTGCTCTGACCATTTGTTTCCATGTACCTATGTAAATGATTTGTGGATAAGCTTTCATCCTACTGGGTCCCGGGGCATACACAGATATCATAGGGCCCCATAGCAAAGCTTAGTAAGCACCCTAGCCCCTGTGAGGTTAATCCAACCCTTGCAACCCACACATTGCCGAACTGCGATTTTTGGCCTTAAGTTACGACAAATATTGTGGCCAGGGTCGCCATATGGCCCCACCCTTAATGGTCTTGTGTTACTCTGCACAACATTTGTACCTGTAACGTCATGTATTGCTTTATATTATACTTGCTAGCTCCAGTGCCAGACAAGTCCAGATCAAAGTTAGTGGAGGACCTCAGGCATTGAGTGAACTAAAGACCCTTCCACTTTGTAGGTGAGGACCTTTATTTGCAGTGCAGTTGTTCTGGTTAAGGGAGAATCTTTTCCCATACACGGACATACGGTATAGAGTGTACAAGCTGAGGATGTCGTTGTCATGGTAGAAATTCTGTATGATCCATAACAAGGGACCATGTTGTCTGGTCTTAAAATTTAGTCTAGGGGCAAAAGAATGAGAAGATACGACTCTTGGTGCTATACACCCTCGCAGTATATACCCTCGTAGTATGTATCTGGACACAATTAGGATAGTCTTGCAAGGGAAAACCAAACCAAACTAAAGCAAAGGAATTCCTTCGTCTAGATACTTGAGGAGTCTACTTCCAGCCTATTCCAAATTTTGCAACCTAAGTGTATCCAAGATTTAATCATGTTTAATTAATCCTACTATATCACGGTCAACCATGTAGATTGATAGCATCCAGCCGTTTGAATTATTTAACGGTGGTGGCCTCTTCAGACCCCAGAAGCCCAAATGCCCCATTCTTCCTTTCTACAATCTGGTTCTAATGCCAGATGCAGGATACTTGCAAATGAATTTCTAATCTGTTACTTATAAATACCCATGGTTTTTAATATGTCCTCCCCATACTGATAGGGAACTTAGATTGTGAGCCCCATTGGAGACAGCTCGATGCTAGTGTCTATAAAGCGCTGCAGAATATAGTATAATAAATTGTGTTGGGTGCAAATTTTAATACGAATATCGCCACTTCGAGAATGCACGAAGATTTAGAATATAGTGCTACATATTCGTATTTGCGAATATTCTAGATTTTTTTTCATCTGAACCCATGATCCCTCCCTGCTTCTTGTTTGTGGGCCAGTGAGAAGGCTGCAATATATTTTTCTGAGCTTAGCAACATCCCTAGCAACTAATAGGAAAGTTGCCTACCCCCTTACTATATAAGAAACTCCCCAGCAGCCATTTTATGCAGTTTTTTGCAGTTATGAGAGAGACAGCAGTGTTATTGCTGTGCTCTGTGCTTTGCTGTGTTACATTACATTAGATAGTTGGTTAGTTAGTTAGTTAGTGTGTATATATATATATATATATATATATATATATATATATTACAGATAGTTAGTGGGAGATAGTCAGTGTAGGTTAGATAGTGATATAGTGTAGCTGATAGGTTCCAGTGCAGGGTGTTAGGTAGTGTGATAGGTTCCGCTCTCCATACATACATGCTACAGACATAGTGCTGTGATGTCACAAGTTCACAACAATACTTAGTCCACCAATCAGTGGCGTAGCAATAGGGGTCGCAGCGGTCGCAATTGCGACCGGGCCCCTAAGTCAGGGGGGCCCATGGGCCCAGGAGAGACATTATAAAGCGGGCCACTTAAGTCCCCGGGCCCTCCCTATATTTTGGGTCGCTGTACTTACATGTCAGCGCAGGACCTGTGACCTCCCGCGGCAGGTCTCGCGGGAGGTCACAGGTCCTGCGCAGCTGTGCTGACATGTAAGTACAGCAGCCAGGTATGAGATGCCCGCCGCTGCCCCAGGTATGAGAAGCCCGCCCGCTGCTGCCCCAGGTATGAGAAGCCCGCCTGCTGGCCCCTGCGACAGCTCTCAAGTGAGGAGAGCCAACAAGTTAGTTTTTTTTTTTTAAATAGCGATGTCAATCTTCGTATGGAGGGGGGACATGAATTATAATCAATTGTGCCGTGAGGCAGTGTGTCTGAATTCAGATTGGCCCGCACCGGCCATATGAGGGCAGACAGGGGCAGCAAATAATGAGGGGCCTGGGGGCAAATAAAAATGAAATACTCTGTGGGCAAAAAATGAAATATAGTGAGATTCTCACTATATTTCATTTTGCCCCCACTTCCTCTATATATTTTAAATTTTTTGTCCACAGAGTATTTCATTTTGCCCCCTTACTTGCTGCCCCTGGCTGCCCTCATATGGTGGGGGCGCCTCCTTATTTCTGAATTCAGACACACTGCCGCACGGCACCACTGATCATCATTCACCCCCCCCCCCCCCATCCTTTGTATGAAGCCAGTGTGTGCCATAGATTTAAAAAAATAATAATAATGAATTATAATATATATTATAATTTATTATTATTATTGTTTTAAATGTATGGCACACACTGGCTTCATACAAAGGATGGGGGTGGTGAATGATGCCTCTGCCGCTACCTTCACCCTCCCTCTGTATGAAGCCATACATAAAAAAAAAAAAAACCTAGTCACTATATATATATTGGTGACTAGGTTTTTTTTTTTTTATGCATGGCTTCATACAGGGGGGGGGGGGGGGGTGGAGGTAGCGGCAGGGGCTTGTCGGGGCTCGTGAGGGGGGGGCCCAATTTTCAAAGTGTGCCCTGGGGCCCATAGAACTTTAGATACGCCCCTGGCACCAATCAGTAATATGTAGTCAGACCTGCTAAAATGTGAAGTTTCACATATTGCACCAAAATATGTGCATCATTAATTGACGATTATATTGGAGCACTCTATCTGCATATAAAGCTATTGTATTGTTCTGCCGTGCCAACCATTTTCTCCAGTCTCAGGAAACTTCTAGCAACTTGAAAAATGTAGCAAAAGTGACCCATGCCTGTATTGCGCGCGCAATGCGTGCATATTACATTGCCGATTTTCGTAACAAAGAAAATAATGGCAAATTCTCTAATTTATGATTACTATTTGCCCAAATATTCACAAAATATCGCAAATTCGAATATTGCCACTGCCGCTCATCACTAATAATAAATAAAAAATTTGCTTTTTCCGGAAACATTGAAGGACAAGTAGGCTTCCAAGATTCATCCAGCTATTTAAAAACCTGCCTACTACATGCAGGCCTTGTGTTCTTACCCTCATTGGTTTATTTAAGAAAAAACATTAATAGGCTTTATATAGTATAATTATATTGGTGTCCATAACAAAGTTTGGCTTGCAATGCAATCGGAAAGCACCATGTTATAGAGCAGGAGAAGCTGAGTGAATTCATGGATATATTTGTGGGAAAAGATTTAGTAAAAGTTGTAATTTTTACATTTATTACTCTCCTTTTTTTATCTTCTATGAAAAGCAGTGGTATAAGACGGAGGTATTATCACTGACTGATAGCATTGTGTGTATGCGTGTGTATACAGAGATAGCTGTCAGTCACTGGTAACTCCTCCCTCCTGTACCGATAGCGCTTCACAGGGCTGCAGATGTAACTGTAAAAAATATAATATTACTGAATCTTTTCCCACAAATTTATACATCAATCTGCTCAGCTTCTCCTGCTCTATAACATTTTGCTTTCTGATTGCATTGCATTTTTTGGCGACACGTCCTCTTTAGTTTTCTAAACTGTACTGGAAAAGTAAAACACAAACTCCACCATGACTCGTAGGACTACTGTTAAATCGGTGGCCCTTGGTTACCACTACCCCACTGCTAGGTGGACATGGTCACTGCTCTGCTAACCATCCCTCTTCTACTCTGGCCTGGACCCACCAGCTTTCCTCTGTTCCCTCGTGGCAGGCCTGTCACCTGTCTGTTCTTCCCATGCAGGCCACAGCCTGCTTCTTACCAGCAAGGCATCTCTGTTTCCTGCCTGTTCCTCCTGGCTTTTAAAGGGCCAGCATGCACACCCTAATTTACACAAACCAATGGCTGGCCACCTTTGGGTGCTTTAGGTACCTTCCCCTATGGCAGGGTGCCTGAGCTAGTTTCCTGCAAAGGTTCCATCATTTTATTTGTCTGCTTATATACAGATTCTGCTTGCTTTCTGGATTTGACCCTTCGCTGCCTGATCTGACCTACCAATTGACCCTGAGCTGCAACCTTGTCCTCAAACTGTTTATCAGAAGTATTTTGCCTGCCTTGACCTTGTCCTATCCCTGATTTTGGTTTTGCTTGATGCCTCTGTGCACTGCACCGGTGTCTATTGACTCCCGTGGGTCAGCAGTCAATCAAAGACAGACTTCTCCAGTGGGGTAACAGCCTGATGGTTCCCCTGCAACAAAGTCCAGATCGCTGTACAGGGTTTAACGGGTGAAAACTGAGGGAATGCCAGAATAACGCCTTTAGAAGTAGCCAGCCCTGAAATCTCTTTGGTTGACACAGTGGTTCCACACCAACTGCTGTAACAACTATACACTATGTAATACCAGGCAGCATTGTAGAACCAATTTATACAGTGCTATGTCACCCTGTAAAAGCACTCTATATAGTACTATACTGCACAATAAAAAGCACTCTCTATATACTACTATATTGCAGTGAAAACACTCTATATAGTACTGTAGTGCACGAAAACTTACTCAGTATATTAATATTGCTTTAAAAAGCACTCAATATAGTACTATACTGCACCAAAATAATTGCTCTATATAGTACTATACTGCACCAAAATAGTTGCTCTATATAGTACTATACTTCACCTAAAAGCACTCTATATAGTACTATACCACACCAAACAAGTACTCTATATAGTATTATAGTGCACTGAAAATATCTCTATATAGTACTACACCACACCAAAAAAAATTATATATAGTACTATACCGCACCAAAGTAGTCGTTCTGTATACTACTATACCACACCAAACAAGCACTTTATATACTATTATAGTGCACTACCACACCGAAAAAAGTACTCTCTATATAGTACTATAGTGCCGTGAAAAGCACTCTATATAGTACTATAGTATACTGAAAAAAAATCAATCTCTACAATACTATATTGGCTTGAAAAGCACAGTACATAGTATTATAGCCCACTTAAAATCAATCGATATACTTCTATGCTGCGCTGACAAAGCATTCCATATAATACTATAGTCTCCATGAAGAAGGTCAGTTGAGAGCCACACAACAGAGGCTTGCAATCCACACCATGGACATCTTGGTTATATGTGGTGGCTTCACCTTCCAGCGTCCATGTATGTTGGACACTGCAGCAGTGAATGATTTTTTTATTAGCACCCACTCCAGCACACACTGAGACATCTGCGTGGTTGGCCCTGGACGATCTAATACTGTACTTGGACTTGTATATAAAATCCATATGGCAGGGCTGCACAGAGCACCTGCTGTTTCAAGCAGCCATGCAGAATAAGCTCTGTGTTACATTTTACAGCACTACTGTGTACACCTTGGAGGGAACAGCGTGCAACATATACATGCTAATGTGCCAAGAGGGCGAGAACGTGTGTGTTCACCTCGTTTACATAAGGTGTCGGGAATGTGTTAAACTTCAAAAGGCTGCAATCTGCCAGAACTCACATTAAAGGTGACAGAAACAAACTTCAGCAATGAGCTGAGCATCTTGTGTTACCTCCAAGCCTCAGAATTCAATATATGCTTTATGCATGTTACTGTAGGACTCAATAGTTTGGATTTGAATTTGTGTTTGTTTAATGTGTTGAAGACAAGTGTTTCTGTATATGTGTTTATATGTAGTGATCCTAAAATCCTGCATTTTCACAAAGAATGCAGTCCCCAATGCACGGGCAACTTCCGTACGTGGTCCAGGACGGATCGAGACCCATTCAACTTGAATGGGTCCGTGATCAGTCCACACCCCAAAAAAATAGAACATGTTCTACTTGTTTGCGGTGCGGTGGCATGGACAGAAACACCACAGAGGCACTCCGAAGTGCTTCCGTGGGGTTCCGTGCCTCTCTTCCGCACCGCAGCTCTGGATTGCGGACCTATTCATGTGAATGGTTCCGCATCCGTGATGAGAGGAGCACACGGCCGGTGCCCGCATATTGTGGACCCGCTGTTTGCGGGCAACAATACACCTACGGCCGGGCTACGGCCATGTGCATGAGTCCTAATACTGTATATAAAGGGAAACACTCAAATTGTTGGACTCTTAAATTTGTAACATCAAATGTCTGTTGTAAGGAAAGGATCAGCCTTAAATGGAATCTGTTTTAAAAAAAATGACCTATTATTTAAATGACACATTTTTAGTAATTAAAAAAAAATATTAATGTCCGTATCTATAAAAATTCCTAAAATCCTGCAGTTTTTGCCTTGGCCACTGGTTCTAAAATATATCAAGACATCCTGTTTTTTGACAGCAGCCTTATGGACCACAGATAGAGTGGACAGGAGGGGACCTCATTGACTTCTGTGGGAGAGTTTTATAGGTATGCTCTGTGACCTGTGCAGAGGTCATTGTGCAGGGAGGGAATAGCGAACATCATCTATTGTGAATGATGGATCTAAAGATGAACGAATCCACCCTAGCGGTTTGGAATTCGCCCAGAATTTCTAAATATTTTATTTAGATCTTAGTAAACCTGAATTTTTTTGTGATTAGTTTTGTACAAATTATAGAGAGAGAGAGAGAGAGATAGAGAGAGAGAAAGATGTGTTCCATAAGTGCTTTTTCATAATAAGATTTTTATCCAGGCTTGGACTGGCCCACAGGGGTACAGGTGAATTCTCTGGTGGTCCCCTGAGCAAGGTGGACCCCTATTCTCCCACACCCTGCACAATTGGCACATAATACAGTAGACTTACTGCACCACATACATATATTCAATGTACAGCACCTCAACCAGCCTGTGTTCATATAAAAAACGTGATAGATTATTAAAGAAACTCCCTAGTTTATTATTATAGACACAATCAGAGCTGAGATGACTTCTAGGTATAGAGGAATGCTAGCCGGTATCCTCTTCTCCTCAGGACCTACCTTGTCAAAGAAGCTGCGGGGACATAGGGCATATTTAATCATCTGGTATCATCTTGCTGCTGTGTGAGCAGGTAATATTTGAATGTATTCAAACAGGGGGCCCCCAAAATAAATGTTACTGGTGGGCCCTAGGCACCCCAGTCCCACACTGTTTTTATCTATTGCTCTGCTTACATCTCCACATAATGCTCCTCTGGAAAAGAGACATGCAAGCTTAACTTCTTTCCAAAATGAAAGGAAACCAGTCTTATACCAGGAACCCAGCTCTTTCTGGGTAACTACCCTTTAACAGAGCTGAGCAAAGAAACTTTGCTTGGCTGCCTGAGAGGCCTTGGTTGGAGTATTATTTTTCTCCTTATGGAGGGTGCCAAGTATGAATGAAAAGTATTGTAACCCAGCAAACATTCCTCTGGGTTTCTGGAGAAAATATATGAAAATTAGCACCTTAAATCTGCTGGCATCAGATAGGCTTAGGAAAGCTAGTTTGAATATCTTTCCCAGAAACCCAGAGGGGCATTTACTGGACCACAACACTCCACGCATGTACTGTGCATACTAGACGCTCTCCGTAATAAGAGAGTAACCCCAAGATAATGCATAAATATTGCTGAGAAACCCAAAGTCGCATACTAGTGTTTCCCTCTCTCTCTCTCCCTCATATCATATCAAACTTATTCAAAAATTCTGCAAACCTGAAACTAACTAACCTTTAAAGGGTCGCTTATCTGTAGGTGGATCCTGTATTATCTATAGATAATAGCTCTCATAGTAATCCTGTCTGTGGCAATTAGATGCTCGCTGAGAAAATCTTTACAGAACAGGATGTCTTGACATATTATTAGACCTAGTGGCGAGTGCAAAAACTGCACGAATTATAATTTTTTGTTTATTTAAAAAATCTACCAAAATTTAAAATATATACCGATATATATTTTTAACATAAAAACGTGATTTAAATAATAGATAATTTTCTATTGACACATTTCCATCCAATTGGATGCCCTACTTTTCTGTTTAGCACCTTTATTGATGCCTTTCACTGTGTGCTGATTGTTACAGTGGTACAAATAGCTATTGGGTTCCCAAATAACAGTGTCATAGGATGCCCAAATAACAATGGGAACAGACAGGTTCCTAAATAAAACTACCCCCCAAAATAAAAATAAAAAGCTTAGCCTGTCCATTGTTTTTAGGCGACTTTCACACTAGCGTTTTGGCTTTCTGTTTGTGAGATCCGTTCAGGGCTCTCACAAGCGGTCCAAAACTGATCAGTTTTGCCCTAATGCATTCTGAATGGAAAAAGTTACGCTCAGAATGCAACAGTTTACCTCCTATCAGTCACCAAACGTCCTGGCACACAATGTAAGTCAATGGGGACGGATCCATTTTCTCTGACACAATCTGGCACAATAGAAAACGGATCCGTCCCCCATTGACTTTCAATGGTGTTCAAGACGGATCCGTCATGGCTATAGAAGACATAATATAAACGTATCAGTTCATGACAGCTGCATGTGGTTGTATTATTGTAACGGAAGCGTTTTTGCAGATCCATGACGGATCCGCAAAAAACGCTAGTGTGAAAGGAGCCTTAGTAGACACAGGTGATGTACCCAGGGTGCACACACCCCTGAGGCCTGTTCTGTGTAAGATGTACTCATTTTAATCATGTCCAAACCTGGATTATTTGGACAGAACAAGATAGCCAACTATTATATAATACAATCAGGAGTGAGTTCCCACCAGATATTGGACATTTGGATCCATGTCAAGTAAAAAGAGACGCCGACAGACTTGAAATGGGGTCCATCGGGATTTGCTGTCTTTTTTTCTTTTGGTGACGTCTGGATCCCCACTTAGTTTGATAAATGGTATTATTATATGTGTTCATAAGTAATTAGAATGGCTTTATGCAAATCGACATATTCATCCTTGGAGCACCTGTAGACATCTATGGGGCCTTCTGACCCTTATTGCCTCTACTTTCAGACAGAGGCATTCGGAGGGTTTCTTTGTAGGATCCTGTGTGAATCTAGAGAAAAACCATGGCGTGCTCCTGGTAGAGACTATTGACCTAATATGACATCCTATAGTCTCCGTTCACACAGCTCTACTTTGTGCATGAGGCCGACTGCAGAAAAATGTTTAAAATTCACTTGGATGCTCCTTAGCAACTCATTGCAAATTCCTCATTACATGAGCTCATCAAGCTCACTGATGTGTACGGCCTCATTGTGCTAATTATTAAAAGCGCCCTGTAATGAACGGGCACTTTGTAGTCGGTTGCTATCGAGCAGCTGAGAAATATTTAAATGTCACTGTAGGAATCCAGCGTGTAAATGGAGCTGTCCTTTAAGGGTAAGATGCCTCGTTTGGACAGTGGCTCCTGCTATATCTAGACCTAATGGCTTCTTCACATGAAGTCTAGCGTCTCTATAGTTGTTCTACAGCAGGTGTCTTCACTATTTGGAGAAACCGCCTTTTTTTTTTTTACTAATCTATAGGCCCTATACATTAATATCAATAAAAATGTCTTCTCTCCCGATCTTTGCTAGGCATTAAATCTTTTGTTCCATATTTGTTAATTTTCATATTGATGCCTTTTTTGTCAAGCCATTTTAAGGGGGAAAGAAATCAATATATTTTCAAGGCTACGGCTATTTATTTCCCGGAGGCTGGAAAATGGGTTTGCTTTTAAGGAGAGTGGTAAAATCCTGGTGTAAATGCACTCAGTGTGCTCCTCCAGTAGACTACATTAAATATGATATTTTGTTGACCTTTTCATAACCCAGTGTCTTTTATTTCATTTCACTCATTTAGAAATCGAGGTGCTTGTAAATTCCTATATCCTTTTACTGCACACCCTGCGGAACATATTATTATTACATTTACAATGTGGAATTTTTACATATAAAGAGAACTTTCCTCATTTACAACGGAAAACAAATGCCGTAACTGAGCGGCGCAGGAAGTTTATGTTCTGTATTAAATGATACATCAAGACTTGGAGACTTTTTAATGACAAAGTTTTCTTTACTGCAACTACTATACAGTAAGTTGTGTAAATTGCACGCCATTGTTACTTAGATGAGGAGGAGGGTGTCGAAACCAAGTCTGCCGGAACTAATGGGTATGAATATATTTAAAAATGATCTAGTATTAGCTCCTTTCTGTAGAAGGATAAGAACTTTGCTTTGTAGGTTACAGGACATTGAAAAGTATCTAACAATTTACATGAATGAATGCTGTTACCCTGCTTACCGCCGCGGTCCCGGGCACCGTGTTCAGCGGTGATCTGAAGCCTGTGCTTCCCATTCACCACTGCAGTCCTGGGTTCCCTCTGTGTGGGTGCAGTCGTTCTGGGTCCGCTCCACAGTTTGCTCTCAGCCTGGCCACAGCATGCTTGCTGCTTCTTTCCTGCAGCACTTCCTTCCGGCGCGCGTCACTTCCTGGGCTTTAGGGATTCGGTCATGTCACCTTGCTGACCTATACTAGCCCTCCTGCACATATATAAGTGGCTCAGCCCTCTTCCCAGATGCCTCAGTGTCAAGGTCCTTGTGTCCTGCTAAGGTTCCGGGTTTTAGCTTGTGTTCCTGACTCATATCTGTATTCCTGGACTCTGCTACCTGTTATTTCCCTATCTGCTTGCCTTGACTCTCCTGTTGCCGATCTGGATTGCCTGACCTGTACCTATGCTGCCTGTCTTGCCTTTTTGCCTGTCTGACTACGTCTCTGCTTCATCCTTCGGTCCTGCATCTCTGGTACCTTTCTCAGGTACCTCCTGGTCTGCCCGGACCAGCTGCCTCATGTGCCTATCCTCCTCAAGAGGTAGTGACCTGGTGTTCCCCTTGAGAAAGTCTATCCCCGCCATCAGGGGTACTGTGAAGATCCAGGGGTTGACGCCCTTAGAGGAGGTAGGACACCTGGCACAGTGGGGTCACACCCGCTGGTTTGTGACACATTGTAACTTGAGTAGTCGGCTTTAAAGCCCTAAAATCCTAAAATGTCATCCAAGATAAGAGAAAATGAAGATTTCTGTCACCAGATTTAACCCTATTAAGCTAGCTGACATTAGCGACGTGCTAATGTCAGCTAAACCTAACGAGCCTATTCCTAAATTATGCCAAAAATATAACTTTTATAATATGCTAATTAGCCTCTAGCAGCAGGGGGGGTAGTGTTTCTGCTCCTAGAGGCTCTCTTCTCCCACCCTTGTCGCCTCCCTACATGTCCTGATTGACAGGGCCAGGCAGCTCTCGCATCCTTCTGCCAGCCCTGTGCTCTGATGAATCCATTAGCCAACTGGAGAGAAAAACGATCTACGCGTTTCAACATAAAGTCTTAATCGTGACCGTTTGGCTGGATTGTTCCCTGGTCCAGAGTTTCCGTGCACGGCCATGGCCTGTAAGGGTGAGCTGAAGTTACAGTATTTATTTGTTTGTATTTCTAATATGATGTAAAGAAATATGCTGCAACTTGTACATTTTTTCCCGTGGTGTCTGTATTGAAACACGGATTGGTCTCAATTTGAGGTGGTTTAGTTCTCACTTCAGCTCTTGTATATGGTTTTGAATCTTATAGACTCTGATACAGTACTTGAGTGCAATTGTCTTCTCCTTACTAGTCTTGGACCTCTCCATTTTCAGGCAATAATGGGGAACAAGATTTCTTAATGCCCTATTACACTGGCAGATGAAGCAGGCGATCGTCGGGAGGGAAGCGTTCCTTCTCGGCAATCCTCTGCTCGCTGGTGGAGGAGACTACTGCATGCACCGATCTCCTCCTCAGTATGGAGATGAACTATCGCAAATGCCATCTCTCATCCTTATACTGAATAAGCAGATTACACGGCACAATCTGCCGCCGGCAAATGATTATTTTTAAACATGTTAAAAGACTACAATTTCCCTATGAACGAGCTCGTTCATTGGGTAATTGGTGGCAGTATTACACTGCCAGATCATTGCTAACGAGCATTCATGCGAGCGCTTGTTAGTGATGATCTTAGCGATTATCTGCCAGTGGACCTTTAGGAATGCTTGTTCCCGATAATTGACCTGTATAAGCGAGCAGCCGATCAACCGTTGAATGAGCAAATTCTCTTTTGCTCACTGATTTACATCTTTCATCTGGATCAAAGATGCCGATTATTGGCAGCAAATCTTCATTTGTAATCAGGGATGTTCTGCTGATAAACAGCAGAACCGAACGACTGCAGTAGGCTCACACTGCACTCACACTGCCTGGACAACTTTAGGCAGGGGCGGACTGGGAACTTAAAGTGGTCCCAGAAATAAAACAAAAGTGTCCCCATGTTGTAGATTGGTCCAAATTGGCAGGCAAGACAACACAAGTAGGCCGGGACTACAGAAGTAGGCAGGGCCAGCAATACCATAGTGCAAAACAAAATACCGCCCTAGCAGAACCAATGCTGCCTCTCCAAAACTAAATACCAGAGTGGAGCACAGAATACTGGGGTCCACACCACATTATGAAACTGTCATCGTCCTGAGGATGGCAATACAAGTGAATTCAGGAGGGCACTTGCGGCTGCTGGCCAGGTGCATAAATGTCTGATGCTCCTACATGAATTAGTGTTGAGAGCATCAGATCTTTATGTACCTGGCTGGTGGCCATGAGGAGGGCTCACCAAGACATTTCCCTGTATGGCCTTTGGCCAGTCCGCTCCTCTCGAGCAGTGTAAGGCAGCCATAACTTTCTTCTCTTCATTTGTGGCTTTCCTAGAGACATGGATTTGTTGATATTCTAATGACTTCAACCATGACATAGCTCACATAGTTATGACTAGAGTTGTTTCGGTACCAAAATTTTGATTCGGTATCGATACCATAAAAAAGTATTGCGATACTCAATACCATTCGATACCACGCGAAAAAAATAAAAACGCCAAAAAAATCCGCGTGCATTCCACATTTTATGAAACCGCCGGCTCATAATACAACAGTCCTATCCTACTTTTTTGTGGGGACAAGACGACTAAAAGAAAATGGCGAATCGTGCATTTTTTCTTTTTTTTTCTTTTACAGCGTTCACCGCATAAAAGTGGATTTTTTAATAGTTTGGACTTTTGAGACGCGGCGATATGTAATATTTTATTTATGTATTGTTTATATATTTTATATGTAAAATTGGGAAAGGGGGTGATTTATAATTAATATTTTGGTGTACTTTAACTTTTTTTTTCTTTTTTTACAGTTTATTTATTAACTATTTCCCCCTTAGGGGCTAGAACCTGGGATATTCTCATCCTATTCACCCTAATACAGCTCTATCAGGGTGAATAGGATCTCACCCTCTCCCTGCTGCCCTGTGCACAGTGCACACAGCAGCAGGGAGCAAACTATGGCAGCCAGGACTTCAGGAGCGTCCTGGTTACCATGGTAACCGATTGGAGCCCCAGCATTACACTGCTGGGGCTCCGATCACTGCCACTGCCACCAATGAGGAGGAGCTGAGGGGACCCTGTGGCCACTGCCACCAATGATTTTATTACTGGGGGGAAGGAGGGGGGACATGGGGGGCACACTGCCCACCAATGTTTTAATACTAGGGAGGGGGAGGGGTGGGCACACTGCCCACCAATGTTTTAATACTAGGGAGGGGGGGGGGGGCGGAGTGCTGGCCAGCCTAATAACGTTCATATATAACTGCAGGCAGAAGACACAGGCTGCCGTCACCTGAGGGGTTAATAGCCTCTGATCGCAGCGCTCGGTCACAGGCAGGTGCCGGCAGCCTGTGCCTTCTGCCAGCATTTATATAAGAAACGGTACTCGGCCTTGATGGCCAGAGTGCCCGAACCTCCTCCCGCCCCCGCTCCGCCCCCCTCTCCCTCTATTGGTTGAAGCAGCAGCACAGGGGGAGGGAGACACTGCCTCCTTCTCCCTGTGCTGCCGAGGAGAACATGGCCGCGCTGAGAGCGGCGCAGCCATGCTCTCCTATACTGGGCTGTGCAGTAGTGCAGCCCAGTATCGATAAAATACTTTTCCTGGTATCGAGTGCGATACCAGAGAAAAGTATCGATTGGGTATTGAAAGTTCGATACCCGAAACAACCCTAGTTATGACTGACTAGTCCTCCACTCGCATTTCTATTCTGTTGTTGGCTGGAGCAGATTTTACAGAAATAGCACAAGACAAGACGAGGATTATATGGCTTTATTCTCCATGTGACAGTATAGAGGGTTGGGTGCCTATGGTCAGAAATGTGTCTCTTGTCACATGATGATATGCAGGGGCAGGGCGCCCATCACAGTCCCATGCCTCTGAAGAGTCCAGTTTTCTATGGGTCTGTCCATACCAACTGGTCCACAAAAGGGGTGGGATTATTTCAATTTACAAAAGAGGGCGATTTAGTGGTTGTATTGGGGCATAATAGGGTGTTAAGGATTCCATTTGGGATTGCCTGGCCCTTTCAATCAAAGTGCCAAGGGCACGGCAGTTGCAGAGAAAGCCATTGATCCTAGAGGCTCATTTGCATAGGTTAAAAATTCATTTTTCTCTACGGACACATATGTAAGGCACAAGACAGTACTATCACCACTACCTTGGTGACTTTTACCTTTTAGGTTAAGTGTCCCTTTAACGTTTCTGTTGCATTCTCGTGGCATTCTCTTCTGGTAATGAGTGACTATCCTCTATGCTGGTGATAGATCTGCTGTGATTTATCTACGGCCCACTACAGCGGAATGAAGCTGTATTTTAGTCACAGAACAGACTCGCTCTGGAAATAATCTGTATTTCTTTCTGTCTATGAATCAATCAGTGAGGATCCAGATTTTAGGGATGATCCAGACAGTGATATTGACTTGGAATGGATCCACTGCACTGCTGGGACTGCCACACAACCAGATATCGTCTTTTTACTTTTAAAGCTCAAAGAGAAGTATTTGTTCACTTTATAGTTTATTTTTTTAAAGAATGTCTTTAACCCCTTAAAGACTACCCTGGACTAAAGTACGAGGCAATTTTTTTATTTCTAGTTTCAGCAAAACTGCAGACGGCTGGATATCTATTTTTTCCATCAACGTAGCTGTGTGAGTTCTTGTTTTTTTCTAGGATAGGTTGTATTTGGTGACACTTTGGGGTACATAATTTAGTGATTAAAGGGGTTGGCCCATCTGACACATTGATCACTTGGACAGGTGCAGGTCCCAACTCTGAGACCCTCTCCTTTCTAGAGAATGGGGGCCCCAAGGTGAAAGAGCATGCCATACATGCACAGCTTGCTCTCCAATTATCCTTATGGGAGTTCAAAAAATAGCCAATGGCTGGTGTTCAACTATTTTCGAAACTCCCATGGTGGTGAATGGAAGGTGGCCGTGCATGAACGGCTGCTCTCTGTTCACTTCAGGGGCCTTGTTTTGGACAGATGAGCAGGTGGGACCCCTCAACTATCTGATAGTGATATGCCATGATGTCCCAGATGGGAATACCCCTTTAACGTTTACCATTTTTTGGGGGAATGGAAAAATCTGCAATTTTTTTACATTTTATTATGTACATATTAACTACATTATATTTACGACAATTAAAAAACAATGAAAATGAAGAAAAAATATTTTGTACGTTTTTCTTACACTTTAATAACCTTTAGTTTTTCTTAGCTTTTCAGCCCCTTTAAAGGTTTTTTTTGGGAATATTAACTGTTACAGTCCATTCATATGACCGCATCTGTGATTGCGTTAGGGTCCATTTACACGGACGCGGTTGCGTGAATTGACCCTCAAGGGAAGGCCTCTAGCCTGCATGACCTCCTGAAACACTCATACTTACCTCCTGCCACTCAGGCTCCCGTTCCTCTATCTTCGAGTCCCCGGCTTACTTTCTTCTGGCAGTGGCATGGATATGGTCATGTGCACCGCTGCAATCACTAGCTTCGGCAGTGACAAGACATTGCCTGCAATGGCGCACATGGTCATGCCCTGGCTGGAAGGCAACAAACCGGGGACGGTAAGATGGAGCAACAGGAGTCAGCTCACAGGACTGGAGCAGCAGGGAGAAATTAAGGGCTCATGCACACAAATGTGTGCCGGCTGTTCCGCTAAGTGCGGTCCCCAATGCACGGGCACCATCTGTGCGGTTGCTGCAAATGGATGCAGACCCATTCAACTTGAATGGGTCCGAGATCCGTCCACACCACAAAAAAAAGAACGTGTTCTATTTTTTTGCGGTGCAGAGGCATGGACAGAAACAACACTGAAACACCACGGAGTGCTTCCATGGGGTTCCGTGCCTCCGTTCCGCAATGCTCTTTCCGGATTTCAGACCCATTCAAGTAAATGTGTCTGCATCGGTGATGTGGTGCACAAACGCCTGGTGCCTGTGTATTACAGACCTGCTGTAAGCCCTAAGGGCTCTTTCACACGAGCGGATCCCGTGCAGGTAATCCACTGCGTAAAAGAGAGCCAAGCCCCGTTCTGGACAGCAGAGACACGGAGCATTAACATGATTGATAACGCTCTGTGCCTCTCTGTGACCTTTTTGCTACAAAATCACAATGACAACTTTATCTCACTGTGATTTTGCAGTAAAAATATCACAGAGAGGCACGGAGCATTATCAATCATGTTAATGCTCCATGTCTCTGCTGTCCGGAACGGGGCTTGGCTCTCTTTCCCGCAGCGGATTATCAGCACGGTATCCGCTCGTGTGAAAGATCCCTAACAGTTACTATTGCTGGAAGAAACTTTTAAGTGATTTAGACATGAGATCACAGTACTGTAATATACTGTATTTTGCCTGTTATGAATAAAATGGCATCACTAATCCACTTGTCAGTAGGGTGCTTTCATTGTACGCTGTGATTGGACAGTGTCAGGTGTAGAGACACTCTGCAGTGGAAGGGTAACGCCCAGTTGCCATTTTATTCATACATTTCTCAGAGGGATAACGGAGGAACATTACAATGTATACGTTTTCAGTATTATTATTTAACGGAAAATCCAAGTATTTACTAAGGTGACTCTTTTGATGTTGAAGTAGGAACTGTCTGTATTTATGATGGGTAACGATTGACAAGAGTCTGCTTAAAAGAAAGATAGATAGAAATACATATTTTAAGGAATTGTTATGTCAGCGATTCCCTCCTATTTTCACTTGGGTGAAAGTAAAGTGCCCCTGAACGTCTAATATTGTGTTATATCAACATTTAGAGAGCAGGGACTGTGGAATCTGGGTCAGAAATGTTATTTACTATGGAAAAAAGTTCTAACATCTTTCAGCGAGACCTTATAAAAATATGTGAAAGCGCTGCTGCTGAAACTAACATCTGTCTGTGAGACGGACTCCAAATTAATGAGGCTCCCGGAGAATAACGAGAGTTCACCTATCAGTGAATGGCAGCAGGAAAGAGCATTGTTTAATCATGTTTGGTGTCAGTGTATCGGAATAGCGTGCTGTAATTGTGCGCCATATGTTCCAGCTTGTGAATTGAGGAATGTGAAAAGCTAAACAATTCGCACACTTTAATGTGATGAATCAGATTCTGCACCCCTATGCAGTTTTTTTTCTCTCTCTTTTAAGCCCTGTCAGGTAGAGGTGGGATAAAACTTTCCTACTGACAATCTGTCTGAAATGCCAATGAACCAGTTGAACATGCAGCGGATTCCTGCGTTTGAAGATGCCACGGGCTATTAAAAGGCGCAGAAAAACGTTAAAACAAACAAAAAAAAAAGCTGTTCTTTTAAGGTGTTTAGTCATTAGAAATAGACGTTCTCTGCAGCGGGTGGAGAGAGAGAGGGAGAGAGATTTTTTTAACCCTTAAATGACAGGCTTTAAAAGGCCTTAACGACTTTTTTGTGTTTTAACGCATGTGGCGGTTTAACCCCCCTTTACATTTTTTACACGACAAATAGGGTTTTTCATGAATATCTTTTTTTTCTCTTTTATTTGGGAAAACTGTGCCAAAATGTTTTATGTAATTTAAAAGAACAAAAAAACTAAACTGTAGCTCCTTTTCTTTAAGGGTACGTTCACACGACGACAATTGTCGCGCGACAAAAAGTCGCGCGACAATTTGGGAACCACTACACTGCAACACTTGTAGCGCGACATTGATGTCACATTAATGTCGCGCGACAATTTTTATAATGGGAGTCTATGGTGGTGTCGCACGTGCAACATGCGACATGTTGCGACTGCGACACAACAGTCGCAAAAAATCCATCCCGGATGGATTTTCTCCGACTGTCGTGTCGCAGTCGCAGCATGTCGCATGTCGCACTGCGACACCATAGACTCCCATTATAAAAATTGTCGCGCGACAATAGTGCGACTTTTTGTCGCGCGACAATTGTCGTCGTGTGAACGTACCCTAACTCTTTCATGACTAGGTGATTTTCCATTTTTTTGTTTTTGTTTTTTACTCCCAGTCTTCCCAAAGCCATAACTTTTATATTTTTCTGTTCGCATAGCTGTATGAGGGCTTGTTTTTTGCGGGACAAGATGCCTTTCCTAACGACATTATTGACGGTTGCATATTATGTGGTGAGAAGCAGGAAAAAAATTATAAATGGGGTGAAATTGGAAAAAAAACACAGTTCCAGAACAGTTTTTTGGGGTTTTGTTTTTTCAGCGTTCTCTATGCCATTCAGTTACTTTCATTCTCTGGGTCTGTACAAGTCCAATACCACATATGTGTATTTTTTATTGCGTTTTTATACAAAAAGAATAATAAAAACCTTGAAAAAAATTTTTTTTTTCTTTTAGTCTCTATATTCTGACCCCTATAACTTTTTTGTATTTATGTACGCGGAGCTATGTGAAGACTCATTTTTTGAGGAGCAATCTGTACTTTTCAGTGATACTATGTTGGGGCGTGTACGATTTTTCTGATCACTTTTTATTTAATTTTTCATGCAAAGAGAAGCGGCCAAAAAAAAAAAAGGAATCAGCCATTTTGACTTATTTTTCAATTTAGCCGTTCGTAAAAATTTTCATATTTTAATAGTATGGGCATTTTTGCACGCGGGGATAATTATGATGTGTATTTTTTTATGTTTTTTTTTTTGTGTTCAAATTTTTATATTTTTTCATTTTTTTTCATTTATAAAACATTTTTTTTTACACTTTTTTTTATAGTTCCCATACCCTGGGTTCAGACCTGAGCGTTCTTAAAACGCGCGTTTTACGCGTTTTTGTCGCGCGTATTTCAGCGCGTTTTTGCAAATAGGAAACGCGCGTTCGTACGCGCGTTCTTGTGATTGACTACTGTGGTGTCAATCACAAAACGCGCGACAAACGCCCCAAAAAAAGCTCAAGTACTTGTTTATGCATCGGGCGTTTTACAGCGCGTTCAAACGCGCTGTAAAACGCTCAAGTGAGAACCAGGGCCATAGAAAAGCATTGGTTTTCATGTGTTGAGCGTTTTACAGCGCGTTTGAACGCGCTGTAAAACGCTCAGGTGTGAACCTAGGGTTAAGGAACAATAACAAGCAATCATTGGATTGCTTTTCTCATGGACTCCAATGCATTTTCTATTGTGTCTGAGAAAATGGATCCGCCACCATTGACTTACATTGTGTGTCAGGACGGATCCGTTTTGCTCCGCAGCAGATCGCAGACAGAAAAACGTTATCCCTATGATGGATCTCAATAGCGGAAAGGGAAAGCACAAGTGTGAAAGTAGCCTAATGTGGGCATGCTCTATCACTTGTGCAGATGTCACTGTGCATGGAAAGGCAGGAAGCGAGCTGTCATTACCTATTGTCAATGGTGGATCCCCTTTTGCTTTATATGCCTCCAGTTCCAGCTTTATGAAAGAGGTGTTACTTGTCATTATAATCCTGCCTGTGATGATAATGAGATGACTACTGAGAAGCGATCTCTGTAGAACAGGAAGCCTATTATGTGGTTCAGAGGCCTGTGAAAACTTCAGGTTTATTTTAAATTATAGCGACATGGAAAATTAGGAACAACAACACCAAATGCTTAAAAAAAGTTTAATTTAGAAACTTGATTTAAAGCCAATAATTCATTTTTCTGACGATGCATTTCCTTTAAGTGTTAGATAAATTAAAATGATGCAGCACATTAACCATACATGAACAAGATAATTGATCTGATTTCAATGGTAATGTGTTCCCACTAATAATCCCTAGTAATCATAGAAAGAGGCTTCAGCCACTTGGCTTGAGAATGATCCCGGGAGGGGATTGAAATGTTGCCGATTTGTGTCACATGTGTGAATAAAGTCGTTGCGTTTTTTTCACAAGAAGAGTGCTGCGTTGATTTTCCGTGGATATATATATATATATACACACCATATGGCGACACATTTTTTTTTTTGTGGGATAGCCCTTGTACTGACAAATGTAGTTGAATATGCTTTCCATTACAGTTTGGAAAAAAGTGATATGTCAACAAATATTAGCTTAATCGATGCCCATAAGGGCACTCTTTTGGCATACAGTATGTCTGGTCTATAGAAGTCGTGGGCATACACATTGAACATGCTGTGAACCGGGCCAAAAAAAGCATCATTATGTTTGGTCTGTTTTCACTTATTTGTCTGTTTTCATATTTTGAAATGAAAATTATGAACTTATGGCTGGAAACAAGCAACAAGGTGCTGTTAACAGATCTGTTCTTATTGTTTGTCTCTATTAAAGGGAGTGAGTCTGCTGTCAGCACTAGGTAGATAAAGGAAGAGCAGGACAAACTTGCCCTTTGTGCAACTTCTATTATCAGTAGTAGTGAGAATAGGAAGTTTTATTCTGGCATATTCTGCTTCTTAAAGTGGCTGTTTCATCTCAGGTTATGCCCTTACTAGGATGTGCCATTAAGTTCAGACAGGTGCGGGAATTCTAAAAAGAGCTGAGAGCACGCATGCACTGCCACCTCTCCATTCACCTTTTTGGGACTAGGACTTTGATGGCATATCCTAGCGATATGCCATCAAATTGTGAGATGAGTTAACCCATTTACATGCATTGGAGGAGGAGCTTCACTGTGAAATGCCCTCTGTATTTTGGATTTCCCAATGGTGGGACTATTAAAGGATTATCTTATATGGGGTTGGGCCCTGACAGTAATTTCCTCTGGTGAGCCCAAGAAACCCTAGTCCGGTGCTGCCCCCAGCCTCTGTCCGCAGACACAGACTAGTTTAACAATAGTCTGTGACTATTGCTCCATTGACAGAATGCAGAGACCTAGAACAACAGACTGCATCTTGCAGGGGACAGCCATATTTGTTAAGGGAGAACGCCATGGAATTATTACTATTCATGCAATTTCCTAATCCTTAAGTATAGATTCATTTTGAGGTTATTAGTAATTTTTTTTAAATATTGTCTACTTCTAGGTCTGCAGGAAGAGGAGACTTTAGTTTCCAGTCTTGAGATTGGTTTACTGGGATTAGTGCACTGGGATACTGTAGGGAACGAGTACACTGCCCCGGGGCCCTACAAGGTCGCCGCTGATTTACTTTGGCATGCTAAGAAGTGCACAAGGGAAAAGGAAGTTAATTACTGTCAAACTATTGTCTCTAATTAGATCTCACCAGTAATTCATGGGGATTTTTCTCTCACTTGATTGACATTTAATGTCCTCCAATAAATAATTCTGGGGGTTTAACTATTAATAATTGCGTTAATAGCATAAATGTATCTTATGGAGCATTTATTTTGGGGCAAAAAGATATTTATTGTGCAAGAAAAGTTTATAATAAATGATTAGTTGTCATTGTAGATGCTTCATTACCTGCCTCTCTGTTTCAGATCTGAGATCTTGACTAAAGAACGTAAGAGTAAACGAGAGAACCTGTCAGTGGACAACATGAATCCGGCGGGGACAGGTATTTATCATGCAGGAATTACAGTGCTGGTTGTATTAAACTAGAAGAAATGCTGAATGAGCATGGACCCTGGTTCTTGGACAGTTCTCCCATGAATTTATAATATAATACTGAATGGCGAGTAGTGCTTTCCATGTAATATGAGTGTATAATATAATAGCAGTTTCATTGCCTGTGAGTCAGACTTGCAGTATTTGATTGCTTGATGGTTTTCATGTGTCATTGGCCAAGCTTATGGGCTATGTACTTTTGCAACCATTTATTTTTACTGTGCCAATGCATCTAAAATGAAAAATGATATTGAATAAAATTTGTGTTTTGTTTATACAGCTCATCTGCAAACCTGTGCATCTCCATGGTAACAGACAACAAACACTGATCCTGCAGTCACACTTCTTCCAGCAAATATTTGTTTGTTGCCAGTTGCCTTGATGATGCATAGGTCTGCATAGAGCTGTAGACTCAAAATGATAGGAAATCAGTAACTAAGATCTCATGAAAAGTTACTTCATTTTTCATTTTAGCTGCATCGAAACAACAAAAGAAAAATATATATTTTTCTTTTCTTTTATAATTCTTTATATTGAATTTTCAGAACAAAAATACAACAAATAAGTATCATAACCGCATCCTCCGCATGTCCATCGTAAATGCAGCACACATTACATTCATTGTAGTGTAATAGAATAATTTGACAATGAACAATATCCTCATAACGACGTACTGAGGATGTAATAATATTAAAAGATTCAAACAGGGGAGGGGGGGGTAGGGGAGGGACGGGAGGAATAAGGAGGTGGGGGAGAAGAAGGGGTAAGGGAGGGAAGAAAAATAAAAATATTTTGTTGTGAAGAAGGACATAGCTTTGAACAAAGACCTAACCCAAGAGACATACGTCTTAGTCATAAATCTATGAATGTCTAAGGCTAGTTTTACAATAGAATTAAAATATCCAGCAGAGGAACAGCCTGCCGAGGTTCATTGTATCCAACATAGCTGGACACTGCCTTTTGCCGCTGGAGAACCGTTTTTTGTTCGGCCGAATCCCGGTACTAATGTCAGGAACAGGCTGGATCCCCACCGGGTCCCGTTAAAATCAATGGGGTTTGGTAGTGCTCCTGCCCTTTCCAACAGCCTGCCACATAGTTTTAACACTAGTGTGAAACCAGCCTAAAGGGGGTCATGGGTAGGTTGTATAGGAGTGTGCTTACATGATAGACACTGGTCTCGATAATACAGACTTGTGGACACTGACCATGTATGCTCAGTTACTTCCCAGCAGGGACCGTGTATCTCTGTTTTTGAGGTTGTGGGGTCTTCAGCAGTTCAACTCACCAATAAAACCAGCAGATATACCAAAGGAGTCTGTTGTTGAAAAGTTTCTTTAATGTCAGAAACTGCTGAATTGCTGCTGATGTAAGAGCAGAAAAGGAGGTTTTTCAGAACCTAAACTATTCCTTTTTCTATCCATTATCATTGCGTTAACTGTTTATGGAAGTCATGTTTTTGAGCAGAAGATTGATTCCATGTGTACTTCTGAGCTAATGAAAGAGTCCAGTTTCCAACCTCTAAAGTTGTGTTCCTAGGTGTCCAATTTAGACAATGCATGCATTTCTGCAGGACAATGAAGTGGCTTGGTCCCTTCTTGAACTATATGTCCTGCTAGACCAGAAGTGGCCGGAAACGGGCAGTAGCCTGGGCACAGCGGGGCTACAGGCAGGTTAAAAGCATTGAGGTTGTCGACTCCTAGGATGAACACCCTCCTTAATAAAGGGGATGTTTTGTTCAGAGTGGAGATCGGCTGCAAAGAGTGTCTAGAGGACTTGTCCTGTGCCGCATTACACACACCAACAATTCATTTTAATGAGCATTGTGCAATGCATAATTTCTCCTGAAGTGGCGCTGCAGGAAGATTGAACGCTACTCTCAGGTTTCCCTAAAGATTACAGCTTTTCATTGGCAGTCCCAGCAGAAAGGAGGTGTCCGCTTATTGTCAAGGGACCTTTCTAATAAGTAGGGATTGTTCAAAAGGGAAAACCCTTTTACAGAGGTTCTCCAATTAAATAATAATTATTTTTAAATCTTAAGTTGAGTATTGTCAGTGTTGGACTGGTCGGCACTGCTGCAGTGATAGTGGCGGTGCACGTGTCTGAGGGTTGGTGTCCCAGAAGCAATATCGGAATGAAGACCGGCACTCGCTGTTAGATTTTCAATGTTGCTGCTTTTATTGGTCACATAGCAATGAAAGTGACGCGTTTCGGCATTAGTTCATGCCTTCATCAGACTTATAACATCTCCAAATAATAATGGGTTTATATACACACGAGTCATCAAGACAATTGGTGAAAACAAATCAAAGGAAGTGATGTCACACCAGCCACTCCCTCTGAATAAAAAAATGAGTCAATTAGTTAAACATCAGAAAAAGTATTGATAAACAATGCAAGGATCCAGATGTGTAGCGATGCTACATCTTGTTAGCGTTTTGCTAGAGGTAGAACAGAAAAGGGGAAAAAAAGGGAAAAAAATAATCTTTAGAACATGAATACAACAATATGCAAACAATATCTCACAGAAACTATGCATACTATAATCCGATTCAGACCACGGGGTTCAATGGTCTGTAAGCGGTGAATCAATAAGCTTCTCTACGAGTAACAATTTGGTTGCAAATTGTTGCAAATATGAACTCGGACCCTACGCGTTCAGTTTATAATTCTTGTGGCCACATTGATTACTATTCCATTTAACAGCCCTACGCCCTATTCTGCTAGCAGCAAACGTACGTGTAACGGAGCTATCGGCTCTCTGATGTTGTAATTGACTCATTTCAGACGGTGATCTCTGTTGTTTCGCCAATGATAACTGGTACATGCTGGAGATGATACGTCTGATGCGTATGCAATCTGATAAGTAGTGACCAACAGCAGTCATGTGCGTACCTATTCGATAATACGATTAGTATTGGTGTGGCTTTTCTACTGCCAAGCTGCTTCTGGTGACAGTCTGGTAGACAGGCTTTTAAATGGGTCACCAGACAACACATTTCTAGCAACTAGTGTAATTATGACTGCCAGAATGCTAAGGGTATGTTCAAATGGAGGACTTTTGTCACAGATTTCACACCAAAAATCCATGCAGACCTTTCACATGATAACCCATGCAGAGCTTTTTTCTGCCTGCTAAGGGTATGTTCAAATAGAGGACTTTTGTCACAGATTTCACACCAAAAATCCATGCAGACCTTTCACATGATAACCCATGCAGAGCTTTTTTCTGCCTGCGGTTTTAAAAACCACACAGCGGGAAAAAAGAAACATCCTGTCCATTCTAGACAGAATCCACGTATAGAATTTCTATTGAAAAGAGGCAGCAATGAAGATCCTCGTCAAAGCCGTACCAAAAACTATGTAAAAAACGCGTCTGAAAAAAATAATGCAAACAAAAAAAAAAGACAGATCCGGAGTCCTCAATATCCTCAGCCTAGAAAATAGTTCATGTGAACAGAGTATGTAATTAGCTCGTCCCAGCCAATCCAGAGATTCACATCTATAGACAGGGGTACCTGAGGTAGGGTGGGGCAAGAACCATGAAACGGTGCTGTCTACAGATGGGTGCCTCTGGTTTGGCTAGTATAAGTTAATTTGCATAATTTTTTCCCATAAAGCATTGCCTGATGAATGAGTCTCCATAAGCTAGTATATGTCTGTTCAATCAGAAACAGTAACACCTGAGAATGCTAAAAGGAAAAACTAAGATATTAATGGTTCTTACAGGAGCTCCTTAAACGGATTTTCTCATCTCGTATATTGATGTCTTATCGTTAGGCTATGCCACCAATGTCAGATAGGTGCGGGTCCCACCTCTGGGATCAGCTCTTATCTCCAGAATGGGTCCGCCAAAGTAAATGAGAGCACACCATGCAAGAGTGGCCACCCTCTATTCCAGGGTTTCTCAACTCTAGTCCTCGGGACCCACCTACCAGTCAGGATTTGAGAGTATCCCACAGAATGAATACCTGTGGTAAGTCCTGATGCATGGACGCTTATTATATAATCTGCTCAATACTAAGGAAATCCTGAAAACATGACTGGTAGTTGGGTCCCGAGCATCGCAGTTGAGAAACCCTTCTCCATTCACTTCTATGGGAGTTCCGAAAATAGTGGAGCGCTGGCTTGGCTATTCCTGGCAGTCCAGACAGGTGAATGGAGAGGTGGCTGTGCATGCTCAGTGTGCTTTACATTCACATCTATGAGAATTCCGAAAATAGGTGAGCGCTCTCGCTTAGCTATTTTCGGAACTCCCATAGAAGTGAATACAAAATCCGTATGACAGCACACCAAGGTTCTTTTCAATGCTCTTTTATTTTGCCGGAAGTTACAGACACTTATGCAACGTTTCGGGCCAATTTGTGTTGACCTTCATCAGGCTTAAGAAAAATAAACAAAAGACAAATAATATATAATGAGAAACAGACATACGAGCTGGGGATCATGTGCAGATCAAAGACCATTATATAGATAAAGTGGTTATATTGCCATAATTTTGATAGTAATTAATCGTAAGGGCAGTTATAAATACTGCCCCTAAAAGTAAGGGTAATATTGAATCCGTGCTAAGCGATCGCTGTTTTGCACCATGCGATTGGAAACCAAATCGCATATATAACACATACATCAATCAGTGTGCAAAAGTTCTTACCTAGTCTGTTTCTCATTATATATTATTTGTCTTTTGTTTATTTTTCTTAAGCCTGATGAAGGGCAACACAAATTGGCCCGAAACGTTGCATAAGTGTCTGTAACTTCCGGCAAAATAAAAGAGCATTGAAAAGAACCTTGGTGTGCTGTCATACGGATTTTGTATCTATTTAGTATTCCTGAGGTGGAGACGGGAAGAAGCTCTTGACGTGCACCCTACAAAAACCCTGAAGCCAACTGAGTGCTGTGACCCTCTATATTGAACCATAGAAGTGAATAGAGAGCATGCTGCATATTCTAGCGATATGTCACCAATGTCTGGTATGACACAACCCCTTTAAAAGAGCTTTTTTTCATTTTAGTAGGAAAGCCTCTGTATACAAAAAGTTTCAACAGACCCCAACCACATTTAACCAATACGTCCTACATTGTCTAGATTTGTTCTGAAATCTGACAACAGTTCATTTCCCAGGGACATAAAACTGGATTTTATGTTATCCCCACAGCTGTCTTCTGAAGAACAATAGTCCTCAGATTATATAGCGTTTTCCATTGATTGTAAAAATCAAGCCCCATCACGTAGATTGTCAGCCCTGTTCCTGTTACCAGTGACATGGGACAGAGGAAGGATAACTCGGCTCTCACCAGAATATAGAACAAGTCGCTTGTAATAACTTTTATACTAGTTCAACTCATATTACTGAACTGAGGTGGGGGTCTCCTTGTTACGTATAAAGAATGCACTCATCTGTCCGCCATGCCCCTAAATGAATAACATACATTGCAGAAAACTTTCTTGAGATGATACATATGGAAATTATAGATCTCCACCAATACATGAGATGTGAAGAGAGAAAGAACATGTTTTCCATTCAAAAGATAAATTTGGCCCCATATTATACCCACTTTTTAACAAAAGGTCTCTTGTTCTGTAGCTATGATACTTATTACTAACATTGGCGTGGCTCCCCCTACATCTCCTATTCATTACACACCACCGACAGTTCATTTACTATCCAGCATTAAAGGCTCTTCAAGGGGGGGACCACCTGTTTGTAACTAAAAGAACTGTCTCTGTGCTTATAAAATAAAATAGCTAACAGTAATGTATAGTACGGTTGGTCTCCTAGATACATCTAAAGGGTCTTTCCAAGGCTTAAAAGCTGATGACCTAGCCTCAGGATAGGTCATCAATATCTAATCGCTAGAGGGGTCTGTCTCAAAGCATCTCTGTAGATCAGATGTAGCGCTCAAGCGAGCCCTAGCTTTTAGAGGAGGAAAATAAGAAATATATATATTTTTCATCAGGCCTTAGATCAGACCCTCAATGTTAATCAGACCTCAGCTCAGACCCCCAATTAGACCTTAGATCAGACCCCCAATGGTAATCAGACCCCCAATCAAACCCCAAGGTAATTATGCCTCAGTTCTGACCCCCAAAAATTAACTCAGATCAGACCCCCAATGTCAATCAAACCTCCAAATAGACCTCAGATCAGACCCCCAATGTTAATCAGACCTCAGATCAGAGAAAAAAATAAAATAAATCAACTCACCTCTCCTGTTCCGGATGCCGACGCCGCTCCTGAGATCCAGTCCACATGTGAATATTCTGTGTAAATTACTTTACAGAAAACAGCTGGATGGCTTTCTGGATATCATTCTTTGAAGTCATTCCATATATTCTACTTCTTGTCTTGCGCTTTAATTATCGTCTTTATTTGGACTTTTAACACCGCAAACAGTCTTGCATAAAGAAGACCTGTCACCTATCCTCACATGTCTGGTTTTATAACTAGTATTCCCCATGATACTTTCAATTCTGAAAATATGTGTTTTTAAGGCACATTTGAAGGTAGAGAAGTTGGGAATTTACCTAATATTCCGGGGCAGAACTTTCAAGAGAGTAGGTGCAGCTCGAGAAAAGTCTTGAAAATCTTAGTGAGAGGTACAAATTATGGAGGATTTTAATCTTAGGTCACTAACAGAGCGGAGAGCCTGTGTAGGATGGTAGACGGAAATGAGGGAGGAGATGTATGGAGGTGCAGCTTTGTGGGTGAGAAGTTTGAGCTGTATTCTGTGGTGGATGGGCAACCAGTGAAGTGACTGGGCACAGGCTGGTAGCATCAGTTTAGCGGGTAGATAGATGAGCCTAGCTGCAGCATTTAGTACAAACTGAAGGGGGGAAAGTTTAGTGAGAGGGAGAACAGTAGTCAAGATGAGAATAAATCAAGGCAACAACAAGTAAGTACTGAACCCTGAGGAACGCCAACATCCAGAGGAAGAGGAGAAGTAGAGCCAACGAATGATACACTAAAGTAGCGGTCAGAGAGAGGGGAAGAGTACCAGGAGAGAGCAGTGTCCATAAGGCTAATTAAGTGGAGCATGGAGGAGTTTGTGTTCAAACGCTGCAGAGAGATCCAGAAGAATCAGTAGAGAATAATCGCCATTTCTTTTTGCTGTCAAGAGATTGTTAGATACTTTAGTAAGGGTAGTTTCTGTAGAGTGGAGAGGGCGAAAGGCAGATTGTAGGGGCTCAAGAAGAGAGTTTGCAGAGAGATATTTTATTAAGCGAGAGTAGACAAGAGATTTAAGGAGTTTGGAGATGAAGGGGAGGAATAAGGAATTTATGCACACTGAATTTGAGCAACACAATTCTTTTCTCTCCATTCGCATGCAAAGCTGCATTCAATCTTTACCAAGGATCCGCCAACCTTTAGTCTATCAGCATGCATGTCCACCGCTCCATTCACTTCTATGGGACTGCTGAGTACATTGCTTGCAGAAGTCCCATAGAAGTGAATGGAGCAGTGGACGCACATGCACCATTCCTATGGGGCAGTTCTGCGGCACTTGCAGACCCCTATTCTCGTGATTATTTTGGGGTTGAGCGATCAGACACTTGTCCTGTGGGTAGGGGATACACGTCATTACTGGCATTTACTAAATATATAACAAGATGAACGAAGACAAGAAGAAGCAGTCAACTTTTTCATATAAAACTATGGTAATATATGACACGCTGAAATTAGTTACAGTACTTTGAAAGCAACTTTGTTCATTTGCATATCTATTGTCAACCTTTAAATTAATTGTTCCTTTCTTTTAACCTTTTTTCCATAACTTCAGGCTCCTTTTGTTCCCTTTTCAAAAACGTCTAAAGTCAGTGTTTATGGAGAAGTCACAAGTGTGGGCTGTCTGACAGAAAATTGATGACAGAAATTATTGTCAGATCTTCCATAGAGCAAACCCCACACAGGAGATCACAAAGTGAATCTAATCTCTATGAGAAACAGCCATCTATCTGAAACTCACTCCCCCCCGCCCCCCCCCCCTCCACTGTGTCTACCAGCTAGGTGGTGACTACTGCCGTGGGATGCCCATTGTTGCAATCCCCTCTGGTGCCCACTGTGGAGCCATGAATGAAGAATGCCTGATTATTCCAAATTCAGTATTGTGGAATTCCATCCATGGGAATGCATTCCACACTTTGCCAGGAGATGCGAATATTAAGAGGGGTATGCAACTGAATGGCAGTAACCAATGCCAGGCTGCATTGTCTACCCTCCTCCCCCAACACAGGATTGAATGGTGCCTACTATTAAATCCGATGTCAAGGGATCTATATTATAAAGTGATAAATGAGTGGTTTATAGTGAAATATAATAGAGTAATTATGGGAGAATAGATGACAGATAGAGAGATATGGGATAGATATATAGATGGATAGAAGCAAATGTTGATAGATAGATAGATAGATAGATAGATAGATAGATAGATAGATAGATAAAACAGAAGAAAATAAAAAAATAATATAGATAGATAGGAGATAGATAAATAGATAGATATGAGATGGATTGAGATAGAACAAATGAGGCAGCATTCTAATGTACAGTGAACAGGGTGTTGGACCTGGTTTATTTCCCAGCAACGTTTCCCAAGCCACTTAACAAAGGCTTCATTGTGCTGGGCTGAAACGTTGCTGGGGAATAATTCTAGTCCAACACCCTGTTCACGGTACATTCAGGGGTGGACTGAGAACTCAAAGTGGCCCTAGGAAAAACCTTAAAATGGCCTCCATGTTATAAGTGGGTCCAAAGTGATAGAAAGTGGGCCAACACAAGTAGAGGAGATAAGCATTACCACAGGGCAGCACAAAATACCGCCCCAGCATCACAAAATACCACAGTGCAGCATTAGATACATCCCCAGAAGCTTTTCCTCTGTGATGGATAGCTGCATAGCTGCATGTTCTGTGCACCTCCAGTTGTCTCTAAACAAGATATCAAGCCATCGGAAACCATGCCCTGCTGCAGTATTCAACTGTATCAAGTGAATTCAGGTGGACATCTGTAGCCGCTGGCCTGGTACATGAATACCTAATGCTCCCTGTGTTAACTACCACTGAGAACATGAGATCATTACTCGGCCAGCGTCAGTAGGGGGAGAGCTTCTGCGGCCCCCTGGGCTTCGGCCCACCAGGAATTTTCCCTATAGAGTCTATGGCCAATTTGCCCTTGCGTACATTGCGGCACAGTCTCATTTGATCTATTTGGATCTCATAGTGGACCCTTTGCCTAGGGTTCAAGAGGGATTGCACCCTACATAATAGTGACTCTGCTGCTGTTTTCTTCCCATTTACTAGATAGATACATAGATAGCTTCATAAAACAGAAGCTAGACAGAAATAGATAGATAGATAGATAAAAGTGCCTATATATATATATATATATATATATATATATATACCGTAAATACAGTACAAATACATACAGTGGTACTTGAAAGTTTTTAAACTCTTCAAAAGTTTCTATGTTTCTGTATATAAATTTGACCTAAAATGATATCAGGTTTTCACACCTGAAAGTATAAAGATAGCCAGATCACACAAATGAGTAAAAAAGAATGATCCAGTAGCACATCTCTGTCAGTGGGCAAAGTATGTAAACTAGAGATGAGCGAACCAGTCAAGATTCATTTCGGGTCCGATTCACTGAATTTTTTAAAAAGTTTAATTTGGACTCGGGATTGATTCAGGCTGAACTGAAGTTACTCCAATTTCCCTGAAAGTATATAAGCCCTCTAGCCTCCTAGCACTCATAATTTTTAGGAAAACTCTCTTTTCGCTCATTTTCTATGAAATATTTCCCCCTCCCCCTTCCCCGAACTCTGGAACACAATGACCGCAATAGTTAATGATGTCTGAGTAACACTGACATATATAGCTATGGGGAAACACACGTGGTATGCGGCTGCAATAGAGGCAGCAGCAGGAGCAGTATAGCATGGAACATACAAGGCTGTCTATGGGTAGTAGTAGTAATAGTAGTAGTAATGGTAATAGTAGTAGTGATAGTGGGGACAGATGCTTTGCGTTAATGGTGGAGGAAGTAGGGGATTAGCAGCAAGGGGCAGCAGCAGCTGAGACAGCGGCGGCTGCAGCATCAGCCATATGGTACATGTTGGCAGAAAGGTAGCAGCATGATGGAGGCAGCAGCAACCTTACGGAAAATGATAGTTGGCAGGTGTCAGCAGTGGCATGATGATGGTGGTGGCATGATAGAGGCGGTGGCAGCAGCAGCTGTACAGAATCTGATAGTTGGAAAGTGGCATAAGTGGCATGATGCAAGCCGGAGCAGCAGTTGTACAGAACATGATGGTAGATATACAGTGGCAAGATGGGGCAACGACAGCAAGGCGATATGTATTCATCGCCAGCAGCCTGAGCTGTGAGAAAATGTCTGTATTAATGCAGTAATCACGTACATGTGCTTCCTCATGAAATTTAACCGCCCCAAAAAGAATTTCAACCGTGTAGAAACTAAATGCATGCAAATAGACGATTGAGGCATTAGTAGCATGATTCAGGATGCAGCATGCAGCTGTTCAGAATGTGGTGGTAGTTAGGCAGACAGACAGCAACAGTGCGGCAAAATGGGGTACTGCCCGCAAGGTGAGGTCTATTCATCAGATACAGCCAGAAATGTGACAAAAAGTTTGTGCATCACTTACATTTTTGCTACCTAAAGAAATTTAACCCCCCCCCCCCCAAAAAAAAAACAATTGAAAACTGAATATTTGTAAATAGACAATTGAGGCTTGACTCTCAATTTCACCTAATATACCCAAGTAGATTGCTGCCACACCTTGGGTATTGTTACGGTAATCATGTATATATACAGCTTAATTAAACTGAAAAGAAAATGTAAATTGCAATTGTGTGGAAACTGAATATATGTAAGCAGATGATTGAGGCTTGATGCTCAATTTCATCTTAATACACACAAGCAGGTTGCTGCCACACCTTGGGTATTGCTGCAGTAATAACGTATATATGCAGCTTAATTAAATTGAACCTCCCACAATTTTTTTTTAATTGTGACCGTGTGAAAACTGAATATACATAAACAGAATATTGAGGCTTGATGCTTAATTTCACCTTAATACACACAGGTAGATAGCTGTCACACTTTGGGCACTGCTGGAGTAATCATGTATATATGCAGCTTAATTAAATTGAACCCCACAAAAATAAAAGAATTACTGTGAAAATGAGGGAAAAAATGAAAGTATTGTAGGTAGCTGCTTTTAAGGTCTGAACTGCAGTTCTGCTAGGAGGCACAGCGGGCCACAGCTCCTCATTCCTTTCTTTCTGGCTGATAGCTTCCCTGACTCTTTATTCTACACACACAATTCTTCTTCTTTGTAATCCTAGCCATTCCCTTTACTCTCCCTGGCAATACACTCGATTGGTGTCTGACTGTCCCTGTTGTTTCACTCTCCCTGACTCCCTAAGATTGTTTTCCTGGCAGGCACTGTAACACCCAACCACCCTCTCTCACAGCCCAGTACAGAATGATGTTCTGCTAGGACACGTTCCCGTCTGCTGTAGCATTCATTGGCTAATCCAGGCTGTCTGTCAGCCTGAAAGCTAATGGGCCAAGCCCCCCCCCCCTACCCCACCCCACGCTTCCTCTCCGGGACATGTGAGGACCCTTCTTCTTCCTCCCTAGTGCTTTTTTCCTGCTCACATGTGCACTTACATGGTGTTATGTGCCAGTTTAGTGGATTCGTCCAAAACAAACCTGAAAATATTTCAGTTGGTCTGCTGTAATAAAAATAGCAAAGTTTGGATGGAAGCCAGTTCAGTTCGAACTGGTTTGCCCATCCTTAATGTGAACCTTTAGGATTAGCAGATAATTTGAATGTGAAATTAGAGTCAGGTGTTTTCAACGAATGAGATTAGAATCAGGTGTGAGTAGACGACCTATTTTATTTAAAGAACAGGAATCTATCAAAGTCTGTCAAAGTGTTGTGAACATCTCATAATACATTTGTGGAAGTGTATCATGGCACAAACAAAGGAGATTTTTGAGGACCTCAGAAGAAGAGTTAATGATGTTCATCAGGTTGGTAAAGTTTAAAATAAACATCTCTACAGAGTTTCAGTTCCACCAATCCACAGTCAGACAGATTGCTTACAAATTGAGGAAATTCAAGACCATTATTACCCTCCTCAGGAGTGGTTTACCAACAAAGATGATGCCAAGAGCAAGGTGTATAATATTCTGTAATGTTTAGGTAGCCTCTAAGCCAGTGTTCCCCAACTCCAGTCCTGAGGGCCCACCTACTGGTCATGCTTTGAGAATATCCCACAGAATGAATACCTGTGGTAAGTCCTGATGCACTGACACTAACTACAGTATTTTACCTGCTCAATAGTAAGGAAATCTTGAAAACATGGCCTTTCTCACATTAGCTAATGTTAATGTTCATGAGGCCAGAATTGCAAGGAGAAAACTCATGCTTTCCAAAAACAACATTGCTTCCCATTTGTAGTTTGCTAAAGATCACATGGACAAGCCAGAAGGCTATTGTAACAATGTTTTTTGGACAGATGAGACCAAAATAGAACTTTTTGGTTTAAATGAGAACTGTTATGTTTGAAGAAAGGAAAACACTGCATTCCAGCATAAAAACCTCATCCTATCTGTGAAACACACTGTTGATATTGTCATGGTTTGGGTCTGCTTTGCTGCATCTGAGCTAAAATGGCTTGCCATTAGAGTTGAGCGAACACCTTGATGTTCGGGTTCGAGAAGTTCGGCCGAACTTCGCGAAAATGTTCGGGTTCGGGATCCGAACTCGACCGGATCTTCACTCCGAACCTGAACCCCATTGAAGTCAATAGGGACCCGAACTTATGGGCACTAAAAAGGCTGTAAAATAGCCCAGGAAAGGGCTAGAATGCTGCAAAAGGCAGCAAAATGTAGGCAAATCCCCTGCAAACAAATGTGGATAGGGAAATGACATAAAATAAAATAAATAAAAATTAACCAATATCAATTGGCAACTTGGAGGAGGAGGAGGTGGAATAGGAGGTTGGGGTGGCATCAGGTGGGAATGCTATGGGAGTTGAAGTTCTCATCACAGCCAAAAAGGATTCATGTCTGCCTGCAGTGTCAAAGGCCTCATTCACAGACTCAGGGCCAATGGCAACCATACATGGGAGTTGAAGTTGTCATCACAGCCAAGAAGGAATCATGTCTGCCTGCAGGGCCACAGGCCTTATTCAAACATTCAGGCCCACGGGATGTTTGACATATGATTAAACGACATATAAGTCCCTGACACCCACACAATGGGGCAGTCATTTCACAGTAAAAAGAGTTAAAAGTCTGCCACCAAGACAGCAAGCAAGTACTGAAATTTAGGCCCCTGACACCCACACAATGGGGTGGTCATTAGACTGCAAAAAGAGTTAAATGTCTGCCACCAAGACAGCAAGCAATTAAGTGAAATTTAGTCCCCTGACACCCAGACAATGGGGCGGTCATTAGACATTAAAGAGTTTAATATCTCCCACCAACACAACAAATGATTAAACGACATATAGGCACCTGACACCCAGACAACGGTGCGGTCATTAGACAGTAAAAAGAGTTAAATGTCTGCCACCAAGACAGCAAGCAATTAAGGGAAATTTAGTCCCCTGACACCCAGACAATGGGGCGGTCATTAGACAGTAAAGAGTTTAATATCTCCCACCAACACAACAAATGATTAAACGACATATAGGCCCCTGACACCCAAACAACGGTGCCGTCATTAGACAGTAAAAAGAGTTAAATGTCTGCCATCAAGGCACCCAGACAGATGAGAGAGGTCCCATAGCAGAGAATCAGGCTTTATGTCACCCACCAATGGAGAAGGCCTCTTTTAGTTATTCAGGCCCCAGCACCAGACAGAGGAGAGAGGTCCCATAGCAGAGAATCAGGCTTTATGTCACCCACCAATGGAGAAGGCCACTTTCAGATATTTAGGCCCCTGGCACCCAGACGGAGGAGAGGTTCATTCAACTTTGGTTTGCCCCGCAAAATAATGGTCAAATTTAAAAAAGAGGATTCAATAAAGAAGTGCCCTGGAGTACAAGAATATATGGTTAAGGGGAGGTAGTTATAAATGTCTATTCTGCACAAGGGATGAACAGGTCCTGTGGGATCCATGCCTGGTTCATTTTTATGAATATCAGCTTGTCCACGTTGGCAGTGGAAATGCGGCTGCGTTTGTCAGTAATGACGCACAGACGGCCCGCACTTTATGGAGCAGCTCTGACATGTCGGGGAAGTTGTGAATGAACTTCTGCATCACCAAATTCAGCACATGCGCCAGGCAAGGGATGTGCTTTAAACCGGCTAGTCCCAGAGCTGCGACGAGATTTCATCCATCATCGCACACCACCAGGCCGGGCTTGAGGCTCACCGGCAGCAACCATTCATCGGTCAGTTGTTGTATACCCCGCCACAAATCCTGCACGGTGTGGGGCCTGTCCCCCAAACATATTATTTTCAGAATGGCCTGCTGACGTTTACCCCGGGCTGTGCTGAAGTTGGTGGTGAAGGTGTGTGGCTGACTGGATAAGCAGGTGGAAGAAGAGGAGGAGGAAACCGAGTTGGAGGAGGAGGCAACAGGAGGCAAAAAATTATCCCCTGCGGTCCTTGGCGGCAGAAGGACGTGCGCCAAACAACTTTCCGCCTGGGGCCCAGCCGCCACTACATTTACCCAGTGTTCAGTTAGGGAGATATAGCGTCCCTGGCCATGTTTACTGGTCCACTTATCTGTGGTTAGGTGGACCTTGCCACAGATGGCGTTGCGCAGTGCACACTTGATTTTATCCGATACTTGGTTGTGCAGGCAAGGCACTGCTCTCTTGGAGAAGTAGTGGCGGCTGGGAACAATGTACTGTGGGACAGCCACCGCCATCAGCTGTTTGAAGCTGTCCGTGTCCACCAGCCTGAATGACAGCATTTCAAAGGCCAGTAGTTTAGAAATGCTGGCATTCAGGCCCAGGGCTCAAGGGTGGCTAGGTGGGAATTTACGCTTTCTCTCCAAGGTTTGTGAGATGGAGAGCTGAACACTGCCATGTAACATGGTGAAGATGCTTGGTGACGGAGGTGTTGGTGGCACGTCCTCTATTTGCTGGGCGGCAGGTGCCGACGTTCTTCCGAAGGCGGAGGAAGAGGCCGAGGCAGCAGCAGAAGAGGGAGCAGGAGGAGCATGAGTGAGTTCCTTGTTTTTAGGGTGTTTACTCCCTTACAGTTCATGCTTTGCATTTAAATACCTGGTCATGCAGGTTGTGCTAAGGTTCAGAACGTTAATGCCTCGCTTCAGGCCCTGATGGCACAGCGTGCAAACCACTCGGGTCTTGTCATCAGCACATTGTTTGAAGAAGTGCCATGCCAGGGAATTCCTTGAAGCTGCCTTTGGGGTGCTCGGTCCCTGGTGGCGGTGGCCAGTAGCAGGCGAACTCTCTTGGCGGCAGCTGTTCTGCTTTTGCCCCCTGCTCCCTCTTTTGCTATGCTGTTGGCTCGGTCTCACCACTGCCTCTTCCTCTGAACTATGAAAGTCAGTGGCACGACCTTTATTCCATGTGGGGTCTAGGACCTCATCGTCCCCTGCATCGTCTTCCACTCAGTCTTCCTCCCTGACCTCCTGTTCGGTCTGCACACTGCAGAAAGACGCAGCAATTGGCACCTGTGTTTCTTCATAATCAGAGACGTGCGGACTCCGATGAGGTGGTATTCCCATGTCCTCATCATCCGGAAACATAAGTGGTTGTGCGTCAGTGCATTGTATATCTTCCACCGCTTGGGGAAGGGCTAGGTGTATTCCCTTGGGAGTCTTCAAACAGCATAAGAGACTGCTGCATAACTTGAGGCTCAGACAGTTTTCCTGATATGCATGGGGGTGATGTTGCAGACTGATGGGCTTGGTTTTCAGGCGCCACCTGTGCGCTTTCTGCAGAAGACTGTGTGGGAGATAATGTTGTGAACCTGCTGGATCCACTGTCGGCCACCCAATTGACTAGCACCTGTACTTGCTCAGGCCTTACCATCCTTAGAACGGCATTGGGCCCCACCAAATATCGCTGTAAATTCTGGTAGGTACTGGGACCTGAGGTAGTTGGTTCACTAGTTTGTGTGGCTGTGGCAGAACGGCCACGTCCTCTCCCAGCACCAGAGGGTCCACTAACACCACCACAACCATGTCCGCGTCCCTTACTAGATGTTTTCCTCATTGTTACCGTTCACCACAATAAGAAAAAAAATATTTGGCCCAATGTATTGAAAATTCATTCAAATTCAGGCCTTTTTTTTTACAGGCACCTAACACTATCTGGCTATCTATTTATGTACCGTATTACACTAATACAGGCACAGCAGTAACCACAGATTTAGGGGAATATCAATTGTAGGCCTAGTATTTAGGCCCTGGATGAAAGGTATCCTTTTACGGACAGAATTACACTTGGAGATGCACAATAGTGTGTGCAAATGTAGAGGATTATGCTTTCAGCACTTGTAATTTAACACTTAGTGTAATATACCCTTTTACGGAAAGAAATACACTTGGAGATGCACGGTAGCGTTTGCAAATATAGAGAATTTATTTATCAGGCCTTGTATTTAGATGCTAACACGCTGAGTGTAATATATCCTATTACGGACAGATTTACACTTGGCCAGCAACAACTGAAACCACTGGTTTATGGTATTGCTATTTTGGCAATTGAATTTCACCCCATAAAAATATCTATCCTTTGCCGGACAGTATTAAACTCGGCCAGTCACTGCTGGGACACCAGATTTAGGGGATCGCTATTTTAGCAATTGAATTTCACCCCAGAACAAAATATATCCTTTGCCGGACACTATTAAACTTGGCCAGCCACTGCTGGGACACCAGATTTAGGGGATTGCTATTTTGGCAATTGAATTTCACCCCAGAACAAAATATATCTTTTGCCGGACTCTATTAAACTTGGCCAGCCACTGCTGAAACCACTGATTTCCGGTATTGCTATTTTGGCAATTGAATCTCACCCCTGAAAAATATCTATCCTTTGCCGGACAGTATTAACCTTGGCCAGCCACAGCTGGAATACCAGATTTACGGTATTGCTATTTTGACAATTGAATTTTACCCCAGAACAAAATCTATCCTTTTCCGGACACTATTAAACTTGGCCAGCCACTGCTTGGACACCAGTTTTAGGGGATTGCTATTTTGGCAATTAAATTTCACCCCAGAACAAAATATATACTTTGCCGGACACTATTAAACTTGGCCAGCCACTGCTGGGACACCTGATTTAGGGGATTGCTATTTTGGCAATTGAATTTCACCCCAGAACAAAATATATCCTTTGCCGGACACTATTAAACTTGGCCAGCCACTGCTGGGACACCAGATTTAGGGGATTGCTATTTTGGCAATTGAACTTCACCCCAGAACAAAATATATCCTTTGCCGGACACTATTAAACTTGGCCAGTCACTGCTGGGTCACCAGATTTAGGGGATTGCTATTTTGGCAATTGAATTTCACCCCAGAACAAAATATATCCTTTGCCGCACACTATTAAACTTGGCAAGCCACAGCTGGGACACCAGATTTAGGGGATTGCTATTTTGGCAATTGAATTTCACCCCAGAAAAATATTGATCCTTTGCCGGACAGTATTAAACTTAGCCAGCCACAGCTGGAACACCAGATTTAAGAGATTTCTATTTTGGCAATTAAATTTCACCCCAGAAACAAATCTGTCCTTTGCCAGACAGCAGACAGTATTACACTTGGCTAGCTACAGCTGGAACACCAGATTTAGGGGATTGCTATTTTGGCAATTGAATTTCACCCCTCAATAAAATATAGAAATTTCTATCCTGAGTTTCTAGGGGTGACAATAAGCACAGCCAAGCCGCTGATGTAGGATATAGGAAAAAAAAACTACTATTGATGGATTGATGGCCGCCAATCACCCCAGAAAAAAGTGACAGAAAAACGCTCTGGGCAGCCTAAAAACCAGTGAGCAATTAACTAGCAGAAGTTGAATGATTCACAGCTGTAGATCGATCACTTCATTAGGTGTTTTTGCTTAGTTTTCCCTGCCTAATCTCGCCCTCACAGCAGCTGCATCCTATCCCTACACTAATCAGAGCAGAGTGACGTGCGGGGCTACGTGACTCCAGCTTAAATAGAGACTGGGTCACATGCTGCACTTGGCCAATCACAGCCATGCCATTCATAGGCATGGCTGTGATGGCTTCTTAGGGCAAGAAGTAAAACGCTAGCTGATTGGCTGCTGTGCAGCCCTTCAGAAAGCGGGAAGAAATCGCCGAACAACTTACCCGAACCCGAACTTTTTTAAAAATGTCCTGGTCCGTGTCTCGAACACCCCAAAATTCGGTACGAACCCGAACTATACAGTTTGGGGTCGCTCAACTCTACTTGCCATCATTGATAGAATAAAGAATTATGAGTTATGCCATCAAATTGTAAAGGAAAATATCAGAACGTCTGTCTGTGAGCTGAATCTCAAGAGAATGTGTGTTATGCAGCAAGTCAGCAACCCCAAGCACACAAGACATTTTGCCAAAGAATGTTCAAAAAATATTAAAGTTAGAGTTTTACAATGGCCAAGTCAAAGACCTCAATCCAATAAAAAATGTTGTGGAAGAACCTGAAGCGAGGAAACTACAAACATAACAGAGTTTTGTATGGAGAAATGTCCTAAAATTCCTTCAAGTTGATGTGCAGGACTAATCAACAATTACCCTAAATGTTTAGTTGCAGTTTTATGTGCCCAAGGCAGTCATGCCAGACACTGAAAACAAAGGTTCACATACTTTTACCACTCACGGATACGTGATATTGGATATTTCCCTCAATAAATAAATGACAAAGTGTAATATTTCTGACTCATTTGTTTCTTTGGTTATCTTTGCTTTTAGGACTTCTGATGTGACAATCTGATGTAGTTTTAGGTCAAATTTATGTGGAAGTATAGAACGTTTTGAAAGGTTCCCAAACTTTCAAGCACCATTGTAGATATAAAAGATAGACATATCTGAAACAAGGATTTGCTCTTATTCTACCAGACTACAGGGGAATGGTCTGCTGTAGCTATCTAGGAGATAACTGATCATCAGTGGTTTCTGAAACTTGACCTGTAGTGATCACTTGATTTTTGGCTTCAGTCTAAAATGTGTTTGGTTTGGTGATAGAGTTTATTTAATGCCTTCACTTAACATTCCCACAATGTCTTTTAGGACTAGCTTAGCCAAATTTAATTATACCTTTCACTTAGGCCTCATGCACACGGTCGTTGTGCGGCCGTTCCGTGCATTGGGGGCCGCAATTTGTGGTCCCCAATGCATGGGCAACAACCGTGTGGCGGCCGGGACGGATTGAGACCCATTCAAGTTGAATAGGTCCGTGATCCGTCCGCACTGCAAACAAATAGAACATGTTCTATTTTTTTGTGGTGCGGTGGCATGGTCAGAAATACCACGGAAGCACTGCATAGTGCTTCCATGGGGTTCTGTGCCTCTGTTCCGCACCGCAGCTCCGGATTGCAGACCCATTCAGGTGAGCATGAAGCCTTAGTAATCCATTGCTACATTCTGAAGGGAGGTACTTCTAATACATATGCAAATGAGCAGATAGGTGCACTAAGGGTGGGCCCAAGACACTCTGTACACGCTTGCTCCTCCTGCTTCCAGTCCCGGCCTCTCCCACTACTTCTTGATTGACAGGGCCAAGAGAGATGACTATGCAAAAACCTAGCAAATCACAGGTCAGGAAGGAGAGGCAGGAGCTGGCAGAGAAAGCAGGTGCACCAAGTAGCTTGGACCACTCTTTGTGAACGTAACTGCTTACTTGCATATCTATTGAAGCATTTTTTCTCCAGAATAAAACAACGGATCACTAAGTAAAAGGTATCATTACATTAAGTAGCGCTAGCTCTACAAGTCACGTTATTAGTTTATCAGTGAATTTCTTGATGACAGATTCACTTTGATATATGAACATGTCCATTACATAAGGTGTCACATGTTTTCCGTCTCAAATGTTTTTCATAACTTTTAGATTTTTACTTTGAGCTCTATTTATGAGTAACTTTAGACAGATATATAGTAATCAACAATATGGAAATATATGGCAGTGCCAAAGGTCATAAATAAACATATGTATTACATTTTTCAATAAATGTTCTAACATATGATATTCAATATGTTCTCTTAAATTACATAATTACTCACTGACCTACACAACAGAAGGCTAATCAGGTCTTGGCAAATGTATGCAGGGCTGCCATCATAAATTTTTCGGCCCCTTACACAGCTCAGGGCCTGGGCCCCCCACCCTATCCCAGTTGCGAATCCAGAGCCTAATTGGAGATCACAGGGCCCCTGTGACCTGCGGCGCATGATCCCACGTGACCCACCAGAGGTCACAGGTCTCGCGGGATAGCGCACCGAAGTGACTGAACCCATGCCTGCTCAGCCTGCGAGTACAGGATCAGATCAGCGACACAAGTCAGGGGCGGACTGAGAACCCTCAGGGCCCCCGGGCAAAATGAATCAAGAGCCCCCTTCCAGGCCCCACCCATATCCCACCTCCATCGCCCCTTTCACACCGCGATTGTTACGCCCCTGATCCCATCACTACAGTAATACAGCGCCCCATACCTCTTACATCCAGTGACATCTCCTTTGATGTAGATGTTCTCTGTCCTCGTCTTCTCCTTTCAGACCTTCAGACCTGACCACCATTTTGTCGCCAAGTATCAAGTGCCAATGCACCCCCATGTGCCAGTATCAAATGCCTCCCCCCCACGTGCCAGTATCAAGTGCCAACCCCCCCATGTGCCAGTATCAAGTGCCAATGCACCCCCTCCCATGTGCCATTATCAAGTGCCTCCTGCTCCCCCCATGTTCCCCCTAAACTGTAATTTAAACCAGGAACCAATAGCCTTTAGCTATGCCATTGGAGCAGGACTGGATCATGGACACAGGAGCAGGACTGGATCATGGACACGGGAGCTGGACTGGATCATGGACACAGGAGCAGTATAAAGTACCTCCTGCTCCCCTCAATCCCCCATGTGCGACTGTGTTAAAAAAAAAAAAAAAACACTCATACTTACCTCCACTCCAGACTGCGATGCAATGCAGGCCTCTTCCGGCCTGTGTCCAGTGCTGTACTGCTCAGGAGGCACGATGACGTCATCACTCTGCCTTCACCGGCCTCTGATAGGCTGCCGGCACAAGGCCCGCAGCCTATCAGAGGAAGAGGGAAGGGAGACGCCTCTCTCTCCCCTGCCATCTGTATTGCTGTCTTGAGGAGGGCGATACAGATCACTATGGAGATGAACGCTTCCACAGTGGTAGCGTTCATCTCCCAGTGACCTTCTGCCACCACGGGCCCCCTCCCAGCAGAGCCAGCGCAAGGCCACAAAAAAAAAGGCTCAAGACCGACCGGGCCCCCATGGGGTCTGGGCCCCTTAATGGGGTACTGGCTGTACCCCCCTGATGGCGGCCCTGAATGTATGTGTATATTATGTATGTTCATTTCAATGATGACACATGTAAACTTTCAGTTGAAAGGTCAGAAAGTTTAGAACTTTTGTGTTTATTTCCCTGGCATATAAAAACTAGATGGATGGATAGATAGATAGATAGATAGATAGATACTAACAAGAAAAAATCAGCAGCACTTTTAAGTGAAGATGGGTGCAATCTCTCCAAGACTTTCGGTTCTTGGTCTGATAATTTTGGTTCTTAGGCTGCTTTCACACTTGCGGCAGCAGGGGGCGGCAGGCTGTTCCGGCGGGGGAACAGCGTGCCGAATCCGTGCTAACGCTAGCCAACTATGCCACTGGATGTCCGTTCAGGCCCTATTCACTATAATGGGGGTGGGCTGGAGGTCCAACATGCCGAGAGGCGGCCAGACAAAAACAACAGCATGCTGCAGCTTGTTTGTTGTGCTGTGACCGGACCCACAGCCCGCCTCCATTATAGTGAATGGGGCCAGAGCGGACTTCTAGTGGCACGGTGGACTAGCCTTAGCACAGATCCGGCAGGCTGTTCCCCCGCCGGACCCTTCTGCTGCAAGTGTGAAAGTAGCCTAAGGGTCCATTCACACGTCCGTTGTTTAGTTCCACATCTGATCCCGATTTTTCGGACTAGTCACGGAATAGTTGCGGACAGAATTCGGACCCATTGATTTTCAATGGGTCTATAAAATATGCAGACAGCACAAAGAGTGCTGTCCGCATAATTTTCTCAGTACATAGTGTCCGTAAAAAAAATAAAACATGTCCTATTGTAATCCGAAAATTGCGGTCAGTTGTGCAATGCAATTTTATTCTTCTATCCGTTTTTTGCGGATCTGCAAAAAACGGATGACAAACGGAAATGATTCTTGGAAAATAGGATCCGCAAAAAACGGTCCTATTTTCGGATTATAGAAAAAACAACGGACGTGTGAATGGACCCTAAAGGTGGTGAAGTGGGGTGGACCCGCTTTTATTCACCCCTACTGCAGTGTTTCAACCCAACACAATGAGAAAAACCTCCGTTTTTTTTTTGGCTGAAATGTTTTAGTTGGGGGTGCATGCACACACACACACACACACACACAAAAATTGCATATATTAAAACATCATTTTTCTCAGCGATGCGGACACATATGAACATGGGACCAACACAGATTCCTTTAGCTGCTAAGTGCAGATGTAACAGGTCAGCCAGTGTCATAGGTACAAATCTGCTGACAGATGACCTTTAAGCGTTCAGTTACTCCAAAGTAAAAATAAAGCCTTATGCAATCCCAGTTGGAAATGAATGGGGCATTTCTATAATGTATCAAATTGTTGAGGTAGAAACATTCTTTATAGCTGCTCTCTATATGCAATGAAAGTCTGAAATGAAGGATACTACTCAGTTGACTCAGAACTCCTTAAAGAGGACCTGTGACCTCTCTCGGAACTAGTGTGTATATATATATATATATATATATATATATATACTTTCATCATTAAATAATTCTGGAGCATCTTTCCTCATAACTGTGAGTAACTTACCTTGTATGGTCTACGAGTACCAGCATTGATTGGAGAGTATCAGACTGTGCAGGGACACACCCCTCCATGTCAGGAGAAGTGACAGGTCCTGTTTAATAGGGTTTAAAAAAGTAAGTTGGATAATGCAGGTGACCCCCCATGCCTACCACTGATCGCTAATGGCTGCACTATTTTGCAGGTAAATCTCAGGCATTATCCTTAAAATCATACGCCCATTACGCATTAGTTGGCAGGGTTTCGGCCACAATGTGTGTCCATACACTCGCTCTAATGAACTAGTTGAGGTGAGAATAACCCCAGTCTCATGACATACCAAACAGGGTTATAGCAAAGAACATACTATTAGGGTAAATAAGGCTGTGCTTCTTACTGTATATAAAACTGTTGATGAACTCGTCTCGTACTAAATTCTCTGTATAAAAAGATGGTTATATTGATCTTGCCGATACTAAATGATTGCATGTCATTTCGTTCACCGTCTCCCTATATGTGCCGCAGTTCTTCTAATCACCGCTAAGAGCCTAATGCTTCAGCTCCACGTTATTATGTGCATGGAAGTCTACAATCTATAAATAAATGCCGGTTCCTGTTGTGAACTGCAATCCCCTCCCTTGGAGACGCATTGACATTTGCATAAGGCACTGTAAAGATGGAGCCCATTGTGCGCGAGTGAATTGATTTAGGTGATTGAAAACATTTTGTTTGGTAATGAGAAAAATATAAACACTAGAGAATCAGGGGGCACATGAGATTCCTCCCTGCTAATAATGGACCCTGTTTGCTCCGCTCTTGATATAGTATGATTAGAGCTGATTAGCGTTAATAGAGAGGCTTCTTCTACGTCTTTAATCGCAGGTGTTTGATTAGCATTGTGCTTACAGATCAGGGACATCTGTCTTCTCATTACTTATTCCTTGTGTAGAGTGGGGCAATTACAGAGTTTGGAACTACTGCACCCCTTCCTCGCTATTTATTCTAATTTAGTGCTTATTAAATCTGCCACATGAAAGGAATGGTGTGTTGAATGCCAAAATGCTTTTACACTACAGAATGCATGTCAATCCCGCAAGTACATTGTAAAGACTGTACGCAACGCTTATGCTCAAATTTGCTATAGAGAACAGCAAAAAAAGGCTCACGTGACTCAACGTCAGGATTGATATAGTTTGGCAAAAAGAGGTGGTTCCACGCCTCGAGCAGAGTTCTAATTAAAGATTTTAATGGTGATAAAAGAGCTCAATGGAAAGTTGCTCCACATTGGATGGTAGGAGCAGGAGAGTCTGAGACAGCTAAATTAGGGATAGTAAAAGTGGACAAAAAAACAAACTACATGTTCTGAGACAGGTTGCAGAGATGGCTCACGTGGTATGTAGACAAGTAATATTAGAGGTCAGGTGCGGACTGGGAACATAAAGCGGCCCTGAAAAAAATAATAAAAGTGTCCCTATTTTGTAGTTGTGTCCAAATTGATGGAAAGCAGAGCCAGCAATACCATATTGTAGCACATTATACCACCCCAACAGAGCCAAATTCCACAGTCCATCAGAAAATATTGCCCCCATCAGCACAAAATACATTCTCAAAAACTCAAAAACTCCCACTGGCTGAGGAGGGTTCAGGTGGCCCTCTTGGGCATTGTCTCACAGAGAAATTTCCCTGTAAGGTCTATAGCCAATGCGCCCCTGTTGGAGGTTCTCATGGAGACAGTCAGGGCTGTATGGAGGACGATGAACAAATCATAGTGTTGGAGGAGGAGCACTAGCGCAGAGATAAAACAAAATAAAGTGATGAGGAAAGTTATGGTTACTCATGTTAAACTCTTACAAAGAGTATCATGAATAACACTACCTGACTGTGTCCAAATTGGACCAAAAAAGTAATTTGCATAAGAATTAAAAAGAGCTTTTCTCACAATTGTGGCAGTGGATCAGGGAGAGAGAATTAGGCATGTAATAAGCAGACGCAGCTCTATTTGAGATGGTACGTCACTTTCTACTGCACCCATTTACCAGAGTTCGATTGCGATAAATTGTGTGACTTTTTTAAAAGTTACAGTTGATAAATCTGGTTTAGATCAGCTTGATAGGCTAACCACATCCTCTTTCCTACTAACTTTTCAAAACTGGGGTGAGTGGTGTAAAAACACAAAATGCATGCAAAAAGTCACAAAGCTCTATTTTGAGACTTTTTGAAGAGGGAATTCTGAACTGCAGGATGTGAAAAATTAACCCCCAAAGTGTTATCATTTTATGTTTGCAGAAAGTGTCCTATAGAAAGAACAATTCAAAACTTGGCTGAACAATATGGGATCAAAGCCCAGGATCTGGATCTGTCTGATGTATAAATTCTAGTTCTGTATTACGAGATAGAGTGTATCTAATGAATTTTTTTTGTGTCACCGATGAGTTGTGGTATTCTACCACGACCAATTGATGAAGCTTCTTTCAAGATATTTCAATACATTTCCCAACAGGAGCCATATCAGATTTATTGACAGCAGATATATGTGACTATGACTCCATGGTTCTGTATTCTGAGATCTTAGGAAAAAACTAATGACCACATTATGAAAATTGCCTGCCCATAATGTAAGGTCTGTCTGTAAGCAAGCATACACAACTTCTTCATCTTCTTTTTTCAGGGGAGTACGTTCTGATGGTTGAAGACATTACCAGTCCACCATTCCTGGGACACACTCTACCACCTGCTTTTAAAATTGTAAGAATGGTTCCTGAAAAACCCAAGCGGAAAAATTAATCAGAAGTCTGAAATGTTGCACATTCCCACTGTGGTCTAAATACTTCTGTGTTTTATGTTTTTCTTTTATATTTTTGTATGTTATCAGTTATTAAATACAACATAAATACAAAGTTTTTGTATTGTATATTTTGTTTTACATTCTGGCTTATATATTGTAGTTGGAAAAGTGTATATGAAGGGTGTGGCTAGGTCAGCTATTGGAGACTGCCATGGCCTCCCTTAGGTTATGTGGCCTGTTAAGTGACAGCCACAGGGGCATTTAGTACCTAGCTGGGATTTACCTAACCTCTTGATCATGTAGGGCTATTTACGCAGAACGTTAACAATGCATTAACAATGCTTTTACCCGATGAACAAGCATTTCCTCCTTGATCGGGTGATCAGCTGCACATTTGTACAGTGCAGTTGTGAGGAAGGAGCGTTCCTAGGAATTTTTCTTCCTAGTAACTGCCCCAATCATTGGCCTGTGTAAAGGGACCTTAAGACTAGAGGGTATTTAAAGAAAATCTGTCAGCTCCAAAACACCACCCAAACTAGAGTAAGCAGTGTATAGTGTACATGATGCTGAGCCTGTTTATGTAATTTTCATCTTCATACTCACTTGCGTTCTGATGCTGTGCTCCTCCAAACCAGAAGACAAATGCATTGAAAGCACTTCTCTTTGAGTCCTCTCCATTATGTGCGTGAGATCTGGAGTCCTCTCAATGTATTTTACTACTGGTTTATTGGAGCAAAGAATCAGAATTCAAGTGAGAAGATAAAAATTACATAATCAGACTTGGCCTTATTTACACTAGATTGGGGGGTGTTTCAGAGCTTAAAGATTCTCTTTAAAATGGCTCTGTCACCCGGATCAGCGCTAGGGTTGGTGACGCTGATTAAAACGATATCTGTCTGCGATATCATTTTGGAGAAAGTGAACTTTTAACATTATACAAATAAACTATTCGAGCACCATGAGGTGGGCTTATGGAGTTAGAGCACTGCTCCAGCAACACCCCAGGTGGTCCATATTGAAATCCCCCAAAGCCACCCCCCCTGCTTTTAAATTGACAGCACTAGATTGCACCTGTATCTAGAATGGCGCATGCGCACATCTTCGCTCGTTTGAATAAAGCTGAAGATCTGCGCACATGCCGCTTTGGACTTGAGTGTGGCCTAGCGCTGTCAATCTAAAGGCAGGGGGTGTGAGGAAAAGCAGAGGGACATCATTATGGAGCAACAGGGGCGTCGCCAGAGCAATGCTCTAATGTCATAAGCCTGCCTCCTGGTGTTCCAATAGTTCATTTGCATAATTGTAAAAGTTCATTCTTCTCCGGAACAATACCACTGACAGGTATTATTTTAATCAGCGTAATCGAATAGGGTTGAGACACATAAAAGGGGCACAGACATTTGGGTGCAATATTCACCACCCCCTCATCATTCTGGGGACTATGAGTCCAGCTCTTGAATTATGCTGGATATCCTTTCCCGCTTAAAACAAAGCAAGCCATAATTCTATAAAGTATCAGAGTGATTCAATCTCTAAAGTAGGATGTGCGGAGATCAACACTCAGAAAGTATGATTGAAATATATATTCCCAAGTTTTCTATTATTCTGAAACACATTTCAACACAGATGTAAAAATGAGCGCTGTCTACTGATGATGATGGAGCATGGACGCTACATTTCATGAGGCCTTACCATTTTAATATATCTATGTACATACAGTATATTGTTAAACGCGGGTTATTTCTAGGCAAGGATATTCCAGGATATGCTGTCTGTCTATGTTTTGCAGTGGTGCAAGGAAAGCTCCAGATGATCCTGACCTGGTATGGCCTTTACATGGAGCTTTTCATAGCTCATTTCGTTCCTGGGAATGCAGTAGGGTTTACTTCTCATGGTAGCCTCTGACAAGTGTCCACCAGTTGTTGCTGTCCTTTTTCAGGATAGTGGCGTCATAAGCCTTACTGGATGACAGCTGCCTGTGACAGGAATAGGTACAGAATGGGCGAGGCTCAATTAGTGTCTACCTAGGAAAATAAGTCACAGCACGTGAAAATATACACACGTACATACAAACACTATATATAATCAGGTTTGTCTGGAGTAGATTTTCCATACCTCCTATATATTACTTCCAACCACACAGAATTATTTTAGCGCTTACTTCTAATTTTTTGCTACTGATATAGTAAATAGGACTATTGTATAGAGGACTGGTGATGCCAGATTTCTTTGGGCACAATCAGTTATGCCATACACATAAAATGATTGTGGCCTTATACATTAGAAGAACATCCATTGGTCTAATATAGGATATGATTTTAGAGTTTTATAACCCGGCACTCAGCTATTTAGAATTCTTTCGAATCTAACTTTTTTGAAAATTAGTCCCAGTGATGTATGAATAGGGAATCACCTGATAGATATAAGTTATACTGAACCAGTCACCTTCATCACATCAGTCATAGTCCACTGTCTGTCCAGAAGTTGTCCATTTGCATTGGTGAAAAAGATGCTGATATTTTCCTACCGAAGCATTACTGTCTTGTTTGGATCTGATACATAATATGATGGACGTGTTAAATCCATATAATTTGGAAAATTAGGGACCAAGTAAGAGATGAAACTGAGGCTTTTGGGGGGTGTATTAATAGTATAACAATAACATTCACAAGGACAGGTGGACCCTGCGGTCTAACTAAACCCTCATACTGGTGTTAAAATTGAGCGTTTAGCTGACATATCCCACTGTGGAGGACATATCTGAGCCTCACAGGTGCACCAGAATGTTGCCTGTGGATAGAAATAAAGGCACATTCAGACTAGGAGTTTCTATATACAGCAATTCTATATACAAACTATAAAATGGCGTGGTATTATAAGCAGGACGTGCTCTAATCCGTATGCAGTGGCGCATCTAATCCGGGGGGCACATCCTGCACTTGTGGTCCGCTGCTAGTGGCGATCCCCAGCAAAAATGCAGTGGGGGATGCCAGCAGCGAACCACAAGTACCACAATAAACGTCCAACACAGGATAGCAAATGTGTGGATGTGATAAACAGTATAACAGGATAACAATAACATTTACAAGGACAGGAGCACCCTGCGGTCTAACTAAACCCTCATACTGGTGTTAAAATTGAGAGTTTAGCCGACATATCCTACTGTGGAGGACATATCTTAGCCCGAGCACCGCGCCAAGGTATCTCAAGTAGCTCGGGACCTAACGCTAACCTACTGTACCTGTGCCGTATGGGCAAACCAGGAGCCAGTGGGTCAATTACAGGAGCGTAGGGTCCGACTCACAGCAAACTCCCAGTTACCTCCAGCATACAACCATGCTCACAATGGGAGGAGGGAGAGAGTTCTCGGCGGTGTGGCAATTTTTTGTTAAGCCACTGGAGGAGGTGAACATGGCCATTTGCCAAATTTGTGGTCAGAAGGTGAAGCGTAGCCAATGCCAATGTTGGCACCACAGCCCTGCATCAACACATGCAGCGTCAGTATAATGTGGCCTGGGAGAACCGTGGCTCCAACGTGGTGGTCCAGGCTGCCGCAGCAACTGCTGCATCACACAGTGGCACGCACCCAGTATGATGGCTTGTGTTGAGCCGAGGTGGAGAGTCCCAAGCCGTCATTTCTTTGCCAAAAAGGTAGTACCAGCCCTGCACACATATGTAGAACAGAAGGTGGGCCAGTCCTTGAGCCTATCGGTGTCTGCCAAAGTGCACGGCAGCGCCAACGTGTGGAGCTGTAACTACGGTCAAGGACAATATATGTCCTTTATGGCCCACTGGGTAAATGTGGTTCCTGCCCAGCGACACCAGCAACTTGGCCAGGTGACGCCGCTTCCACCTCCACATTATCACACTGTTGGTCCTGCGACCATGTCCACCTCTGCCTCCCCATCCTCCACCGTGTCCTCAGCCCCCACTGCAGGGACAATTCACAGTGCACTGCAGGGCAAGGTTGTGTCATGCTGTTTTGCACCTAGTTTGCCAGGGCGAACAGAGTTACACAGGGTTGGAACTACTCCACGTCCTTCATCAAGAAATCGAATCCTGGCTTTCTCCTCGACAGAGGTACTCCCCAGTGTAACTTCGATGTTAGGCAGTGGCAGCTAATGCGTGACACCTGCCATTTGCTCGGGCCCTCTGAGGAGGCCACTTTATTTATGAGTCACGAGGACTACGGGATGAACAACGTCATTCCACTGATTCATGTCCTGGATCAGATGCTGCTAAATTTGGCTGGCCAGGGGACAGAAGACGTGGTGACTACATCTCACGGCCACATGAGCCCTTTGGGGGCTGAACTAGAGGAGGAGGAGGAGGACATTCGAGCACATGCAATACATAGAGAAATGTGTGGTTTTTCTACACAGGTGACAGGAGAGGAGGAGCAGCCTGAGGAGCTACAGGGCGATGAGAAAGACGAGGCAGAGGACCCAGACAAACCGTGGCAGTATGCTGTAGAGATGGAGGCAGGGAGTCCCTCCAAGTCACTTGCGCAAATGGCCCGATGCATGCTCAGTTGCTTGCCTAGTGACAGCTGAATTGTCACCATTCGCAAGAGGGATGACTACTGGCTCTCCACCATGTTAGACCCTCGCTACCGGTCCAAAATGGGGGCCTATTTTACACCCACTGAGAGGGAGGACAAACTGAACTACTATCGAGACATCCTATGTAGTCAGTTGGCTGCTGCCTATGTGCGCCATTGCCCATCCGTACGCAGGTCTGACCAGGTGGGTCCTCTGCGCTCACGTCCCACTGCCATGTCTGCTATGGGGGGGTTTGGGGGGTAGGAGCAGTACCAGCTCCATCAGCAGCAACTTAAGTCTAGAGTCGCTGATGAGCAGTTTTCTTCACCCGTCTACTGAAGAAACTACTCACCAGCAGCAGCAGGTAGACATAGAGCAGAACCTGAACCAACAAGTGGTGGCATACATGGAATGCACCCTGCCACCCCACATTGAAGATCCCCTGGACTACTCAGCAGCCAAACTCGATTTGTGGCCACAAGTTTGCCCTAGACAAGCTTTCCTGCCTGGCCAGCAGTGTGGCATCAGAGCGGGTGTTTAGTGCGGTGGGGGCCATAGTTACCCCAAAGAGTACTCACTTGTCCACCCAAAATTTGGAGAAACTGACCTTTGTGAAGATGAATCAGGCGTGCATCAGTCAGGATTTCCACACACCAGTGCCTGATGCATAAGACTAGATCATCCATGGTGCCACACCTAAGCTTTGTCAAAAGAGACCTGTTTCTTCTGGCTACCTGCTTTAGCTACTATTCTGATGCTGCCACCCGCCTGATGCCACACATCTGCTGCCAGGTGTTCCTACTGCCACCCACTATCTTCAGCTGGTACTAGTACTGTGGTCTTCTCATGCTGCTGCCAGCTCACCACTATGTCACTGGGCCACTATGTGGTCTCCTCATTCTGCTGCTACCTCCCCACTCTGTCAATAGGCTGCTCTGTGGTCTCCTCATGCTGCTGCCACCTCAACACTCTGCGACTGGACCACTGAGGTCTCCTCATGCTGCTGCCACCTCAACACTCTGTGGTCTCCTCATGCTGCTGCCAGCTCACCACTATGGCACTGGGACACTCTGTGGTCTCCTAATGCTGCTGCCACCACACCACTATGTCACTTGGCCACTCTGTGGTCTCCTCATCCTGGTGCTACCCCACCACTCTGTCACTGGGCCACTCTGTGGACTTCCCATGCTGTTCCCACCCTTCCCACTCCATGACTGGGCCACTATTTTGCCTTTTTGGCCTGGATGACATCACCATTTATTTGACCCTTCATCTGATCTGTCAGAAGGAAGGAAAAATAAGACACAAAATGAATCCTGTCTATGTACCATCTGTAAGGCCTGTATGACAAGGTTCCTATTTTGCATCAGAATTGGCTTATGATTTGGTAGCCAAAAGCAGGAGAGGATACAAAACAAAGAAGACATGCAAATATTCCATTCACGTGTCATCTTGTGGTCCACTCCTGTTTTTTTTTTTTTTGCCTTAGCACTACTGATAGATTACTGACCATATGCTGACCGAGTGAAGGCAGATGCTCAACAGACAGGATCCTTTTTTTGGAAGTTATTGTTCTGACTGATCAGAGGAAGTGACGTCAACACAAACTTACTGCTGTCCATAGCGCATTAGTGGGCAGGTGTAAATTGCAAGTTTATCATTAATGTAAATGTTTCCCCCCCCTTTAAAAACTGTGAATGACCGGACACTGCCAAACCATATGGAGCAAACAACCCGTCTCATACCCACATCTCATACACTGAGGGTCTGGTAATTTACCCATCTTGCATAATCTCTCTGGGGTATAATATACCCTGTGCAGCCACTTAACTTGAATTAGTTGATCCCTAGAGCTTGCCACCGTGGATCTTCATGTGTAACTAAATTCTTTGATATGGGTGTCTTCTAAATTGTCTATGTCCCTCTTCCATTTGACAAAAGAAGCATCAAGGGGGAAGCTTGTTCCACCAATAAGGATGCGTAGAGAGTCGACACTGGTTTAACCAACAGAACTCTCCTGACCACCGCCTCCACTGGTCCACACTTCAGTTGCACAGGATCCCCACCAAACTAAATATGACAAGCATGCCTATGTTGAAAATATCTGAATTTGCTATGCTAAGATAGTTTAAATTCATGCTTAAGGCTGTTAAAGGACCTAAATAAACCACTGTCATATAACTGGGTAAGATAACGCACTCCATATTCAAAGTCCATCAATGAGAACAGTTCCTTTAAGCCAGGGGTCTCAAACTCGCGGCCCGCGGGCCATTTGCGGCCCTCAGTACAATATTTTGTGGCCTGCCTTCGCAAAAATGATTGAAATCGCATTAGTAAAAAAAATCACACGCTCACAGTCCTGCACTATAAAGTTATACAATGTCCCCTCATTCATAAAATATCCCCTTATTCAATAAATCATGCCCCCTCACTTATTACTGAAGATACCAATAATCGCAAGAGCTTACGAATAATGCAGGCATATCGGCTGGGCGGACGGCAGCGTGACTCCCTGATGTCACATGCCCACACCGCCTACTTTATGAATGACACAGGCGGCGCAGGCACGTGACGTCAGTGAGGCACGCTGCGGCCTGCCATCCGCCCAGCCGACATGCCCACATTATTCGTAAGCTCCTGCGATTATTGGTAACTTCAGTAATAGGTGAGGGGGCATGATTTAATGAATAAGAGGATATTTTATGAATGAGGGGACATTGTATAACTTTATAGTGCAGGACTGTAAGCGGCAGGATGGGGGGATCTGTGGATTGCACTGTCAAGGGGGAGGGGGGGTCTGTGGATGGCACTGTTATGGGGTGGGGGTCTGTGGATGACACAACAGTGCCATTCCCAGATCCCCCATAACAGTGTCCATCACAGATCCCCCATCACAGTGCCATCCACAGATCCCCCATCACAGTGCCATCCACAGATCCCCCATCACAGTGCCATCCACAGATCCCCCATCACAGTGCCATCCACAGATCCCCCATCACAGTGCCATCCCCAGATCCCCCATAACAGTGTCCATCACAGATCCCCCATCACAGTGCCATCCACAGATCCCCCATCACAGTGCCATCCACAGATCACCCACAGATCCCCCATAACAGTGTCATCCCCAGATCCCCCATAACAGTGTCCGTCACAGATCCCCCATAACAGTGTCCGTCACAGATCCCCCATAACAGTGCCTGTCACAGATCCCCCCCATAACAGTGTCATGCACAGACCACCATTAGTTCCAACCCCACCAATAACACACCTTTTGGTTAAAAATATATTTTTTTCTTATTTTCTTCCCCAAAAATCTAGGTGCGTCTTATGGGCCGGTGCGTCTTATAGGGCGAAAAATACGGTACTTCGCGCCTAGCGCAGACGTAATTTCCGTGAAATCCCTTATGCGGCCCAGCCTCACCCAGACTTTGCCTCCTGCGGCCCCCAGGTAAATTGAGTTTGAGACCCCTGCTTTAAGCCCTTATTCCTCCATAACGGCAGAAACGGTGACCAACCTTTTACAACTCCGTCGGAAACCTGCAGTTATAAGATAGAAAGTCCCAGCAACTGATCTTGAATGTTCAAGAAAGGTTTATTTAGAAAATAATATAGTCCATAAGCACAGGACGCGTTTCGGCACGCAGGCCTTTCTCAACAGCATGTAACTCATAGTGATACACGGTTATTTATATCAAGGTGTATACCAGGTGGGAGTGTCTCCTGGTGACGTCGACGCCCAGGTGAGGGCGGTATTAGTAATTAATCAAAAGAAAATCACACCTTGAATATCAAAACCGACAAAGGGAATAGAATGACATTATCGATATTATAGCTACCATATCTTAGAAAATCCTTCAGCGAGCAGTCGAAGTCTAAAAAAAGTAATGATAATAAAAAAGATTAGTAAATGAACCGATCAGCAGATCTAAATATGCATAATTTCATAGTCTCTATTCAAGCCCCTTGGATACAGGGTATCGAGAGTATGAATCCAGTAAGCTTCACGTCGTAGAAGTAATTTTTTGATGTCGCCCCCTCTCCTAGGTCTTGTCACTCGCTCTATGACCTGAAATTTTAACTGAGCAATGGTATGTTTATGTTTCTCAAAATGTGCGGGAATGGGTAGCATCAAATTACCAGTTCTAATAGTGGACTTATGTTTACTCACACGATCCCTGATCGTTTGCATAGTCTCACCCACATACAATAGGCCACAAGGGCACTTAATCAAATATATCACGTTGGTGGATTCACAGGTAAAGAAACCTTGTACCGGATATGCACGTCCAGTATATGGATGATGAAAATTGGGACCCTTAATTATATGCGAGCACTGAAAGCAGTGCAAGCACGGAAAGGTGCCCTTCCGCTGAGTGGCTAGTACACCTTGTTTCAAAACACCTTTGGTGCTGCCCAAGTCAGCATGAACCAGTTTGTTCCTGTAACTCGGATTTCTTTTATTGCAGATAAGTGGTGGATTTTTGAATTCCTCTATCTGAGGGTACGCTTTATTCAATAAATGCCAGTGTTTCCTGACCACGTTGTCTAATTTCTGATTAAAAGGATGGTATTTGTGTACCAACGCCACTCTGGGATTTTTTGTCTCTCACGGCTACTAGGTTGGGTGAGACTATCCAGGGTCTGTGTGAGAATCTGTGGAGGATAACCTCTCTCCTTGAACCTCTCGGTCATCTCTCGGATCCGTAGTCCCTGTATGATAGGATCTGAAACTATCCGTTTAACCCTTTGGTATTGTGATTTGGGGATAGCCCTTTTCAAGGAGGATGGATGCGCACTAGAGAAATGTAGGATGCTATTCCTATCCGTTTCCTTCCTGAATAAATCAGTAGATAGATTACCAGAGGGATCTTTTATAACTCTAGTATCCAAAAAGCTTACAGTCTGTTCGTCACATACTAGCGTAAATTGTAAACCTCTGCGTGCCTGGTTCAAATGTAACAGGAAGGATTCTAGGGTCTCACGTGGCCCCGCCCATATGCAAAAAATGTCGTCAATGAATCTCTTCCACAGTAATATGTGGTTGTGATACCATATGGTATTGTATACATGTGTCTCTTCAAACTTTGACATATAAGCATTTGCATAGGGCGGGGCCACGTTCGACCCTATCGCGGTCCCCCGCCTCTGCAGAAAAAAGGCGTCATCAAACATAAAGTAGTTCTCATATAGTACCAGACGGAGTAATTGTATAAAGAATTCACGTTCATTAGTGGAGTAATTGCTTCCTTCCAAAATACTCTCAACCGCCTGTACACCTTCTATGTGTTCAATAGAGGTATACAGGCTTACCACGTCAATGGTTACCAACAGGCTATCAGAAGGGATGGTCCCTAACGAGGCTATAGTGCTGAGAAAATGTTGAGTATCGGATAAATAAGAGGGTGTATCCCTTATCAATGGTGTAAGTACTTTTTCCAGCACTATAGCCAGTGGTGATAAAATAGATCCCACCGAAGCCACAATAGGGCGTCCAGGAGGGTCCACAAGAGTCTTGTGGATTTTAGGGAGTACATAAAAAACCGGTGTTATAGGTGTATGATTCAGAAGAAACTTGTATAGATTTTTATCAAAGGTCCCCAATGTAATAAAGTGGTCCAAAGTTCTCTTGATTTTTTCTTTGATAGAAAAAACCGGATCACCGGTTAAGGGTTCATATGTTTCTCTATCTGAAAGTTGTCGCAGTACTTCTCCAACATATTTAGTTCTATCCATGAGAACTATGGCACCCCCTTTATCAGCGGGCTTTAAAACCACATTTCTATCATTCATAAGGGACTGAATAGCAAGTCTCTCTTCTGAAGTCACATTCGATGTTAAAGTATAACTGTCAAATTTTTTTTTTTTTTACTATTGGATTTTGGTGATCAATATTACCTTGTTGGCCCTGTTTTAATTTCTGATTGTTTAATAAATAACCCCTAAAAGCCACCTAAAAGTCCCCAGTATTGGCTATATTTACCTGAGATAAAATCAGGTTGCTATGTTCCTTCCGTCTACCAGATAGAGGACGGAGCACGCTGCGTGCACTGGGAACTGATAGTGAGTCAGCATTGTAAGGGAATGTATAAAAAGCCAGGTTCTTCCTGACAGGAGATAACAGTGCTGGGCTGTGTGTGTGAACGTCTCCACATGCCTGTGCTTGGCAGACACTCCCTTAGCAGTTCTGGAGAATGTAAAGCTCAGGGAAGATATGGGCTGCTCAGTATATAAATGAAAGCCTTATCTGATAAGAGGAGAACTTGTGGAAGGACTACAGGCTTCAGCCAGACCTGGGAACTTCACTGCAAGACCCCCCTATACAGAGCTGGTCTTCACTAACTTCACTGCAGGTGTCCTATGGATTAGTCTCAGGGCTGAGGGCGGCCATCTTAACAGAATAGTGAAATTGCAGTTTTATGCAGACTGGTTGCTAAGGGCTGAATCTTATTAAATAAGGGGTAAGTAAGTCTAATAGTTATTGATTCAGGTATATTATCATATTAGTAACTACATATATGAAAACTGAAATTTGGGTCTAAATGTGACAGTTATCCTTTAATCGTAGTCCACCCTTCTTAATCTCCTCCATATGTTTGTGTATATCTCTGGTGACCAATTGAACAAATGTTTCAATAGGGTGATATGTTTTTGGGGGCATATACCCACTTTTGTTCTTCAAGCCCAAATCTGCCAGGCGGAGGCCACTGAACCCTTCACTGCCAACCGAGTCTATTGATTTATTACCATCCGCATAGTGTGCTTTCAGGCGTAACTTGCGGAAAAAATGGTTCAAGTCAATATCATATTGAAATGTGTCGAAGTATGAAGAGGGGCTAAATGTCAAACCCCTCTGTAAAGCTGACATCTGTGTGGGGTTCAAAATCCTGGAGGAGAGGTTGATGACAAGCGATTGGTTCTTACCTGTGAAACCTGCAGTTGTCCCCATTTACTCCAAATCCCCACTACAGCTGCCATCGACTTAGTATAATATTTTGCGGAGCCCGCGCCCCCATATACACGAGGTTCGTCATAGCTTCATAGGATCCTACTAACGCTGCTTCCAGTACTACCGCCGGATTGCTTGCATCCGCCCTAACCCAGCATGCCGCATAGCTCAATTGTACCGCTACATAATACATGTGGAAATTAGGAAGGGCAATGCCCACCCCGCATATAGGATGCCTGCAAGGTTCTTCTCGCTATTCTGGGAGAAGATCCGTTCCATAAGAAAGGAGTAAACATTCTGTCCATAGTAGCAAAGTGTTTCTTGGGAAGTACAGTCGGGGCAGCTCTGTAGAGATAGAGCAGCTTGGGGAGGAGAATCATTTTTCTGACATTAATGCGTCTGATTAAGTTTAAGGGTAAATTCACCCACGCTTCAACTTTCATAGTAATGTACTGCATTGTCGAAAGCACATTTAGGCGATATCAAGTTCCCACATCTCTGTGTACAATAATCCCCAAGTATGTAAACTGCTCCACTACTTGAAGTTTGGATTTTAATAATATACGAGCGTGGTCAGATCCGTCGATTAAGCACAGACTGGATTTGGCCGAGTTCCCCCTTAGTCCCGAAAAACTCCCAAAGCAATCTACAACCTCCAGAAGGGTATCTAACGACTTCCCAGGGTCCACCAAGTACACCATTTGTATGTTGTCTGCATATAATGAGAGCTTTTCTGTAATACCAGCCACCTCCCATCCCTCTATATGTGAGTTAGAGGAAATAAGTATCGATAGAGGCTCCATTATTAATGCGAATAACAGAGGGGAAAGGGGGCAGCCCTGTCGAGTGCCTCTACCGAGGGAGAAAGATTTAGACATGTATCCATTAAACCCACAGCCTTGCCGTAGGAGATTGATAAAGCATTTGTAGCCAGCACAGAAAGCTCACAGGAAAACCCATCCGGCCAAGCGCTGCCCACATAGACTCCCACTCCACCAAGTCGAAAGCTTTTTTGTTATCTAACGAGGCGAGAGTGCTCTGACCTCGGTTGTCATGTTCTACTTGGAGATTGGTGAATAAACGCCTCAGATTAATATCGGTGGTCCGTCCTGGCATAAATCCTGATTGATCCACGCCAACCAAGGATAAGATTATCTCCCTCAATCTCAACGCCAAAATCTTGGCCAGAATCTTAGCATCAGGATTCAACAGGGAAATGGGCTGGTATGAGCTACATTGGTCAGATGGTTTTCCCTGTTAATGAATGACTACTATTGTCGCCTCCAAAAAAGAGGGGGGTAGAGAGCCCATTTCCAAAGCATGTCTCAATAATCTCCCCAGTCTAGTGCTAAGGTCTTCAGAGAAGCGCTTGTACCACTCAGCCGGGAACCCGTCTGGCCCCGGGGTCTTCCTGGACACTAAAGAGCTGATGGCAAGCCTAACCAGAGAGTCCGTTATGTGCACCGCCAGGGCCTCTCTGTCCTCACTAGCGAGCGTAGGAATGTTAATTCGAGCCAGAAAGCCGGAAATCTCATCCCGGGTGCATGTGATTTTAGAAGCGTATAGATTGGAATAATAGGAGGCAAACTGACGGCAGACATCCCGAGGCTTCCTCAACATCACTCCCTGATCATTCAGAATACCCACTACCACTGTTTGTGGAGACTCAGACCAAGCTAAATATGCCAAAGCCCTACCACACTTGTCCCCAGTGGAGAAGTTAGTTTGTTTCTGAGCTAGAAGCTTTTTTTGGGTGTATTCAGTCAGGTGTAAGTAAAACCTACGTTTCGCGTCTAGCCACAGACCTTTCTTCTCACTATTCGGGTCAATAGTAAATTCCTTCTCTGCATTTGCTAGCTCCATCTCCAATTTATTCTGCTTAATGCCCAACTTCTTCCTTCGAGTAGCTATCGCAGATATCAACACCCCTCTTAACCGCCAATGCTTATCGGCTGGCGCCAGCGGTTGGGGCAGAATCAGAAGGAGAGGGGCAGTCAGGACAGGGAGGAATCACAGCAGGTCCTGCAGCAAACAGTCCACATAGGCCCAAAGAGGAACTCTCCAGACACTGCAAGTTCAGCAGGGAAGGGGTCAGGTAAGACTTATGACTTTGGCCACCTCAGGATAGAGAGAGTTGCTGGCCATTCCCACAGCCACGCTTCCTCTTCTGCTCAAAGAGGCCTCCCCTGCACGCTGCCTTGCCTTTCAAGATGGCGCCCGCCACGCGGCTCACTGCCTACTTCAACCTCCGGACATCTACTCAGCTGGTCCCCGGCAGCTGGTCCGGCAGCTGCCTCAAACAGCGTCACCGAAGGAGGGATCGGGTCGCTCACAGGATCGCCGCTCTCCTCAGCTGGTCAGCACACTCCAGGTCTCTCTCCTCTGGCACTGGTGCTCCCTCTCCTGCTCCGATGGCACTCACCAAGTCACATAGGAGCTCAGACCAGTATGTAACGTGTCTCACAGCTGCACAGGTTCAAGTGGGTCTCTTGGGGCTTTAAAAATCTGGATTTGCTGGGTGAGAAACAGGAGGATATTCAGGATTTTTAGGGAGCACTGAACGTCTGCTTCCTCATGCCATGCAGGCTAGGCCACGCCCCTCGTGTGTGGGTTTTCTTAACTGTAATCTCTCCACGCCAGTAAAGTCTGTATTGCCCTCAAAGGCGGTTTCTTTACTGATTCCTTTCCTTCAGCCATGCAGATTCCAAGTTCTCTTTTCTCTATCTCTCCTTCTTGCTGTAGATCTTGCAGCAACTCACATAGAGATCTGTTATTCCATCTTGAGGCCCATGGAGAGGGAACACATGGGGTTTGCTTCCTTCCTCTCTGAACTCCCTCCTGAGACTCTTAGAAGACTCTAGAGCTAGGGGTGGAACAGGTTGCAATACATGACATAAAAATACTTTGTATAACATTTTATAACTTACATTAAATAACAATTAACAAAGCATTTGCAGATTCCTCATGCTCTGGGGTACTGAACATGCAGCTATGCTAGTGCTGGGGGCCAGGTAACTGTAAGAAATGCTAATATGTCAACCTAAGGTACATAAGATATCAGCAATAAAAAAAATATAATGTTAAAGTAAAAATAAATAAAAACTTTTACTTTGCAACTTCCAGCCCCGCCCTTAGTGACCGCAAATTATATATCCCCTATATCAAAATGAGGGGGACGCAATTTAAAAATGTATTTTAGTTGCATTCTGGGCTATTAAAGTTCATCCTGAAATTGATCATAGCATATACATACAGTACTTATTTCATGTTGCAGAATAAGTCAGAACCTCAAAAGAAATTGGTGCCCAGTAGTGAACTTGTGAAATAATTTCCAAGTGGATAACCCAAGAACCTATGTGTATATTACAATATATATATATATATATATATATATATATATATACACAGTTGAAACCAGAAGTTTACATACACTATATAAAAAGACACATACGCATGTTTTTCTCAATATCTGACATGAAACACACTGCTTCTTTGTGTAGCATCATGAGAAAGTCTAAAGAAATCAGCCAATATATCTGGAAGAGAATTGTGGACTTGCACAAGTCTGGCTCAACTTTCGGTGCAACTTCAAGATACCTGAAGGTGCCTCGTTCATCTGTACAAACAATTATATACAAGTACAAACAAGATGGGAATGTCCAGCCATCATACTGTTCAGGAAGGAGACGGGTTCTGTGTCCCATAGATGAATGTGCTTTGGTCCGACATGTGCATATTAACCCAAGAACAAAAGCCAAAGACCTTGATTAGATGATGGCGGAAGCTGGTGAGATTGTGTCATTATCCAGAGTGAAATGAGTACTGTATCAACAAGGGCTGAAAGGCCACTCTGCCAGGAAGAAGCCATTACTCCAAAAGAAACATAAAAAAGCCAGAGTAATATTTGCAAATGCACACAGCAACAAAGACCTACATTTTTGGAGACATGTCCTGTGGTCTGGCGAAACTAAAATTTAACTTTTTGGCCATAATGACCATCGTTACGTTTGGAGGAAAAAGGGAGAAGCTTGGAAGCCTAAGAACACCATCCCAACTGTGAAACACAGGGGTGGCAGCATCATGTTATGGGGTTGTTTTGCTGTAGGAGGGACTGGTGCACTTCACAAAATAGATGGCATCATGAGGAAAGAAGATTATGTAGAATTACTGAAGCAAAATCTCAAGACATCAGCCAGGAAGTTAAAGCTTGGGCGGAAAGGGGTCTTCAAAATGGACAATGACCTGAAGCATACTGCCAAACTGGTTGCAAAGTAGCTTAAGGATAACAAAGTAAATGTTTCGGAGTGGCCATCACAAAGCCGTGATCTCAATCCTATATAAAATTTATGGGCAAAGCTAAAAAGGCAGGTGCGAGCAAGGTGACCAACAAATATGGCTCAGTTACACCAGTTTTGTCAGGAGGAATGGGCCCAAATTCCGACCAACTATTGTGAGAAGCTTGTGGAAGGATATAAAAAACGTTTGACCCAAGTTATACAGTTTAAGGGCAATGGTACCAAATATTAAAGAAAAGTATGTAAACTTTTGACTTTTCAGAAAGTAAGAAAAATGCCTTAAAACATTCTCTCTCTAATTATTCTGGCATTTAGCAAATAATAATAATTATGGCAATCCAAATTGACCAAAAACAGGAAAGGTTTATACTGATTTCATATCAGATATTGAGAAAAACATGCGTATGTGTCTTTTTATATAGTGTATGTAAATTTCTGGTTTCAACTGTACAGTCGTGGCCAAAAGTTTTGAGAATGACACAAATATTGGAAATGGGAAAAGTTGCTGCTTAAGTTTTTATAACAGCAATTTGCATATACTCCAGAATGTTAATAAAGAGTGATCAGAATTGCATAGTCCTTCTTTGCCATGAAAATGAACTTAATCCCAAAAAAACCTTTCCACTGCATTTCATTGCTGTCATTAAAGGACCTGCTGAGATCATTTTAGTAATCGTCTTGTTAACTCAGGTGAGAATGTTGACGAGCACAAGGCTGGAGATCATTATGTCAGGCTGATTGGGTTAAAATGGCAGACTTGACATGTTAAAAGGAGGGTGATGCTTGAAATCATTGTTCTTCCATTGTTAACCATGGTGACCGGCAAAGAAACGCGTGCAGCCATCATTGCGTTGCATAAAAATGGCTTCACAGGCAAGGATATTGTGGCTACTAAGATTGCACCTCAATCAACAATTTATAGGATCATCAAGAACTTCAAAGAAAGAGGTTCAGTTCTTGTTAAGAAGGCTTCAGGGCGTCCAAGAAAGTCCAGCAAGCGCCAGGATCATCTCCCAAAGAGGATTCAGCTGTGGGATCGGAGTGCCACCAGTGCAGAGCTTGCTCAGGAATGGCAGCAGGCAGGTGTGAGCGCATCTGCATGCACAGTGAGGCGAAGACTTTTGGAAGATGGCCTGGTGTCAAGAAGGGCAGCAAAGAAGCCACTTCTCTCCCAAAAAAAACATCAGGGACAGATTGATCTTCTGCAGAAAGTATGGTGAATGGACTGCTGAGGACTGGGGCAAAGTCATATTCTCCGATGAAGCCTCTTTCCGATTGTTTGGGGCATCTGGAAAAAGGCTTGTCCAGAGAAGAAAAGGTGAACGCTACCATCGGTCCTGTGTCATGCCAACAGTAAAGCATCCTGAGACCATTCATGTGTGGGGTTGCTTCTCATCCAAGGGAGTGGGCTTATTCACAATTTTGCCCAAAAACACAGCCATGAATAAAGAATGGTACCAAATCACCCTCTAACAGCAACTTCTTCCAACAATCCTACAACAGTTTGGTGAAGAACAATGCATTTTCCAGCACGATGGAGCACCGTGCCATAAGGCAAAAGTGATAACTAAGTGGCTTGGGGACCAAAACGTTGACATTTTGGGTCCATGGCCTGGAAACTCCCAAGATCTTAATCCCATTGAGAACTTGTGGTCAATCCTCAAGAGGCGGGTGGACAAACAAAAACCCACTAATTCTGACAAACTCCAAGAAGTGATTATGAAAGAATGGGTTGCTATCAGTCAGGAATTGGCCCAGAAGTTGATTGAGAGCATGCCCAGTCGAAATGCAGAGGTCCTGAAAAAGAAGGGCCAACACTGCAAATACTGACTCTTTGCATAAATGTCATGTAATTGTCGATAAAAGCCTTTGAAACGTATGAAGTGTGTGTAATTTTATTTCACTACATCACAGAAACAACTGAAACAAAGATCTAAAAGCAGTTTAGCAGCAAACTTTGTGAAAACTAATATTTGTGTCATTCTCAAAACTTTTGGCCACGACTGTATATATATATATATATATATATATATCTATGTTTTTTTTTTTCTTGGTATAAAAACACATCAGAGACAGGCCTCAAACATAATATGAACAGAACCTTAGATTATTGTCCCCTTCATTTAATCTGTTGACCCTTTGGAAATCTGGATTTGAAATGTAAAAAAATGTGAATTTCATTAGTTTGAGAAGTACAGTAATATTTTATTTGCATTTTCCCTTTGGCTACAGCATTTCTTTACAGTTTACTAGTTTCCTGTGCCTGTGTTGCTAATGAATTTTGTGTTGCAAACTCCAAAATTCCAGTAACATAATAAGCATCCACATAAAAAGGACATTTTAGTGCATGCATTTACTACGTAGCATTAAAACTGTAGTCTCGTCTAATGTTCAAAGGTCTAAGTACGCCGCTGCAACAAAGACGTATGAAATAGTCCTGAAAAAAGGAACAGATGTTCATAAGGCACTTTTGTTTTTGTGAAGGGCACACACAGCCATCCTTCATCTTAACCCATGGAAACCATCCACCTCCATTTATATTCACTTTCTCACCTCTGCTGTGAAGCTGGACTTGGCAGGGGTTAGTGGTCTTAGCACAAAGGAACACTGTTAATCAGTGAGTGGTCATATAGATTCATTTTAATGTAGCAATGCCTTGGACGGTGGCCAAGCTAATCCAGACCAGTTATGGAACCTGTGGAGGAACAAATTCCATGCAACAAAGGTAGTGCTTAATAACTGGAAGAGTCTGGCATGTATAAAAATATTACAATATATTATCAGATGGGGCTGTGCTTGTACTGGACTCATTCTGTAGCTTTTTTTTTAAAGGGTTTTTATAGGTGTCAATTGGAAATATTTTCTGTATGATTCTGAAGCTGGTTATGGATGGCACATTTTTTTTCAAGAATTCTCAGTGGTTGCCATTGGTTCTGGATATGTCTTGAAGCACTGGATTGCACAATAGCATAGTAATAACAATAGTGATGTACTAAACCCAAAATTACTGGGGCAACTGTTTACCTAAAAAGTTGTCTACTTTTTACAACAATAAGAAATTTACAAGATATCCCATTGCTGGGGCGCCCAGTAATCAGCTGTAATCTGTAAGGATTCCTGGCATCAAGTGTTCAAGTCCCCTGCAGTGCCCCGACAGGTGAAATGTAAGGTTAAAATGCTGTCAGTTGAAGTAAACTGTCAATTCATAGGGGTGGTCTGAGATTAGTAAAAAGTGGAGCAGAGGCAGGGGATGGTCTAAAACAATAAAAAAAACATTATGTCACCGTCGTCTCCCTGCCAGAGCTGGTGTCACATAAACAACTCGTGATCATGGCAGCCAATAACTGACCTTAAAGGTACACTGTTCAGACCAGTCATTGGCTGTAGCAGTCACATAAAAACCCATAATGATGTCAGCGCTGCAGCCCAGTAAACAGGGGCATGAAACTGTAGCACTGGAGCCGCAAATGAATCAATGGGTAACTAATGCTTATTTGGTTGTCTTACACCATCCTCTATCTGTGACTCACTTTTTACTAATGTTGGGCAGACCCCACCGATCTGGGGATAGGCCATCACTTAAAAAAAAGGTGCAATATAGGTTCAGGGAGCACCACTTTCCTACTTTCTTTTAGCCAATATGCGGCGGTGCCAGCGGTGTTCGGATCCGACCACAGGATTCCCAGATACAAGTTAATGAGATGAAAGTCACCACGGCATTCCAAAGGAATCTTCAATTTCTTTATTTAATCCAAGAAGACAGCAACGTTTCGACTAATCAAGTCTTTGTCAAGCTCTCAAATTACATTACCAAGTGAAGCTCAGATTTTTTTTGTTTCAAAAATGATATTGTTGTGTAAAACTTAAATAAATAAAAAAAACTATACATATTAGGTATTGCCACGTCCATAACGACCTGCTCTATTAAAATATCACATGATCTTCAGGTGAACGCCGTTAAAAAAAAAACTGTGCCAAAAAAGTCATTTTTTTGTCACCTTACATCACAAAAAGTGTAATAGCAAGTGATAAAAAAGCGACAAAATAGTGCCAATAATATCGTCATCTCATCCCGCAAAAATGATACACTACCTGAGACAATCTTATGGCTCTCAGATTATGGAGACACTAAAACATGATTTAAAAAAAAAAATGATATTATTGTGTAAAACTTAAATAAATAAAAAAGTATACATATTATGTATTGCCACGTCCGTAATGACGTAAAGCCATTTTTTTGTCACCTTACATCACAAAAAGTATAATACCAAGCGAACAAAGAGTCTTATGTACCCCAAAATGGTACCAATCAAACCATCATCTCATCCTGCAAAAAATGAACCCCTAGTTAAGACAATTAATAAATAAATAGGGCTCTCAGAAAATGGAAACACAAAAACAAGATTTTATTCTGTTCAAAAATGATTTCACTGTGTAAAACTTAACAAAAATAACATATTTGTATCGCCGCATCCGTAACAACCTGCTCTATAAAAATATCACATTATATGCCCCCTCAGGTGAATGCTATAAAAAAAACTACGACAAAACAGCCATTTTTTCAACTTGCCTCAAAAAAAGTGTATTACCGAGCAAACAAAAAGTCTTATGTAACCCAAAATGGTACCAATCAAACCGTCACCTCCCACGCAAAAAATGAGCTCCCAAATAAGTCAATGACTTAAAAAATACAATGACAAAAATAAAAACCAATGGCACCCATAAACCTATACATCAAAATCTGCACTGCAAAAGCCATATGGCGCTCCTTCCTTTCTGAGTACTGCCATGTACCCCCCACAGCAGTTCACCCCCACATCTGAGGTGTTGCCGTATTCAGGAGAAAATGGGTAACAAGTTATGGCGTGCTTTTTCTCCTGTTCCCCCTTGTGAAAATGAAAAGTTTGGGGGTAAAGCAACATTTTATTGGAAGAAATGAAACTTTTTATTTTTACAGTCAAGTATGTCTTAATTCCGTAAAACGCTTCAGGGGTCAAAGCGTTCTGTACCCCCTTAATATATACTTTAAGGGGTGTAGTTTCCAAAATGGGGTCACTTTTTGAGGGTTTCCACTGTATGTCAGGGTCTCTTCAAATACAAAATGGTGCCTAAAAACCATTGTAGGGAAATCTGCCTCCAAAATCCATATGGCGCTCCTTTCCATAGAGCAGTTTACTATTTCTGTGAACTTCAGAATCTGAGTAATATATATTGAGGTTTATTTTGCTGTTAACCCTTGCTATGTTGCAAGAAAAATTGATTAACATAAAAAGTCTACCAAAAAAGTGAAATTTTGAAAATTCACCTCCATTTTCCTTTAATTCTTGTGGAACACCTTAAGGGTTAACAAAGTTTGTAACATCAGTTTTAAATAAGTTGAGTGGTGTAGTTTTTAAAATGGGGTCATTTATGGGTGGTTTCCATTACCTAAGCCCCTCAAAATCTGTTTATAACTGAATTAATGCATTTTGTTGAAAATTTGAAAATTGCTTCTAAACTTCTAAGCCTTCTAACATCCTAAAAAAATAAAATGACATATACAAAATGATGTCAACATAAAGTAGACATATGTTGAATGTTAAGTAATAAATATTTTATGAGGTATCGCTTTCTGTTTTAAAAGCAGAGAAATTGAAATTTCGAAAATGCAAATTTTTCATAATTTTTGGTAAATTTGGGATTTTTTCATAAATAAGAGTGAAATATATTGACTCAAATTTATGACTGTCATGAAGTACAATGTGTCACGAGAAAACAGTCTCAGAATGGCTTGGATAAGTAAAAGAGTTCCAAAGTTTTTACCACATATCGTGACACATGTCAGATTTGCAAATATCGGCCTGGGATTTAAAGAGGACCTTTCACCAAAAAAAAAAAAAAGTGTAATAGTTATATTACCTTTTAGAGGACCTGCCCCTGAAGTCTTCACCATATTATTTTTTTTTAAATGACCCCCCGTTCGGCCGCCTTTGTCCCCGATATGTTCTGCGCCTCATATGCAAATGAGGCACAGAAAGTTCTAGTAGGCGTCTCCTCGGATGTTCTGGTGGGCGTGCCTGGGCGTTTCTCCTCTCCCCCTGGCTGCGAGCGCATCCAATAGCAGCGCTGGGCTCTTAGCCAGGGAGAAGGAGCTCAAGTTCTCGCGAGAACTTGAGCTTGCCGAGTCCCGGAACCCGCGCCATCTTGGATTCCTCAGCGCAGAAGAGGAGCGTAGCGAGTGTACCAAGATGGCACGGGTTCCGGGACTCGGCAAGCTCAAGTTCTCGCGGTTCTCCCTGGCTAAGAGCCGAGCGCTGCTATTGGATGCGCTCGCAGCCAGGGGGAGAGGAGAAACGCCCAGGCACGCCCACCAGAACATCCGAGGAGACGCCTACTAGAACTTTCTGTGCCTCATTTGCATATGAGGCGCAGAACATATCGGGGACAAAGGCGGCCGAACGGGGGGTCATTTAAAAAAAAATAATATGGTGAAGACTTCAGGGGCAGGTCCCCTAAAAGGTAATATAACTATTACACATTTTTTTTTTTTGGTGAAAGGTCCTCTTTAAGGTGAAAAGTGGCTCGGAACTGAAAGGATTAAAGGCAGCTTGACAAGTTTTACATTCAGTTCTAACTTTTATAGAGCAGAAGAATAAGCTGAGCAGATTGATATGTAGTTTTGTGGGATGTTTAAATCCCTGTCCAGTGGGAGCTTATGATCCAGTGGGAGATCCTGCCAGTGATTGACAACTATCTGTGTATGTACACTGATACAGGTGAGGTTGTCAGTCACTGAGTAGGACCACCCACTGGACTTTTAAGCATAAAAAGAGCTGAGATTTATATGAATAAAATACAAGTTTAATTCATTTTGATCTGCTCAGCTCTATAACATGCTGCCTGCAGACTACATATACACACGTGGGCAACATTGTTGGTACCCTTCCGTTATAGAATGATAAACCCACAATGGTCTCTGAAATAACTTGAAACTGACAAAAGTAATAATACATAAAAATTTATTGAAAAAAAAGTAATGAAAATCAGACACTGCTTTTGAATTGTGGTTCAACAGAATAATTTATGAAAACAAATTGATGAATCTGACTTGGACCAAAAAGATGGTACCCTTAACTTAACCCCTTAAGGACGAAGGGCGTACATGTACGCCCTTCGTCCGCACTTTAAAGATGGCGCCCGCTCACGCACGGAGCGGGCGCATGAGCTGCGGGTAAATGCTTGATTCATCAAGCTGACACCCGCAGCTCATGTCCGCGACCGGCAGCGATGCCGATCGTGGACATTTAACCCCTCAGATGCCGTGGTCAATCCTGACCACGGGATCTGATCGCGTAAAAACCGAAAGTTTCACTTTCGGTTTTTGCTCCGGCTCCCCTGATGGCCACAAGAGGGAGCCGGAGCATGGATGTAGTACCCTAGGTTTCTGTGAATGAAACCTAGGTTACTACACAGTATTCCTATGGAGCCTATGACTGTAATAGGCTCCATAGGAAATATGTGATTTTCTCATATATTCCAATGCTATTGCATTGGAATATATGAGAATAGCAATCTAATGATTGCATCTTATAGTTCCCTATGGGAACTATAAGAAAGTGGTAAAAAAAAAAAAAAAAAGTTTAAAAAATAAAAATTAAATAAAAAAATATAAAAATTCAAATCACCCCCTTTCCCCAAAATGAAAATAAAATAAATAAAAAAATAAAAAATTACACATAATGGGTGTCGCAATGTGCGAAAACGCCCATACTATAATAATATTAAAAATATTCACCATACGGTAAACATAAAAACGAAAGAAAGCGTCCAAATGACTAATTCGCCATTTTTGGACGCTTCATTTCCTAAAAAAATGAATAAAAAGTGATCAAAACATCATACGCACCCCATAATGGTATCAATTAAAAGTTCAGATTGCCCCTAAAAAATGAGCCCCTACACTGCTCCGTACGCATAATTACAAAAAAGTTATAGGGGTCAAAACATGGCGACAAAAAAATAAAATAAAAAATTCCCACTTTTAATTTTTTTCACTATCAAAACGCAAGAAAAACTATACATATTAGGTATTGCCGGATTCGTACTGACCTGAAGAATAAAATTAACCAGTCAGTTTTATCGCAAATCGAACGTTGTAATTTAAAAACCCGTAAAACTGTGGTGAAATTGCTTTTTTTTGCAATTTCACCCCATTTGGAATTTTTTTCCCGTTTCCCACTACATCACATGCAAAAATAAATGGTAGCATTAAAAAGTACAACTTGTCCCGCAAAAAATAAGCCGTCATATGGCTATGTGAGCGGAAATATAAAAATGTTATGGCTTTTGGAAGGCAGGGAGCGCAAAACAAAAAGCAAAAATCCCAAAACCCCCGGTCCTTAAGGGGTTAAAGGGGTTATCCTGGAAAAGGTAATGATGACTTATCATCAGGATAGGTGATCATTATCAGCAGGGGTCCAAGCCCCAGCATCCCTGCCAATCAGCTGTTTCAGAGAGCTCCTCTGTTCACGGAAGCTATGGTGAGTGATGCAGTCTCACGGCAGCTTTCCATGGACAGTGCTATACATCGTATAATTGTCAGAAGGCTTCAGTGAAGAACTTCTGACAACTTTAAAAATATTTTAAAACAGCAATACGAAGTCTGCTTCGGTACTGGGTGTTACCTTGTAGCAGAAGTCTCCGTACAGCAATTAAAACGAAGTTGGGGAACGAATCGACTTTGGGTCTTGGATCCGAAGCATTATTCGCTTACCCCTAGTGCAAGTGCTTGGTATTGCAGCTCAGACCATTGATTTGAATGGGGATAAGCTGCAACTAGGCCATGTGACCGATCTACTGGCCTAAGAGGAGGCTGTGGTACTCAAGACCTCTTCTAACATCTGATTGGCGGAAGTCCAGGTGTCGCACGCCACAGATCTGATACTGATAACCTATCCTGAGGATAAGTCATAAATTTCTTTTGCTGGATATTTTTAATATTTTGAGGCAATCACTGCAATCAAGCGATTTCTATAACTCAATGAGACTTCTGCACCTGTCCACAGGTATTTTAGTTAACTCTTCATAAGCAAACTTCTCCAGCTGTCTCAGGTTTGTTTTATAGGATTTAAATCAGGACTTATAGAAGGCCACTTGAGTATAGGCCAATGCTTTTCTTTTAGCTATTAATGGATGTTTTTAGGCGTGTGTTTTGGGTCCTTATCCTGTTGGAGGATACATCACCTGCTACCGAGACCAAGCTTTCTGACACTGGGCAGAACATTACGTTCCAGAATGCCTTAAAAGTCTTGAGATTTCATTGTACCCTGCACATTTTTTAAGACACCCTGTGCCAGATGCAGCATAACAGCCCAAAAAATAACTGAGCCTCCTCCATGTTTCACAGTAGGTGCGATTTTTTTTCTCTGTGTGCTTCATTTTTGCGTCTGTAAACATAGAGCTGATGTGACCTGCCAAAAAGCTCCAGTTTTTATCTGACCAAAGGACGTTCTCCCTTTTTTTATGATTTGCATTCAACAGTGGTCGTCTTCCATTAAGTCCACTTTGGCTGACCACGTCTGGGAGGTTGGCTACAGTCCCTAGACCTTATACTTCTAAATAATATGTGCAACTGTAGTAACAAGGACATTAAGCTGTTTACCTTTAACATGTTTGTCTATAATTTTCTTTCTAATCTCTTGAGACAACTCTCTCCTTAGCTTTCTTTGGTCCATGTTCAGTGTGGTACACACCATGATACTGTAGTGTACGGGAGTTGTACTGCCCGTCACTATGGAAGGGTCACTTGGCTGCTGTCGCTCCTCTCATTTTAGGAGGAGGCTGGTAAAGGTCCTATTTGTACCATGCAATGTAAATCAATGTAATTTATGGTATTTGATTCCCCTGTTACTGTGAAATGTGCTATGTGCAGGCCGGCTAGGGATGTAATTCCAGCTCTAGTCACTAGAGGGAGCTAGGTTGCCCTAGTCTATATAAGGCCCAGTCAGGGGAAGGGAAGGCAGTCTAGAGTATGCCTTAGACAAGTGCAGGCCATGTGCCTGTGAAGGCCAAACCCAGGCCTTATGGCCTGTGAGGAATCCACCCTAGGAAGATGGTGCCCTAGGAGAAGGAGTGCAGACCCTGGAGTCTGTGAAGGCCACATGTCTCAGGCCTAGGCGAGTTCAGCAGAAGTCAACCTGGAGGCAATCCCTAGAGCAAGAGGTACTAAATGTCAAGAGGAGGTACATTATAAACTGGAGATTCAAGGATATAAGCCAGAAGTAGGGCATTGGGGCCTTGAAGCATCAATTCCAGTCAGGACGAGTCAGGAAGAAAGTAAGGTTCACCTGCAATTCCAAGTCCTGTATTATCACCCTCTGTTTTACCTTGCTGGATGTAAGACCACTGCAATTGTGATTGTCTGCAAAAGGAACTGTTGGAAAGACTGCTTACTGTATCATCACTGTTCTCAGTAAAGTTGGAATTCTGTTTTCAAGTTACAAGTCTGCACCTCTGTTATTCCTACTATAAATACGGTGTGCCACCGTTTACTGGCACTGGCGCCACGACACCTCAGGGACCCAGCCATAGGCACGTTAAACTACAACACCAAGGGCACCTCGCATTCCACCTGGCTGTGTCCCGCAAGAACCCAGAGAGTGCCCCAGAGGAACAGCGTGCCGGCCTCTCCATCACTGGCATTCCCCAGGTTAGTCCCACACATTGCCCTGACTTGGGGATGCTACATTTTAGCGTCACGAACAGGATCCGCACGTTTACGGACTGTGAGCAAAACGTGAACTTTGTGCCTTAACCAGTTTGCCAAGTGACAAAACGCCTGTTTATTTGAAGTAAACTTTGCGGACCTAAAACGTACAGAAAAGTGTCCCAAAACCTCCAGAAAGCGCTGTGCAGTGTTGCGCTATCAAGAGGAAGAAAATCGCCACTTCAAAGTGCATTTTTGTGGACTTTTATGCTATTTTACTACCGCTGCTTGCTGTCATTGAATTGATGCATCATGGCGTCCAAGATAGCCGCCGGCGCCATTGGACTTCTTCTTGCGCCATCACTGTCCTCAGTGGCGCGCAAATTTGGCGCCAAAACCCTCCAAGAAGGAGGAGGAGACGACCTGGAGGTAACGCCTTCCCTTGAGGATTATAATATGGACACCGCCTACCCTATACTGGAATACCTAGGGGGCGTGCAAGAATCGACGGGGTGGGGCCTGCAGGAACAGTGGCTCACCCTGCTACGGGGTTTCCTACCTGAATCGGAGGGATCCGGAGTCGTAGTGGGAGCAATGGAGGCGACCCCAGGAGCAACTAAGGAGCGCCCTGCGCCCCCAGCGTATACTCCCAGCGACATGGCCCAGACCTGTCCATGGCCACAAGCCGAGCCCTGCCGTTTTCACCCGCAGAGAGAAGGCTTCCTCCCGCGGAACCCCGCGTGGTCGGCCCTGATGGCCGAGATCCGAGTGGCGGCAACTTTAAAAACTACCACTCAGAAGAAATACTTGAGGAAGTCACCAAGCGGATTTATGAGGACTCCAGGGACAGCAAGCCCCAGCTTGAACGCCGCACCGGAGTCGTGCTCGAGTTTGATAAGGTCAGAGGATTTGGCTTCATCCAAGAAACCGGCACCAACCGGGACTACTACGTGAATCGCCGGTCCGTCAAGCGCAGCTATCTCCCGGGCGACTGCATAATCTAGCGGTCGGAGAGAAAGTGGAGTTCACTCCCGCAGAGGGCCTGCGAGGCCCATATGCCACTGCGGTGACCCGTCCCGGACCGGTACCGGAGGACTGGGAAGAAGCAGAAGATCCGGTGGAGGCAGAGGACCCGCTGGGACCCATCCGGAATACGTACCAGGAGAAGAGTTCCTTTCTCGGCCCGAACATTTTCTGGCAGCCGACGATCCTGGACAAGCCTCCCAGTCCTTACCCCTCTCCAGAGCTGCCGCGACGAGAGAAGACAGCCGCTGATTGGGCGCGGATGGCCCAGTTCAGTGAAGCCATGGATGACCTGCGGAAGAACCGCCAGGATAGAACCTCATCTGAGCCTGCTGCAAGTGTGCCGGAATCCAGCAGTGAGATCTCCGCCCTGGAGGAGCGGATCGCTTCCTTACAGGCTTACCTGGATGGCCTGCGGCAAGTGACAGAGGCTAAGAAAACAGCGCAGCAGTCCAGCGGTGGTGAGTTACCTGTGACCCCTGTACCACCCGAACCCGTAGTCCAAGGTCCTACCATTAACGCTGAGCCACCCAAGGTCCGTGTAACAGCGGATAAATTGACATATGCCAGGAGCCGAGTCCGCCGTGACGGGAGCGTTATGTCCCGGCCAGAGGAAGTGTCTACCCCAGCGCCGGCCCGTGTCCCGAGACCAGCAGCTCCTGTGTGTCCGCAACCCAGCGGGCCAATGAGGTGGGTAGGCCCAATACCGGTGATGTTTCCAGCCCATTCTTTGTGGTGGGCACCCCTCCAAGTGGCCCTGGTGCATGGCCCAGACTACCTGCAGCACAGGGCTGCACTACCTCCGACGAACGGGGCTCATTTGACACCTACCTGTGAGCAGGCCTGCTAGGCCATTTTTGCTCATCCTCACAGGGACATCATATTTGTTGCAGGAACTGTTCCTTTAAGTTTGCCAGGCTGGTAGAGCTTGCTGCCAGTTCCCCACGGCCGGTGGCATGTTTGACAAATAAGTTGCCACTGTGGAACCACTGCTCCCAGCCTGCCTCTTTCTGTTCCGGGACATCCTGCCTGCTGCTAACATTGTGGCGTCAAGTACTTTAATAACTCCAAGTTGTGCTTTTATTTGCACCTTATCCCTTTTAACCCCATTTCAGGTTGAAAAGGGTTCTTTATGTCAGCACTTTAAATATACGCAGGACTTGCCAGGAAGATGTTACCCTGGTATTGTCAGAGTCCTGTATTGTGATTTTATGTATGTGCTGCTGACCGTATTTATTGCTAAAACATATTTTATCTAAGTCTATGTGCCCAGAGATGGACTCCCTGTGTGCGAGTCTCTGTGATATGCTTTTATGGACTCACTCATTGTCATGGACTATCCTGGTATTCCCTAACATCCGCTGTGCCAGGTCAGCGCCCCAGTTCCACTCTTTATCCTGAAGAAAGAGAGCGACGCCCTTGTCACCGCACTTCTCCGTCAGTCAGCTGGACCTGATGACAATTGTCGATGCAGATAGAATTGAGTACTGATATGTATGTATTCTTGCATGTTTTTCTTTTGTCTCTTTCAGGTGGAAATTCCAGTAGGGCGGTACTCTGGTAGAGTACGAGGGCGCACTCAGCTTAAAGCAGCGGGGTATGTAGTGTACGGGAGTTGTACTGCCCGTCACTACGGAAGGGTCACTTGCTGCTGTCGCTCCTCTCATTTTAGGAGGAGGCTGGTAAAGGTCCTATTTGTACCATGCAATGTAAATCAATGTAATTTATGGTATTTGATTCCCCTGTTACTGTGAAATGTGCTATGTGCAGGCCGGCTAGGGATGTAATTCCAGCTCTAGTCACTAGAGGGAGCTAGGTTGCCCTAGTCTATATAAGGCCCAGTCAGGGGAAGGGAAGGCAGTCTAGAGTATGCCTTAGACAAGTGCAGGCCATGTGCCTGTGAAGGCCAAACCCAGGCCTTATGGCCTGTGAGGAATCCACCCTAGGAAGATGGTGCCCTAGGAGAAGGAGTGCAGACCCTGGAGTCTGTGAAGGCCACATGTCTCAGGCCTAGGCGAGTTCAGCAGAAGTCAACCTGGAGGCAATCCCTAGAGCAAGAGGTACTAAATGTCAAGAGGAGGTACATTATAAACTGGAGATTCAAGGATATAAGCCAGAAGTAGGGCATTGGGGCCTTGAAGCATCAATTCCAGTCAGGACGAGTCAGGAAGAAAGTAAGGTTCACCTGCAATTCCAAGTCCTGTATTATCACCCTCTGTTTTACCTTGCTGGATGTAAGACCACTGCAATTGTGATTGTCTGCAAAAAGGAACTGTTGGAAAGACTGCTTACTGTATCATCACTGTTCTCAGTAAAGTTGGAATTCTGTTTTCAAGTTACAAGTCTGCACCTCTGTTATTCCTACTATAAATACGGTGTGCCACCGTTTACTGGCACTGGCGTCACGACACCTCAGGGACCCAGCCATAGGCACGTTAAACTACAACACCAAGGGCACCTCGCATTCCACCTGGCTGTGTCCCGCAAGAACCCAGAGAGTGCCCCAGAGGAACAGCGTGCCGGCCTCTCCATCACTGGCATTCCCCAGGTTAGTCCCACACATTGCCCTGACTTGGGGATGCTACAATACCAAACAGCACAGTGACTACTTTTCGCACTTTAAATAGGCAGACTGACTGATTACAAGTTTGAAGAAACATGTGAGGCTAATTACAGGACACACCTTAGTTTAATATGTCCCTATGGTCAAATTATTTTCAATCTTTTTTTGGGGTACCATCATTTTTTTCCAGGTCAATTTCATTAATTTTTTTTTTTTTATTATCAATCTGTTCAACCACAATTCAAAGCAATGTCTGATTTTCATTAGCTGATTTTCAGTAAATTTTTCATTTATCTTTACTTTTGTCAGTTTAAAGTTATTTCTGTGACCATTGTGCATTTTTCTTTCTTTAACGGAAGGGTACCAACAGATTTGTCCACATTGGTCAAAGCCCTAATTATGAGATGCAATTGTGTCATAGACTTGACAATCCAGTGACTGACATCTATAATTTGAAATAGCAGAACTACCCTGTGTTTTTAGTAGCTAATCACGCTTTATCTTGATGAAGAATGGTTCACCACTATGGCTGCTTCAGATGTTTGGCTGAAATCTTGAATTGGACACAGATGAAATACAAACCTGAGATCTAGAACAACTTATGGTAAACAGGGTACCAAGTTGTTCTAATTTTTGTTTCATTCCTGTTAGAGTCAAAACAACAACATCGGATTAGAACATATGAAATGACTCATTGTGCATTCTAATGTTGGTAGAGACATGTTATTACATAGTAACATAGTAGCATAGTATATAAGACCGAAAAAAGACATTTGTCCATCCAGTTCGGCCTGTTTTCTACAAGTTGATCCAGAGGAAGGCAAAAAATCCCTGTGAGGCAGAAGCCAATTTTCCCCACTTAAAGGGAAAAAAAATCCTTCCCGACTACAATCAGGCAATCAGAATAACTCCCTGGATCAACAACCCCTCTCTCATGAAACATTGGCGCTCCATCAGATATCTTCTAATCATCAACTGGAGGTACAATGTTTCTTATAATAGGTGAACTGTAACATTGTAGTCAGTACTATGTTGATGATGTAATTGATAGGCATTGAAAGTGTTAAATACCCAAGTAACATTAGACTAAGGAAATGCATACAATTGTTTTAAGTGATATTCCTTTAGGAGAATAAAACATCTGTTCTGGATTGAGTCTATGCTGGTCATGGCTTCATTTGTTGGTGTATACAGATTCTTTTTGTGTTGAGAACTGAAATACTATAGAAGAATCAGTACTAGCAATAATCACTGAAACACAAACAGTATCTGAGATTTGATTACCTATTTTAGGATATTCTACTAAACGGGTACATTTACAAAAATACTAGGAATTCCAAGGGTGTTCTTAGATTAGAGGGATCCTGTTGCAAAAATTAAACTATAGATTTCAACCATCCAGGTGTTGAATGATGTCAACACATAATCCATCAGAGTGATTACTTTACCTTTCCCATCCCTTTTTGGACAGAAGGATGGCTTGACTCTAAGCAGTTTCCCCGTGTCTTGTTTTGTGACATTTTGTTGAGTTTTAAAGGGGGGAGCCATGCTTAGGTTCACATCACTCAATAGGAGAAGGGATTTGTCCAACAAAGGAGCCCCAACTCTGTGGGAAACGGCCACATGGTGCATTGATAGAATGAAACCTTACTCACTTTTGGTATATACTACAAATTAAACAGCTTTAATATATCACACTCTACTATAGTATCACCAAATAACTAAGGCCATGTTCTCGACTTTACCAATTTTTGTTGTTCTATTCTGTTAGAGGAGAAGAATAACGAAAATAACTGACTATAATGGTGTCTGTTAGGTTTCCATTTGGATGTCCACTTTTTAGCAGAAAAAACTTCCGCATGCAGGACTTTTTTGTCTGCTCTTGTAAGATCCTCACCTGTCTCGCACTCCGCTGTGACCAAAAATGGTCCTCGTAGAGCTGTGGGACAGGTTACACGTGTCTCCACTGATACACCAGCTCCGACTCCTTTGCGAACCAACGCGGGGACGCATTTGCATGTGCGCAGGAGGGAAAGACCGCATGGGTTTAAGGGACAGCTGGGTTGGACTAGTGGCACTATGTCGCGGCTGAGCTTGTCTCCGGTGCCTATTGCGGATTCTATTCCGGTGTCCATGTCAACGCACTCACATACTCCCACGCGTACGTGCTTCTTATGCTCTTCACCCATCAGCAAAGGGAATAGCACCTGGCCGAAAGTGCAAAGTAGATTAGGGGACCAGCATTGGTCTAAGTGACTAATGACTGACCAAGCCTTGTACACAGGTGTAGGCAGGATCATGACCTATGGGGAGTGGACACTTGGCGCCCTGGGATTTGTTAGCAGGCACATAAAAGGTGGCCTCCCAGGATCGGTCAGTGCCCACTGTTATTCTTCCTATCAAGGTGCAGGTCAGTACTGCTTACTTCTAAAAGAAGATTGCTTGGACTCCGTCCGCTCAAGTGGGATCCAGGACCCGGGATTTTCTGTAAAGCGTTCCTTCACCTGGCATACAGCTCAGGGACTAATGCATGGTTTGGGACTTCTCCTGGCTTTCCCACAGTTTTGTGTACCTGCTATTTTGCTCCTGCAAGTTACCTGGACTTTTGGTTTGTTTTTGTGGATAAAAAAAAATTGAACTTCACTGGTTTGTTTGTTGGTGCCTTGCATTACAGAACAGTGGGCCCAACTAACAGTTGCCATGGAAAAAATCCAGCAGCAGCTAACTGAGTTAAGTGGAGCTGTTAATCTGTTAACCCAACGACGCCCGAATGTGCCGTCAGTTGCTGCAGCTCAAATCCAGGAGCAACTGTCTACTGTGATGGAGGAGGTTCAGCAGCTGCTCCAAGGAGCCTCCACGTTACCCATCACAATCGCAAGACAAAAAATGGAGCCAAAGATCCCTCTACAGGAGATAGACAGGAATTCCTAAACTTCAGGGACTCCTGTTATTTATATTTTCAGTTGCGGCCAATAGCTTCTGGCAATATCAGGCAGAGGATTGGGATCATAATGTCCTTGCTGCGTGGAGATCCCCAATGTTGCTGTCACGATCGGTTGTTCGGTCGTGACTCTGTGTCACATGCAGTTGCCAGCGGCGTGATTTGCCGCATGTGAGTGCTATTCTGTTGTAGCCTCACGTGGGGTTGCCGCTGGTAACAGGATAGGTTTGCATGCGTGTATGTTTTCCTGTTTGTGCGCACTTTCCCTGGGTACGGTGTGCAAAGGGTTAATGTGTGTGTGCTGAGTTTGGTGGGTGTGACCTCCGGCCTCTTTATATGTTGGTGTGTTGGAGCCTGAGGTCAGTTTGTTTGTCTCCAGCCATGGTGTGAGCATGTGCTGGATGTTGCTGGTTGTTTCCCCTGTTTTGTCTGTGTGAGCCACCCTTATTTGTTATATTGATTGTTCATATTGCTTGTTGTATATGGTTTCCCCTCCTGTGTGCATCTGCTTGCCCTTCCCCCACCTGGTGTATGTTTTGGTGTGGGTTTGCATCGAGGTATGTGTTTCAGTGTGTGCTCCGGAAGAGGCTTGCTTACCTGGAGGAGTATAGCTTAACCAGATGGTGTGCTGCCCTGCCAGGATCTCCCCCATGCATCTGGTGTCCTCATGGGGGTCCAGGAGGTCCTGGTGCTGGTTCGGCTTCTCCAGTGCAGCAGGTAAGTGTGGGCTTTGTGGATGTGGTTTGCTCTGTTACTTACCTGTCGTGCGGGCGTACACTGTCTGGTTCCCGGCTGCTGTGGGGCCTCTGGAGATGCCTGCTCATCCGTTGTCCTGGATGAACAGGTGGTCTCTGCCCTCTCACCATCCTAGGGCAATACAGGGACGCCAGGGCTCTTAGTTTCCAGTAGTATGGGCCCTCCTACCTTCTGGGTTGGCTCATACTGTTAGGAGACCAGGGCGAGTAGAGGGACGCTTCAGGAGGTGACCAGCTCCCTATTCCCTGCTTTCCCCATAGCAGCCACGGACATTGCATGGTGGGGGGTTTTCCCCACTCACCACCTTGACATTTGGGCATTTAATTTGCCCCAGGATCACACCGCTTATCTTTCAGTTGAAGCTTTCTTTGAGTCCATGGCTGTTATCTACGATGACCCAGATTGTACCCGTACTGCGAGAACCATCTTGAGCATATTCAGCAAGGTCGCCGCCCTGCCAAAGAATACGCCGCGGATTAGCAGCTTTCACCACCTGGGGCGACGCAGCTCTCCGCCATCGTTTCCAGCTGGGACTTTCTGATGCAGTCCGGGATCTTATTCTGCCCTTACCCACTCCCATCTCATTGGAGGTGGCTATCTACCGGGCTATTGATGCTGAAAGACGAATCCGTGAGAGGCGGTTGGAACGGTCGTTATGCTTTACTCTGTCTCGGCCACATCAAGGGGCCACCAAGCTGCCAGAAAAGCCAATGGAGGTTGGGTCCTCCCATCTTACACCAGCAGAACGAGCTTGTCATCAGCAGAAAGGCCTGTGCTTGTTTTGTGGAAAAGCAGGACATCTGGTTAAGACTTGTCCCCTCCTGTTGGCGGGAAACAAATGAACCTAGGGGGCATAGAGGAGAACCTCCTAGGTGCTGTTATACATCCTCCAACCCGAGTGATAGTGCCTATCTCACTATATTGGCAAGACAAAGTCCACATGTTTTCTGCCCTGATTGATTCTGGGGCAGCAGGGAATTTTATGGACTCAGTCTTGGTGCATCGACTTGGCATTCCGCTTATCCAGCCAAAGACCACCCTGTCGGTGACTGCTATTGATGGATACCCTCTCCAGGATGGTCATGCAGTGTGGATGACGCCCGGGATGCAGGTAACAGTGGGGGATGATCATCGGGAGACCTTAAACCTTTTTGTACTGGACATGCCATCCACGCCTGTGATTTTGTGTCTCCCTTGGTTGAGACTTAATAATCTGGTAGTGGACTGGCGCTCAGGTCAGATTTGCCGGTGAAGTACTGAATGCCTCACTTGGTGCATTTGTCCTGAGTTGCCACTAGCCTCCACGGAAGTATTAAGTACATTACCCCAACATTATCATCACTTCCAGGACGTGTTCAGTCCACAGGGGGCTGATGTGTTACCTCCCCATAGGTCACATGATTGTCCCATAGATCTGTTGCCAGTTGCCATGCCACCCCGGGGACATCTATATAATCTCTCTGGGCCTGAGATTCAGGCCCAGCGTGACTATATTAAAAAGAATCTTAAGAAGGGTTTCATTCATCCATCCACTTCCCCCGCTGGAGCCGGGTTCTTCTTTGTGGGGAAGAAGGATGGGGGCTTGAGACCCTGCAACTATTTTCGCGCCCTCAATCGGATCACGGTGAAGAACCGGAACCCTTTGCCTCTGATTAACGACTTGTTTTTTCAGGTGGCAGGGGCCCGGAATTTCACCAAACTCGATTTGAGGGGTGCATATAATTTGGTACGCGTCAGAGAAGGTGATGAATAGAAGACCGCATTCAACACCAGAGACGGGCATTGCGAGTATCTTGTTATGCCTTTTGGTCTCTGTAATGGTCCCGCGGTCTTCCAGGAGTTCATCAATGATGTCCTCAGGGATTTCTTAGGTAGGTTTGTTGCTGTCTTTTTAGACAACATACTAATCTACCCGTCGGATCTGGTGTCCCATCGAAGACATGTGTGTCAGGTTTTCCAGAAGCTGAGGGAGAACCACCTCTATGCCAAACCTGAGAAGTGTCTGTTTGAAGTAAAGGAATTGCCTTTTTTGGGGTACATTATCTCAGAAAGGGGACTGACTATGGATCCATCCAAACTTTCTGCTGTCTTTGATTGGCCTTGGCCTAAGGATCTGAAGGGACTGCAGCGTTTCTTAGGCTTTGCCAACTTCTACTGCAAGTTTATTAAGAATTTTTCTGTGATAGTGGTACCTCTCACAAACCTCACTAAGATGGGAGCTGATCCTTCTAAGTGGACGACAGAGGCAGACAGAGCCTTTGAAACGCTAAAGCAGGCCTTTTGCACTGTGCCAATCTTTACTCATCCAGACACTTCCCGACTTTTTGTCCTCGAGTTTGACGCCTCCAAGGTTGGCGTGGGGGCAGTTCTTTCACAGTATTCTGGGGTCCCTCAGAGGTTACATTCCTGTGCCTTCTTCTCTCGAAAGCTTTCTCCAGCCGAGCGTAATTATGACATTGCAAAAGAGAGCTTCTGGAAGTAAAATTGGCATTCCAAGAGTGGAGACATTGGCTAGAGGGTGCGGAACATCCCATTGTCTTTTACCCGCTACAATTTTTGCCTCACATATAAGCCAGGTTCTTAAGGTGTGAAGGCAGATGCTCTGTCCCGCTGTTTCCCTGAGGCTGCTTCTATCCTGTGCTCTGAGCCAGAGACTATCCTTCCCACTAAATGTTTTCTGGCCGCCCAAGAGTTAATGGAGGACTTGTCCTCTTTTCTCGAACCTTCACAGGCAGAGAGTCCGCCTAACAAGCCCGAGGGGCGATGGTTTGTACCGGTTAACCTTCGGTTAAAGGTTATCCAGCAGCTTCACGACTCCAAGTCTGCAGGGCATCTGGGTGTTAAGAAAACACTTTCCCTTGTTAAGCGCTACGTTTGGTGGCCCAGTATATCCATGGATGTTAAGGCCTACATCCAGGCATGTAGTGGTGGTGCGTGATGTAAACCGTCTCGGTCTGCCCCTTCTGGTTCTTTGCTCCCACTGCCCATTTCTCAGGTTCCATAGACTCACATCTCCACCACAGATTTGCCAAGGTCCTCTGGAAGTACTGTAATCTGGGTACTGGTGGACCGTTTTAGTAAAATGGCCCATTTTATCCCACTTCCCGGATTGCCCTCAGCCAGAGAATTGGCAGATCTGTTTTTGAATCATATCTTCCGATTACACGGAGCGCCGGATGATATTGTTTCAGATAGAGGTGTTCAATTTATCTCTCGGTTCTGGCGTTCTTTCTGTTCCTGTTTGGGTATAAATTTGTCTTTCTCTTCCGGTTTTCACCCAGAGACCAAAGGTCAGATGGAAAGGACTAACCAGACCCGGGAGCAATATCTCTGGGGCTTCGTGTCAGACTGCCAGGAGGAATGGGCCACTGATCTACCCTTCGCAGAGGTGGCTTATAACAACTCTGAGCATGCTTCCACTAAGATGTTCAGGTGCGTGGGGGGCAGGGATCCAAGGCTCTCTTCTCTGGCCGGGCCCTCCACTGACTCACTGGTGGTGGATAAATGGTTCAAGGATAGACATTCCATTTAGTGGTCGGTTCAGCAGAATCTTCGCAGTGTGGTGGTGCAACAGAAGAAATTTGCTGATTGCCATTGCACTGTAGAGCAAAATTGTAAGGTGGGAGACCAGGTGTGGGTCTCCACCCGGAACATTCCGTTGCATCAGCCATTCTCCAAGTTAGGTCCTCAATTCATTGGTCCATAAACGGTGACGCAGAAGATCAACCGAGTTACATACAAGGTTGCTCTTCCACCGTCGATTCGAGGAGTAAACACCTTTCATGTATCACTTCTCAAATCGGCGGCCGACTTTGCCCCGTTTATTCAGACTTCACCCCCGTTGGAGGTCCAAGGGGTTCCAGAGTTCGAGGTGAACAGGATTTTGGACCTTTCATTTTGTCCAGAGGTCTCTCCAATACTTGGTAGACTGGAAGGGCTTTGGTCCAGAGGAGAGATGTATGGTACCTGCTCGTCAGGTGCATGCGGATGAGTTGGTAGCAGCTATCCACCGGGATAACCCGGGGAAGCTCGCTTGGAGTCTTCTGAGCCACCTCCTCGAGGGGGGGTGGTGGTAATGTAAGATCCTCACCTGTCTTGCACTCCGGTATGACCAAAAAGGGTCCTTGTGTAGCTGCGGGACAGGTTACGCATGTCTCCACTGATACACCAGCTCCGACTCCGTTGTGAACCATGTGCGCCGGAAGGGAAGACCGCATGGGTTTCAGGGACAGCTAGTAGCACTATGCCGCAGCCTAGCTTGTCCCCGGTGCCTATTCTGGTGTCCATGTCGACGCGCTCGCATACTCCTGCAGAGCCTGTTGTGCGTCTGTGTGTACGTTTAAAAGCGGGATCGCAAGGGGATACGCAGTCGCGCGCACGTGCTTCTTATGCGCTTCGCCGACCAGCAAAGGGAATAGCACAAGGCCACAAGTGCAAAGTAGAATAGGGGGCCAGCATTGGTCTAAGTGACTAATGACTGACCAAGCCTTGTACAAAGGTGTAGGCAGGATCATGACCTATGGGGAGTGGACACTTGGCGCCCTGGGATTTGTTAGCAGGCACATAAAAGGTGGCCTCCCAGGTCGGTCAGTGCCCACTGTTATTCTTCCAATCCAGGTGCAGGTCAGTACTGCTTACTTCTGAGAGAACTCCGTCCGCTCCAGTGGGACCCAGGACCTGGGATTTTCCGTAAAGCATTCCTTCACCTGGCAACCAGCTCAGGGACTAATGCACGGTTTGGACTTTCTCCTGGCTTTCCCACAGTTTTGTGTACCTGTTATTTTGCTCCTGCAAGTTACCTGGACTTTTGTTTCGTTTTTGTGAATAAACACCTTTGATTTGAACTTCACTGGTCTGTTTGTTGGTGCCTTGCATTACAGTTCTTTTGGTGGAATGTGTGATGAATGCCACCAAACAGAGCCTCCAACACAGAAAAGTAGGCTGTTATCAATTGTTTAATCCTTGAGCCTGGTTGCTAATACTTTTCTTGATTCCATACCAAGGAATTGTTGTGGACTGTGATGTGGTCACAAACTGTTATTTTAGCTTCTGTCCTTCTAGGCTCCAGGTATAGATATAGAAGGAAGCTGTACATGTAGTTCTAGGGGTAGGTATGTGTATCCAGACAGACCATGGGAATAGTTGTGATGTTAAACTGTATGTCCTGGGGAAATTTGTTCCATCAGCTGGGAGATATAGTGGTTATCCATTTTAATGCATAAAAAAGAACCTCTGATTAATATGGCATGATTTGTGTACTATCAAGTTTTCTGCTCTGCTATTTAAAGAGGTTTTAAATGGATACGAAAACAAGTCTGCTTTTTTCCAGAATAGTGCCACTCCTGTCGGGACTGCTAAGTTTACTAGGCAATCATTTCAAAGATTTAACTTCAGCCTCCATTGGCAATAGACTGGCATGCTGACACCTTGGCAACAGTTAATTCATGCTATCCTTTATCTCAACCTGCATTATTAATCATATTTTTTCCAACTAATTAAATTAAATGTTTTTTTTTCTGTTACACATACACACAGAAAATAACACCAGCATTTAACCCAAGACTGACGGGGAACATCTGTAACATCAGGTCTCTGCCTCGCCTTACCAGCGCGAACATCATAGATCCAAGCCTGCGTGAAGTCCTGCTGGAAAGACCCTGCCCTAAGACTCAGCATCCCTTGCTGTTCCCTTGCTGTTCCCTTCAAATCTACAGGGCAGGGAACAGTAGATTGAGGAGAACACCAACCTGAGAGGCAAAGTCACTGATGATATTGCTTCAACGGGTCAGAGCTGTTCAAGCCTTGCCACGTCTCAGATGTAGACGTGATGTCATCGGAATAGGGATCTAACACAGCGGTAAATGTCACATGACCTTGGTGCACATGAGCATATTGTTGTATGGAGCCATCATTTGGCAACCATAGAAATGTATAAGCCCATTCTGTACCATTGCAGTCTTCAATTATAGGGGCATCAAGAGGTTTTTATCTAATGGAATCCTACAGAATCTGTAAGAATCAAAATCATGACTAGTGTTGAGCGCTAATATTCGAATGGCGAATTTTTTTCGCGAATATCGGCCCTTTGCAAATTCACGAATATTGCGCTATATATTCACTTTTTCGAATCGTTTTTTTTTTTTTTTTAAGTTGTTATTGTTAATCCTTGTTGCTCTCTGGTTGTCTTCCCACTTCCCAAAAGCTGTTCTTACCTGTCCGGAGGATTCTTGGCTCCCTGCCTGCTCCAGTCAATGCCCGTTGCCGCTTCTGCCGACTTCCCGTGTGCATGGGAACCCCTACATGCTAAAATGTACTGTTGGATGCGAGAATCACGATCTCACAAATTTAACTAAGTTGTAATCGCAATGCGATTAATATACCCTGAATTACTGGCTTTTCCAATTCAACTTAGAGCTGGGTTCCTAATGGTTGTATTGCTAGAATATAACGAATATCACAAATTCAAGAATATAGCGCTATATTCTCAATCTTCGTCATATTCTAGCAAGCCAACCATTAGGAACTCAGCTCTAAATTGAATTTGCAATGCGAGTATATGTTCGCATTGCGAAATCAACTTAAAGCTGAGTTCCTAATGGTTGTTGCTAGAATATGACGAAGATTGAGAATATATATTCGTGATATTCGTTATATTCTAGCAATACAACCATTAGGAACCCAGCTCTAAGTTGAATTTGCAATGCGAACATAAAAATTTGCGTAACATTCGCAATATATAGAATAATGACGAATATTCGATTTAGACGAATATATGACGAATATTCAATTGAATATTCGTGAAATATCGTGAAATCGAATATGGCACCTCCCGCTCATCACTAATCATGACATGTTCAATTGCATGACGTATTATGGAGGTATTCTTCTAGTGGAGTTTATGGTGATGTATGTTTGGTCTATTACTCCATAATATGGAAGTAGAGAGATGCAGTATCCTAATGTTTTTGACTCAAGCTTAGCTGTGTGCACAAGACCTTGGACTATCGGTTGGACCACATTGTCATTGCTACCTCTGCATTAGAAATGAGAGAACTTCTTGAAATTTTCATTGTGTCCAATTCAGTAAATTTTTCAAAAAGTTTGATTTGTGAAGAATCGAAGTTGCTCCAATTACCCTGAAAATTGTTATATAACACCCTCTAATCTCCTATGCTTCAAAATATGTTTCTTTTTGTTATTGTTTTACAAATTTGTTGCTCCTTCTCTCTTTCCCTCCCCTTTTAAGTTCTTGAACGCAATGACAGCAATAGCAAATAATGTCAGAGTGACATATATAGCTATGGGTAAACGCATGGTTAAACAGCGTGTTTAACCCTTTCAGCCCCATAGGATTTTCCATTTTTGTGTTTCTGATTTTTACTCCCTGCCTTCCCGGATCCATAGCTTTTTTATTATTCCGTTCACATAGCAATAAGACAGCTTGTTTTTTGCAGACAACAACATAATGTTATAAAGCAGTAGGAGCTGAGCAGATTGATATTTAGTGCTGTGGTAAAAGATTCAATATGACTTGTGTTTCTTTCATGTAAGTTTCTGCTCATTCTGTGGTTTGAACTCAAGGAGGAGATCCTATTAGTGACTGACGGCTATATCTGTATGCAGTCATAGAGGGAAGGCTGTCAGTCACTTATAGGACCGCCTACTGGACTTCAAAGCCAAGAATCAGCAGGGATTTAAATGAAAAAAACAAGTTATACTCCGCCTAGTAGAACCAAGTTCACAGAAGATACCGGAGCCTATACCGGGCGAACGGAGCGGCGCCCAGGGATAATAGCAAGTGCAGGGAGATCCCTGGGTGCCGTTCTACATGTCAGCGTACTTAGTTCAAATTTTTCACCCTGATGAAAGGTCCTCTTTGTGCCCCAGCAGATTGCTTGGAGCGTAAAGTTGTTTCTTGACCACATATTCCATTATCGATGGTTGATGACTAGAGATGGCCCGAACTATCCGCCGGCGAACAGTTCCCGGCGAACATAGCTTGTTCGCGTTCGCCTCTGCCGGGCGAACATATGCGATGTTCGGTCCGCCCCCTATACATCATCATTGAGCAAACTTTGACCCTGTACCTTACAGTCAGCAGACACATTCCAGCCAATCAGCAGCATACCCTCCCTCCCAGACCCTCCCACCTCCTGCACAGCATCCATTTTAGATTCATTCTGAAGCTGCAGTCTTAGTGAGAGGAGGGAGAGTGTAGTTGCTGCTGATTTAATTGGGAAATCGATAGCTAGGCTAGTGAATTCAGTGTCCACTCCAGTCCTGAAAGACTCATCTGATCTCTGCTGTAAGGACAGCGTCTTGACAGCACCCCAAAAAGCCCTTTTTAGGGCTGCAACATTAGTCTGCTTTTTTTTTTCCCTTTATATACATATTGCAGTTGCCTGGCCTGCCTGTGTGTGAGGAGCTGCAGGCCCACAGACTGTAGTGTGCCCACTGCCAGTGCCCACCCCTGTCATTCCGTGTGGCACAGGACTTTGCATCAAAAAAAGGCATTTAATTTATTTTTACACTTTAGTGTAATTTCAGCTGCTTGCCTGCTGCTAGTGTGTGTCAGGCCGACTTCAACTGACTGTAGTGTGCCCACTGCCAGTGCCCACCCCTGTCATCCCGTGTGGCACAGGACTTTGCTTAAAAAAAAGGCACTTAATTTTTACACTTTAATCTAAGGTTAGTTGCCTGCCAGTGTGTGTCAGGCTGACTTCCACTGACTGTAGTGTGCCTACTGCCAGTGCCCACCACTCATACCAGCTGGCACAGGACTTTGCATAAAAAAGGCATTTAATTTTTACACTTTAGTGTAATTTCAGCTGCTTGCCTGCTGCTAGTGTGTGTCAGGCCGACTTCAACTGACTGTAGTGTGCCCACTGCCAGTGCCCACCCCTGTCATCCCGTGTGGCACAGGACTTTGCATAAAAAAGGCACTTAATTTTTACACTTTAATCTAAGGTTAGTTGCCTGCCAGTGTGTGTCAGGCTGACTTCCACTGACTGTAGTGTGCCCACTGCCAGTGCCCACCACTCATACCGGCTGGCACAGGACTTTGCATAAAAAGGCATTTAATTTTTACACTTTAGTGTAATTTCAGCTGCTTGCCTGCTGCTAGTGTGTGTCAGGCCGACTTCAACTGACTGTAGTGTGCCCACTGCCAGTGCCCACCCCTGTCATCCCGTGTGGCACAGGACTTTGCTTAAAAAAGGCACTTCATTTTTACACTTTAATCTAAGGTTAGTTGCCTGCCAGTGTGTGTCAGGCTGACTTCCACTGATTGTAGTGTGCCCACTGCCAGTGCCCACCACTCATACTGGCTGGCACAGGACTTTGCATAAAAAGGCATTTAATTTTTACACTTTAGTGTAATTTCAGCTGCTTGCCTGCTGCTAGTGTGTGTCAGGCCGACTTCAACTGACTGTAGTGTGCCCACTGCCAGTGCCCACCCCTGTCATCCCGTGTGGCACAGTACTTTGCATCAAAAAAGGCATTTAATTTTTACACTTTAGTGTAATTTCAGTTGCTTGCCTGCTGCTAGTGTGTGTCAGGCTGACTTCCACTGACTGTAGTGTGCCCACTGCCAGTGCCAACCACTGATACCGGGTGGCACAGTAGCTTGCCGATAAATAAGGCATTTCATTTTTAGACAGTAGTCTAAATTCAGTTGCTTGCCTGCTGCCAGTGTGTGTCAGGCCCTCTTCCACTGACTGTAGTGTGCCCACTGCCAGTGCCAACCACTGATACCGGGTGGCACAGTAGCTTGCCGATAAATAAGGCATTTAATTTTTAGACAGTAGTTTAAATTCAGTTGCTTGCCTGCTGCCAGTGTGTGTCAGGCCCTCTTCCACTGACTGTAGTGTGCCCACTGCCAGTGCCAACCACTGATACCGGGTGGCACAGTAGCTTGCCGATAAATAAGGCATTTAATTTTTAGACAGTAGTCTAAATTCAGTTGCTTGCCTGCTGCCAGTGTGTGTCAGGCCCTCTTCCACTGACTGTAGTGTGCCCACTGCCAGTGCCAACCACTGATACCGGGTGGCACAGTAGCTTGCCGATAAATAAGGCATTTAATTTTTAGACAGTAGTCTAAATTCAGTTGCTTGCCTGCTGCCAGTGTGTGTCAGGCCCGCTTCCACTGACTGTAGTGTGCCCACTGCCAGTGCCAACCACTCATACCGGGTGGCACAGTACCTAGCACGCGTAGTACCACTTATCTAAAAAAATGACAGGCAGAGGCAGGCCACCTCGCAGGGGCCGTCGTGGTCGTGGTGCTGTGATTTCCACTGTCCCTGGAATAATGCCCAGTTTTCAGAGGCCACGTACCCTGAACCCGAAAAATTCAGAGGACGTAGTTGACTGGCTTAGACAGGACACCCAATCTTCAACAGCTTCCGCTAAGAACCTTGACGCACCATCCTCCTCCAGCTCAGCTTCGGTCACCTGCTCTCAAGTTACCACGCACCCGCCCGTCGCCACCACCACCACTACCACCACAGCCACCACAGCCGCTTCACTTGATCCGTCAGAGGAGTTATTTACACATCAGTTGGATGCAATTAGTGATGCACAACCATTATTGACAGATGATGTAGATTACAGGGATATGTCTCAGTCAGGCAGGATTACACACATGGACGTACAGTGTGATGATGATGATGATGTACCCGCAGCTGCTTCCTGCAGACGCAGTCACCGTGGTTTAAAACAGAGTGGAGGGAGCCAGCGTTTTTTAACCATCTCCCGTTCGAAAAATCTATTCAATAAATGGCCCCCAGATTGGGGACGTTAGAGGGATTAAACTGATGAGAATAGTACTACAGAAAATACCACTCATATCGGGTGTGACAGTAAATTGCACGGCGCAGACGCAGTGACCGTGGTTTAAAACAGAGTGGAGGGAGCCAGCGTTTTTTAACCATCTCCCCGTTCGAAAAATCTATTCAATAAATGGCCCCCAGATTGGGGACGTTAGAGGGATTAAACTGATGAGAATAGTACTACAGAAAATACAACTCATATCGGGTGTGACAGTAAATTGCATGGCGCAGACGCAGTGACCGTGGTTTAAAACAGAGTGGAGGGAGCCAGCGTTTTTTTAACCATCTCCCCGTTCGAAAAATCTATTCAATAAATGGCCCCCAGATTGGGGACGTTAGAGGGATTAAACTGATGAGAATAGTACTACAGAAAATACCACTCATATCGGGTGTGACAGTAAATTGCACGGCGCAGACGCAGTCACCGTGGTTTAAAACAGAGTGGAGGGAGCCAGCGTTTTTTTAACCATCTCACCGTTCGAAAAATCAATTCAATTCATCTTTTGGGGAGAATAGTACTACAGAAAATACCACTCATATCGGGTGTGACAGTAAATTGCACGGCGCAGACGCAGTCACCGTGGTTTAAAACAGAGTGGAGGGAGCCAGCGTTTTTTTAACCATCTCACCGTTCGAAAAATCAATTCAATTCATCTTTTGGGGACCCTTGTTGTTGTACGTGGCTGGGTGGAGGAAGAAACCTTCAATGACATCACCGGGACGTGGCTAGCTTGGTATCCAACCTTGTGCAAATGGGGAGTTTGCGGTTGTGCAAATAAACTGTTTGCGGTGCATTAAAAGGGGAGTTTGGTCTGTCAATGTCAGTGAAGCGGGCGTAACCCTTACACTACCTGATCGATACAACATCATACCTGATCGTATACACACACTGGATGTTTTAAAGCACGTTATTCCAAACAATTTAGGAATGTTAGTTGATTTATGCCCTTTATGGATTAAAACCCGACTCTGCGTCCACTACGTAATTTTCCATGGGAGTTTTGCCATAGATCCCGCTCCGGCATGCCCCAGTCCAGGTGTTAGACCCCTTGAAACAACTTTCTCATCACTATTGTGGCCAGAAAGAGTCCCTGTGGGTTTTAAAATTCGCCTGCCAATTGAAGTCTATGGCGGTTCGCCCGGTTCGCCCGTTCGCGAACATTTGAGGAAGTTCGCGTTCGCTGTTCGCGAACTGAAAATTTTATGTTCGCGACATCACTATTGATGACGGAGCAGAGTAGGAGGAGTATTTTAAGTGGAAGAAGCGGTAAGTGATGTTGATTACAAGGACACTGTACTGTATGTAGATGCAGACTGACTGCCACAAAGACAACCAGGGAACAAGGACCATTTTGTTGTGCTAGCCATCGGACATTTTTGTTTTCCCAAAATAACTAGTGATGCTGCTGTGTGTGCTTTATAAGAGCCATGGTGCCTTTGTTTGTGTTTGCCCATGGCTTATTTTAATCCTACAGATCTTGCAGATGGCAATACTTTTGTCTTCTGGAACTGTGGAGAAAAACTGGCAGGACACACTCGTACAGTGCTAGTGGCAACTGAGCTTGGCTTAAATCTGCCACATGTGGACCCAGTGCCCACAGTATTAATGATGTGAGGAATGTCGAACTATGATGTTATTCCTGCCATTTGCTGCAGGAGAAGGCAGAGGAAATCAAACTCCACAGGGGGGACTTGCTTCAAAGGGCGACCACATGTTCACAATTCACACCCCACTTAGCCACCCTCGCAACTCAACCTCTCTAACAGAATGCTGGTGAAGGGGTGGGGGTGGGGGGGAGTTGGTCATCAGAACTAAAGAATCCAGCAGACATCATGGAACCGAGGGTTCATAAGGAATTATGAATTGCCCATCCATCACATTCATCACAGGCATAAACCAGTTACCTACCTGTGACCCTGGGAACAAGACGGACCTGTCCCTGGTCGCAGCTTGGGGGTCCGGTGCCCGAAAGGGGAGAAAGAGAGATTTACCAGTGGGAACCTAATAACAACGCCATGTTTGGTCTCCACTTATAGCCGGAACCCATCCGGATACGGTGAAGTGCTATAATCCATAATGGGTTTTTGGAGTCTGAGTTGCCTCACCAGACAAAGGAGAAATGAGGTCCTCCCAGGGAGAGGGAGGGGAGTGGCCAACTACAGGTGAAAAGGCCCATGCAGGCCAGAGGCCAGTGTCTTTCTCTGCAGGTTGCCATATCGAGTAATGTGTTTGGGGAGACCTGGAACTGTTGACATCACTGCCCCCATGTGACTAAAGTTAAGGATTACAGCAACCAAGCACTCATCATCCTAACACAAAGGACTACTTATCCACCTGGTAAATGACTTTTGCTCTGTTTAATCCTGTTTGTACCACGTCATGTGCATTTGTACATCCAACCATTGTATATCTTCTGTGTGTATATCGTGTTATGTCTAGTGCTCCCCTAAGGCAATTAAATATATAATTTAATCTTGAGCTGTTCTTGTATCTCGATCACGAATCCCTTCATCCTTGTTTCAGCCTAGTTATATGCTACTTAGGGTTGGTTCCCGACCCGATATAATCCCGCTAGCGGCATGGGCTTATATCTAACAAGGAACTGGTGGCAGTCTACCAGTGCGCTGTTTCATTCGGGCAGTGAAAAGGCCCTCTCACCTTGTGATGGTTGTGAGCAAGTGTGGAGTCACGCCGGAGGTAGCGTGGGCCACCCTCACTCACTCCTCGTGCCTCCCTGTGCTTTTGCTATAATGCAACACTTTCAATAATATGGCTATAATGCATTGAGAAAATATGTTATTGCTCAGCATTTGCAGCAGAATAATGTTGGGGTGCTGTGCTGGCAATAATGAACTGTAAAAACTCAAGTCAACAAAAAACAGCTGCCTCTCTTTTCATATAAAAATTAGTTTTACAGTACTACTAGGCTGAGTTGCTGTTGCAGCAAGCAGCTTAAAGAGGTTGTCTCACTTCAGCAAATGGTATTCATCACATCATGTAGACAAAATTAAAACGAGGCACTTACTAATGTATTGTGATTGTCCATATTGCCTCCTTTGCTGGCTTGATTCATTTTTCATTCGTATTATACACTGCTTGTATCCAGGGATTAACCACCGCTGCAATCCTGCAGCAGTGGCCATGCTTGAACACTGTAAGAAAAAGCACCAGTCATATCTGAGCTACAGCAGTGGCTGTAATCCCTGGAAATGGACACCATAAAATGCAACGGAAAAACTAATCAAGTCAGCAAAGTAGGCAATATGGACAATCACGATACATTTAGTAAGTGCCTTGTATTAACTTAACCGTATTAACTGTTTACATGATAAATTCCAGCCCCTCACTTCCTCAAAGCTTTCCTTTATCAAATTCCCTATGGTCCACACAATTATGTCTTTCTATTCTTTCCCTATAGTGTACCCATCTCTACAATAGTTGCTTGTGACTCTGCACTTCTGCTTGTTCAGCATAGACATCTCCCTGCCTACTGTCTCACTGATTGACTGAGGAGGCTGTCTTTCAGCCCCTGAGCCAATCAGGGCAAGCTACCCCACCACCACTTCTACCCAGTGTCATGTGATCCTAAATCTTCTTTCTCCTACATGGTTTTCTCTACCAATATTAACAATGAAATGGTGCTATCCAAAGCAAACCGCAAAAGCTTCAGATTTGTTTGGCGGACTAATTTTTGTGACGTTAGTTACGACAAAAACAAAAATGATCTATACATACTGTATGATCTGATAAATAAATATGGTAATATACATGACCACAATTAAAGAAAGACAGAAGATAACGGCACTGTCAAAGAACTAAATGCAAAATCTATATATAATATAAACTAATACTGTACAACATTTGATATGATAAATAGTGTTGGGTGCGAATATTCGAATCGCGAATATTTATCGCTAATATCGTCACTTTGAGAATTTGCGAATATTTAGAATATAGTGCTATATAATCGTTTTCGAATATTTCGAATATTCTACATTTTGTTTCATCAGTAACCTCCCTCTGGCTTGTGGGGCCAATGAGAGTCTTCTCCCTGGCAACCAATAGGAAAGTTGCCTACCCCTTACTATTTAAGGAACCCCCCAGCAGCCATTTTCTGGAGTGTAATGAAGTTCAGAGAGAGACAGCAGTGTGATTGCTATGCTCTGTGCTTTGCTGTATAATTAGACAGTTAACTTAGATATATAATTCAGATAGTTAGGGGGAGATACTCAGTGTAGGTTACATTGATTTATAGTGTAGCTGATTTGAGTGCAGGGTGTTAGGTAGTGTGATAGGTTAGGCTGTCCATACATACATAGTGCTGTGATGTCACCCAGCTGCGTGTATTGCGCAAAAATATGCACATAATTAATTGTCGATTTTCGCAATCGCGAATATATATTGGAGCACTCTACTTGCATATAAAGCTATTATAATGTTCTGCGGTGCCAACCTTTTTCTCCAGTCTCAGTAAACTTCGAGCAGCTTAAAAAATGAACCCAAAGTGACCCACATTTGTATTGTGCGCGCATTACGCGAATATTACATTGCCGATTTTCGCAATCAAGAAAATTCACTAATATATGGCGAATATTCGCCAATATTTTCGTGAAATATAGCGAATTCGAATATAGCCCCAGCCGCTCATCACTAATGATAAATATGAGGTTCTTTGCAAATATATTTAATAAAAAATCATCTATTCTGGCAAGGTGACCTCAATTTCACGAGTTCGTAACAATTCAGATTCTTTTAGAATTGATTCGCTCATACTCTGGATCCAATATAGCTACTCCCCTGATGTAACCCAACATGTACTATCATGTGGCAAGCTCTAGCTCTTGTACATATTACACTTTTGTGTTTGACAAACCTCATCTAAAAATAAAATAATGTCCCAATTATCGGAGCTACCTAAAGCTTCTCATCACTATCTCGAATATGGATCTGCTAGACATAGAGAGGCAGCAATAAACTGCAAGCTAGACATGTCTTACATCTGCTTGTGAGCATTGACTGGGAATTTCTCAGGAGGAAACCGTCTGTCAGGTCATCAGGAAAAGTCACTGTTAGTAAAATTTGTAGCTAATCTCACAAAATAAATCAGTAAAGAGACGGTTCAATGTGCAGGGAAATTGATATTGAAGCTCACTTTCACCAACCAGCTACAGGTGGTCTGAACTTGGGGTCAGATGGTCATTCGCATGGCAGATTGAACATTCTTAGATCCAATGAACCTTCTGCTCTGTGCTAAGTATAGTAAAGAAGTTTAAAAAGTTTACTCTACACATTGCAGACCTAGAGATGTGTGAGACGTCACCTGGCCAATGCAGGCGGATCTTCTACCAGATAGTATTTCATCATGCATTCTTCAACACTTGTGTTTATTATATCCTTATCTGTAAGACTACTCCAGCCCCTGTCAGCGTGAATTCTGCAAACATGTTTTGTTGGTGCCATAGTCACCCCAGCTGTTTCTAACACATATTACGCTTAACCCATTTTGACCTAATGTTCTAGTAAACTATGTGTGAGCGCATATCATAGAAACTCGTCTCATTTTTCCAGCTTTGGACCATAAAATGTTGGACTAACACAGGACTGGAAGGAATCCTGTACCTGGCCGTGCCAAGAGGAGATCGAAAAAGTCAGAACAATTCACTATGTACAGACAGTAATCCAGAAGACAATGGGACATGATGATGCATCATGATGAGACTTTTTGTCGTGAGTTTTGCTTCGAGTTTGCATTGCGGAAATGTAATCCAAATTTATCAAAAGTCACACAATTGTTGATAAATTTGGCACATCTTTAAATCTAACATTTACTTCTGTCTAGAAATGGTAGTCCAGTTTTTCTGGAGTGATTTTTTGACTTTTGAGGGTGCAAAGCCACCTTATAAGAAGACACCAGTATTATACATAGCACACGGTAGGTGGGTAAACCAAGTTATAGATTTTGCATTGGGGTTCAGCAACCTTTGAATCTAGCCATTGAGCACAGGGTAACCCACAGCAAAATTACGCTCTTCTTTTTCATGAGTATACCTACAGAAAATAGGGTCCTGACACTTCTATCTGGGACCCTGAAGGCACTTTGTCATGAGGGTGTCACGACTTATCGCTGACCCTGTTGTTCCTGGGGTCTGAAGGTCACAGCGGGTGGCTACTCGCTCGGTTTCAAGAGATCGCTCCATGACCTAGTGATGGGAATGGATTCCAGGCCAGGTTTTCCTGCTTAGGTTTGCGATCCTTTTCGTCCTATTTAGTTATCTGTAGCTTTTCCCTTCAGCTGTTCTCTGTCAGCCACTCCCAGCTACGATGTATTCTCCATTTCTCCTTCCCTTGTTGCCAGATATAGACCTTCTTTCCAGATCTTCTATTCTGACCGCTGGTGGAGTTGGAGTTGCTATGGAGCTGTTGGAACTGGTGCTGTTGGATCTCCGATTCTCTCCTGTTTGTTGTCTCCCTTCAGGGATTGTTTGTGGTGTTTGTGTTGTTACCCTAGGTGTCAGTGGTGAGGACTAGTGCTCCCACTGCCCTACTCACTGCTTATGGCTTATTTTAGAGTAAGCCAGGGACAAGGCACGCGATCGGTGTACGGGTTAGCAGTCCTTCTAGGGACGTCAGGGCAGCCAGGTGCCAGTGCTAAGTGAGTTAGGGGTCACCCCTCCTCCCTAGTAAAAGTTGTACTCCCTTTCCCTTCCCTCTGCACCGTATGTCTGTTACCTGCCATATCAGACGTGATACACTTGTGCAGATGCCACTTGTATAGAGGCCCAGGGAAATAAAGGGTCCAAACTCAGTGAGTTAAACGGGTTGTCAGGGTTGAGAGCTGAACTAGGACATATCCCCATTTTCACCCCTCCAGCCCCCCTGACATGAGCATTGGAGGATTTCATAATTCGATGCTCTCCCTTGCCCTGCACTGTTTCGTGCAGGGCAAGGGCTTTTTTGTTTATATTATTACACTGCTAGGTGGAGGCTTCTGCCTAGCAGTTTTCCCGGTGATGTCACTGGTTCTGATGGGCAGGCTTTAGCACTGCCCTAGCTGTTTAGTGCTGGTGAAGTCACTGAGCTCACTGCTAAGCGGAAACCTCCTCCTAGCTTTCCCCATGTAGAGCCCGATATGTCACCATATCTCCAGAAAATGTCTTTGCTCTGCGCAATCGAAGCTGAGTAGGGGTAGCCAAACTGCCAATGACCAGTCATTTCATGGGAGATACAAACAAGACCAAAATGAAACATATCTGTACTCCACAGGCGAAAAGGACCTTAGATTCCCTATTATTTTTAACTTGGTAAATACCTAAGAAATAGAGTTGAGTGGACCTGTGGATGTTCGGGTTCGCTGGGTCCGGCTGAACTTCGAGTCAAAGTTCAGGTTCGGGATCCGAACTTGACCCAAGCTTGAACTCGAACCCCATTGAAGTCAATAGGGACCCAAACTTTGGTGCACTAAAATGGTTGTAAAATAGTCATAGTGAGGGCTAAAGGGAAGCAAAATGGGGGTAAGAGCAGGACAATTGCCCTGCAAACAAATGTGGATATGGAAATGACGTAAAATAACATAGAATGTAAAAAAATTAAAAAATAATAATCTTGAACTAGGAGGCGGAGGTCAAAGTGGAGTAGGAGGTTCAAGAGGCGGTGGACGTGGTGGTGTAGGTGGAGGAGGCGGTAGTCAACACTATTTTTATTTATTTTTTTTTTTTCCCTTTATTTTTTTTTTACTTTTATAAATTTGAGAAGATCCCAAAACATTGGGAACTAGAAAAGAAAATGCAAAGAGAAGTGTGCTGGAGTCTAACAATGGCTGGGTGCGGCTGATATACTTGTCTATTCAGCACAAGGTATGGACAAGTCCAGTGGGATCCATACCTGGTTTATTTTAATGAACGTGAGCGTGTCCACGTTGGCTGTGGACAGGCTGAGCTGCTCTGAGTGCCATCCTGCTGTGAACATGGTTCCTCCTCATCATCATCCTCCTCATCCTCCAGAACTGTGTCCTGGCTGGACTGTTGTGTACCTGGCCTCTGTTGGTGCAGGAACCCAGCCTTTGAGCCACTTGTGAATGACTGGCCTGATAACCGTGGAAATGACGCCTTTTCCTCTTCCTTCTGTGCCACATACTCTTCCATCATTGCCCGAAGCGTTTTTTGAAGTAGACATAGAAGTGGGATAGTAACACTGAGGATGGCGTCATCAGCACTGGCCATGTTGGTGGAGTACTCGAAACACAGCACACACGTCCCACATGGAAGCCCACTCATTGGTGATAAGGTGGTGCTGTTCCGCAGAGCGACTAACCCGTGCGTGCTGCAGCTGAAACTCTACTATCGCCTGCTGCTGCTTGCACAGTGTCTCCAGCATGTGCAAGGTGGAGTTCCACCTTGTGGGTACGTAGCATATGAGGCAGTGAGTGGAAAGGCCGTATATCGGGGAAATTTTCAGCACCAAAATTCAGCACCAAAATTCAGCACATGCGCCAGGCAAGGGATGTGCGTCCTACCGGCTAGGCCCAGAGTTGGTACGAGATTTTGCCCGTTATCGCACACCACCAGGCCGGGCTTGAGGCTCAGTAGCACCAACCACTCATCGTTCTGTTGTTCCATGCCTGTCCACAGCTCCTGGCGGGGTGTGGTTTTTCACCCAAACAGATGAGTTTCAAAACAGCCTGCTGTAGTTTCCCCCTGTGGCTGTGCTGAAGTTGGTGGTGCTACGTGTTACACTGACCGGATGAGAAGGCGGTAGAGGAGGAAGCGGAGTAGGAGGAGGAGGCAACTAGAAACATCCTGCAATCCTGGGTGGTGGAAGGACATGTGCCAAACTGCTATCCGCCTCAGGCCCAGCTACCACTTCATTTACCCAGTGTGCAGTTAGGGAGATACAGTAAAATGTCCCTGCCCATGCTTACTGGTCCACATATTGGTGGCTATGTAGACCTTGCCAGAGATGGTGTTGCGCAGTGCACACCTGATTTTGTCTTCCAATTGGTTGTGCAGGGCAGGGATGGCACACCTGGAAAAGTAGTGGCGACTGGGAACCACGTACTGTGGGACAGCCTCCGTCTCCACCAGACGGAATGATAGCATTTCAAAGGCCAGGAATTTTGAAATGCTGTCATTCAGAGCCAGGGATCGCTGGTGGGTAGGGGGGTACTTCCTCTTTCTTTCCAGTGTTTGGGGGATGGACAGCTGAACGCTTCCATGGGACAGTGTGGACACACTGGGTGACTGTGGTGGAGGTGGTGGTGTTGCTGCCTCTGTTTGTGGGGTGGCAGGTGCAACTGTCACTCCAGAGGGGAAGGAAGAGGCCAAGACTGCAGCAGAAGAGGGAGCAGAATAAGCTTTAGATCTTTAGTAGTTTTTGAGGTGTGTACTCCACTGCAGCCCGTGTTTGCATTTAGATGCCTGGTCATGCAGGTGGTGCTCAGGTTTAAAACATTTATGCCTCGCTTCAGGCTCTGATTGCACATTGTCTAAAGAACTGCCACACCAGGGAACTCTTAGGAGCTGGCTTTGGTGTGCTCAGTCCCTGGGTGCGGTGGGCAGTAGCAGGCATACTGGCTGGGGGACGGTCATTCTGCTTTTGCACCCTGCTCCCTCTTTTGCTGTGCGGCTGGCGCTGTCTGACCAACACCTCTTTCTCTGACCTGCACACGTAACTCACATGACCTTAATTCCATGTGGGGTCTAGGACCTCATCATCCGCCACATCATCTTCCACCCACTCCTCACCCCTGCCCTTCTTGCCGGTGTGCACACTGCAGAAAGCCGCAGCAGTTGGCACCTGTGTTTCATCATCATCAGAGATGTGCTGAGGTGGTCCTCCCTTGTCCACATCCTGAAACATAAGTGGTTGGGCATCAGTGCACTCAATCTCTTCTTCTTCTGGGGCAGGGCTAAGTAGATGGCCGACAGAAACCCTGCCAGCAGAGTCATCAAAAAGCATAAGAGACTGCTGCATGACTTGGGGCTCAGACTGCTTGCCTGATTTGCAAGGGGGTGAGGTGAAAGACAGATGCAAATTGGCTGCAGGTGCCAACTCTGCTCTTTCATCAGGGGACCGGGTCGGAGACAATGTGAAGGAACTGGAGGCACTGTCAGCTACCCAATCTACTACCGCCTCTACTTGTTCTGGCCTCACCATTCATACACCGGTATTCGGGCCTACAAAATAACGCTGAACATTTCTGTCGCCTATGTGCACCTCAGGAAGGTGTTTCATTTGGGCATGTAGCTGGCACAGATCGACCATGTCTTCTCCCTGCAACAGGAGCTCCACCAACACCAGCAGCACCATGACCAGGGCCACGTCCGTTATTTAATGCTCTCCTCATTCTTTGAGGTCACCCACTGATCCAACAGATGGATTAACAAGATTTATTTCCGGGTCACATATGCAGTGCAGGTGCACCTCACACAAACAATTAGTATATGTCACCCACCGATGTAACAGATGGATTAACTAGATTTATTTCCCCGTAACGTATGCAGTGCAGATGCAACTCACACAAACAATTGGTATATGTCACCCACCGATCTAACAGATGGATTAACTAGATTTATTTTACCGTCACGTATGCAGTGCAGGTGTACCTCATACAAACAATTGGTATATGTCACCCACCGAACTTACAGATGGATTAACTAGATTTCTTTCCCTGTCATGTATGCAGTGCAGGTGTACCTCACACAAACAATGGGTATATGTCACCCACCATACTAACAGACAGATTAACTATTATATTTTTGTGTCAGGGGTACAAAAATGGTGCATTGCACCCACAAAAAAATCTCTAAAGGTCACCCACAGAATTAACAGCCAGAGTAACTATTACATTTCTGTATCAGGGGTGCCAAAATGGTGTATTACACCCACAAAAAAGATCACTATAGGTCACCACAGTATAAATAGCCAGATGAGATTCCAAACACTTTCTCTCACTTCAACTGCCTGCTTCCTGTCCCTGCAATACAAAATAACGCTGAACTTTCTGTCACCTACGTTAACCTGAGGAAGGTGGTTCATTTGGGTATGTAGCTGGCACAGATCGACCACGTCCTCTCCCTGCAACAGGTGCTCCACCAACACCAGCAGCACCATGACCAGGGCCACATCCCTTATTTGCTGATCTCCTCATTCTTTGAGGTCACCCACCGATCTAACAGATGGATTAACTAGATTTATTTCCTGTCACATATGCAGTGCAGGTGTACCCAACACAAACAATTGGTTTATGTCACCCACCGAACTAACAGATGGAGTAACTAGATTTATTTCCCTGTCACATATGCAGTGCAGGTATACCTTACAAACAATTTGTATATGTCACCCACCAAACTAACAGACGGATTAACTATTATATTTTTGTGTCAGGGGTACAAAGATGGTGCATTGCACCCACAAAAAAATCGCTATAGGTCAACAACGGAATTAACAGCCAGATTAACTATTATATTTCTGTGTCAGGGGTGTCAAAATGGTGTATTGCACCCACACAAAAAAAATCACTATAGGTCACCACAGTTTAATTAGCCAGATGAGATTCCTAACACTTTCCCTCACTTCAACTGCCTGCTTCCTGTCCCTGCAATACAACGTCTGATTTTCAGTAAATTAAAATACCTAAGAAATAGAGTTGAGCGGACCTGTGGATGTTCGGGTTCGCTGGGTCCGGCCGAACTTCGGGTCAAAGTCCGAACTTGACCCGAGCTCGAACTCGAATACCATTAAAGTCAATAGGGACCCGAACTTTGGTGCACTAAAATGGCTGTAAAATAGTCATAGTGAGGGCTAAAGGGAAGCAAAATGTGGGTAAGAGTGGGACAATTGCCCTGCAAACAAATGTGGATATGGAAATGGCGTAAAATAACATAGAATGTAAAAAAATTTAAAAATAATAATCTTCAACTAGGAGGCGGAGGTCAAAGTGGAGTAGGAGGTTGAGGAGGCGGTGGACGTGGCGGTGTAGGTGGAAGCGGCGGTGGAGGAGGCGGTAGCCAACACTATTTTGTTTTTATTTTTATTTTTTTCCCTTTATTTATTTTTTTATTTTATTTTTATAAATTTGGGAAGACCCCAAAACATTAGGAACTAGAAAAGAAAATGCAAAGAGAAGTGTGCTGGAGTCTAACAATGGCTGGGTGCGGCTGATATACTTGTCTATTCAGCACAAGGTATGGACAAGTCCAGTGGGATCCATGCCTGGTTTATTTTAATGAACGTGAGCGTGTCCACGTTGGCTGTGGACAGGCTGAGCTGCTCTGAGTGCCATCCTGCTGTGAACATGGTTCCTCCTCATCATCATCCTCCTCCTCATCCTCCAGAACTGTGTCCTGGCTGGACTGTTGTGTACCTGGCCTATGTTGGTGCAGGAACCCAGCCTCTGAGCCACTTGTGATTGACTGGCCTGATAACCGTGGAAATAATGCCTTTTCCTCTTCCTTCTGTGCCACATACTCTTCCATCATCGCCTGAAGCGTTTTTTCAAGTAGACATAGAAGTGGGATAGTAACACTGAGGATGGCGTCATCAGCACTGGCCAGGTGGCCAGCGCAACACAGCACACACGTCCCACATGGAAGCCCACTCGTTGGTGATGAAGTGGTGCTGTTCCGCAGAGCGACTCACCCTTGCGTGCTGCAGCTGAAACTTTACTATCGCCTGCTGCTGCTCGCACAGTGTCTCCAGCATGTGCAAGGTGGAGTTCCACCTTGTGGGTACGTAGCATATGAGGCGGTGAGTGGAAAGGCCTAGATTTATTTCCCTGTCACATATGCAGTGCAGATGCAACTCACACAAACAATTGGTATATGTCACCCACCGATCTAGCAGATGGATTAACTAGATTTATTTTACCATCACGTATGCAGTGCAGGTGTACCTCACACAAACAATTGGTATATGTCACCCACCGAACTTACAGATGGATTAACTAGATTTCTTTCCCTGTCATGTGTGCAGTGCAGGTGTACCTCACACAAACAATGGGTATATGTCACCCACCATACTAACAGACAGACTAACTATTATATTTTTGTGTCAGGGGTACAAAGATGGTGCATTGCACCCACAAAAAAATCTCTAAAGGTCACCCACAGAATTAACAGCCAGATTAACTATTACATTTCTGGATCAGGGGTGCCAAAATGGTGTATTGCACCCACTAAAAAGATCACTATAGGTCACCACAGTATAAATAGCCAGATGAGATTCCAAACACTTTCTCTCACTTCAACTGCCTGCTTCCTGTCCCTGCAATACTCAGAGCTAATGGGCGGTGCTATACGTGATCCAGCTTTTATTGAGGCTGGGTCACATGATGCACAGGCCAATCACAGCCATGCTATTAGTAGGCATGGCTGTGATGGCTTCTAAGTGCTCATAGCTTAAAAGCTTATTGATTAAACAAGCTTTATTAAATGCCCGAACATCGAACTCGAACCCAAACTTTTCCTGAAAAGTTCGGGTTCGGGTCCGGGTACCCGAACTCGCAAAGTTCGGTACGGACCCATACTTTATAGTTCAGGGTCGCTCAACACTACTAAGGAAAGCTTTTCAAGCAGAGTGATTTTGAAATATAGCAGAATAATATGTAGTCTCCTAGGCACATATCATATACTTAGTGGGTTCTAGTGTTAGCATTAACTAGGGCCCAGTTAACTATTTACACTCAAGATAAATTGTGATAAAGATGCAGACATCATGGCCTATGAAAAAGGGACCCTTTCATTTCATACCACCCTTGCAGTTAGTTCCGTTATGCTTGTCCATAGACCTTTATTATGACGGATCAAAACGGAATGCCTCTAAAGGTTTCCATTTTTAATTCCATCTTAAAGGCCAGTTTCATTAGTTTTTAAAATTTATTTTTTAGTTTACATTTTTTTAATTACTCTGTTGAACCACAATTCCAAAGCAACGTCTGATTTTCAGTAAATTTTCTATTTAATATTACTTTTTTCAGTTACCTTTGTGCGTCTTTCTTTCTTTAACAGAAGGGTACCAACTATTTTATCAATTATTGGCAATTGTATCAGGGCAGATTGGCCATAGACCTTGCAGGGAACTTTCTTGGTGGGCCGATTGCCAGGGGGCCAGCCAGTGGAAGATTTTGGTGATGTATTTTGTGCTACTGGTAGTATTTTGTTATGGACTGTGGTATTTGGCTCTGTTGGGGTGGTATAATGTGCCACAATATGGTATTGCTGGCCCTGCCTTCCATCAATTTGGACCCAACTACAAAATGGGACCACTTTTTGTATATTTTCCAGGACCACTTTAACCGACTGCCGACCGCCTAACGCATGGATGCGTCCAGGCGGTGGCAGGTTTGTTCCTCCTGGACGCATCTGTGCGTCAGCTCGCGATAGGCGAGAATTGCTGTGAACAGCTCGGCAGTTATACTACAGCCTGCCAGCGATGATCAATCTCTGGCAGGCTGTAGATGTAAAATAAATGAAATCAAAGAGGTATATCAGACGCTGCTTTGTTAACAGCGTCTGATATACCTGCTACCTGGTCCTCTGGTGGTCCCATTTGCTGGGATCGACCATCAAAGCACCAGGTAGCTCTGTAAAGTAGCACCAAGCACCACACTACACCACCCCCTGTCACTTATTAACCCCTTATTAACCCCTGATCACCCCATATAGACTCCCTGATCACCCCCCTGTCATTGATCACCCCCCTGTATGGCTCCATTCCGCAAAACACGGACACCGGCAATGTGCTTTCCGCATTTTGCAGATCCCCACATTGCCAGAACTATATAGAAAATGCCTTTTCTTGTCCGCAATTGCGGACAAGAATAGGACATGTTCTATATTTTTGCAGAATGGATGTGCAGACCCGGAAGTGCGGATCCGCAATTCCGGATCCGAGCGGGACAAAGTCTGTCCCCATAGAAATGAATGGGTCCGCAATTTCGTTCCGCAAACAGAATTGCGGACGTGTGAATGGGGCATAAGGGTCCCTTATCACCGCCAGTTAGTTAGCTAATTGTTAGGTAGTTAGCGCCCACCGCACCGCAGTCACTGATTTTGGCAGAGATTTTTTCATCCACATTGATCGATGCGAATGAAGAAATCTGTGCCGTTCATTTTTTTTTTTTTCAGCCCAGAGGCTGAACGGAAAAAAAAAATCTCATTACCCGTATGCTCAATATAAGGAGAATAGCAGAAACTCCTCATGCTGGCCATACATGTAATGATTGCGGAGACCCTCAAATGTCAGGGCAGTACAAACACCTCACATGTGACCCCATTTTGGAAAGAAAACACCCCAAGGTATTCCGTGAGGGGTATGGTGAGTTCATGTAAAATTAAATTTTTTGTTACAAGTTAGTGGAATATGAGACTTTATAAAAAAAATAAAATAAAAAAATAAATAAATATCAATTTCCGCTAACTTGTGCCAAAACAAAAAAATCCGTGAACTCGCCATGCCCCTCACGGAATACCTTGGGGTGTCTTCTTTCCAAAATGGGGTCACATTTGGGGTATTTATACTGCCCTGGCATTTTAGGGGCCCTAAAGCGTGAGAATCCAAATGCGTAAAAATGCCTTGTGAAATCATACTCATTGGAATTTTGGCCCCTTTGCGCATCTTGGCTGCAAAAATGTGACACACGTGGTATCGCCGTACTCAGGAGAAGTAAGGCAATGTGTTTTGGGGTGTATTTTTACATATACCCATGCTGGGTGAGAGAAATATCTCTGTAAATTTTTTTATACAAAGTTGTCAATTTACAGAGATATTTCTCTCACCCAGCATAGTTATATGTAAAAATACACCCCAAAACACATTGCTATACTTCTCCTGAGTACGGCGATACCACATGAGTGACACTTTTTTGCAGCCAAGATGCGCAAAGGGGCTCTAATTCCAATAAGTACCTTTAGGATTTGACAGGGCATTTTTGCGCATTTGGATTCCAGACTTCTTCTCACGCTTTAGGGGCGCCTTAAATGCCAGGGCAGTAAAAAATACCCCGCAAGTGACCCCATTTTAGAAAGAAGACACCCCAGGGAATTCCGTGAGGAGTATGGTGAGTTCATAGAAGATTTTTTTTTTGGCACAAGTTAGCGGAAATTGATATTTATTTTTTTAATTTTTTTATTTTTTTTATAAAGTCTCATATTCCACTAACTTGTGACAAAAAATAAAATTTTACATGAAGTCACCATACCCCTAACGGAATACCTTGGGGTGTCTACTTTCTAAAATGGGGTCACTTGTGGGGTATTTATACTGCCCTGGCATTTTAGGGGTCTCTAAAGCGTGAGAAGAAGTCTGGAATCTAAATACGTAAAAATGCCCTGTGAAATCCTAAAGGTACTCATTGGAATTAGGGCCCCTTTGCGTATCTTGGCAGCAAAAAAGTTTCACTCATGTGGTATCGCCGTACCCAGGAGAAGTAGGGCAATGTGTTTTGGGGTGTATTTTTACATATAACCATGCTGGGTGTGAGAAATATCTCTGTAAATGACAACTTTTTAAAAAGTTTTATACAAAGTTGTCAGTTTACAGAGATATTTCTCTCACCTAGCATGGGTATATGTAAAAATACACCCCAAAACACGTTGCCCTACTTCTTCTGAGTACAGCGATACCACAGGTGTGACACTTTTTTGCAGCCTAGGTGAGTAAAGGGGCGTAAAGTCCAACGAGTACCTTTAGGCTTTACAGGGCTGCTCACAATTTAGCCCCGCCCAAAATGCCAGAACATTAACCACAACCCACAAATGACCCCTTTTCGGAAAGTAGACACCCCAAATTATTCACTGAGGGGCCTAGTGAGTCCGTGGGAGATTTTTATTTTTTTTGCCAGAAGTTAGCAGAAATGGAAAATTTGTTATTATTTTTTTCCTCAGAATGTGTCATTTTCTGCTAACTTGTGAAAAAAAATGAAATCATACATGAACTCACCATGCCCCTCCGCGAATACTTTGGGTGTCTTCTTTCTAAAATGGTGTCATTTGGGGGGTATTTATACTATCCTGACATTCTAGCACCTGAAGAAACATGACAGGTGCTCAGAAAGTCAGAGCTGCTTCAAAATGCGGAAATTCACTTTTTTGCACCATAGTTTGTAAACGCTATAACTTTTACCCAAACCAATAAATATACAATTATTGGATTTTTTTTTTATCAAAGACATGTAGAACAATAAAGTTAGAAAAAAATTTATATAGAAATGTAGTTTTTAAAAAAAAAAAAATTTACAACAGAAAGTGAAAAATTTCATTTTTTTTGCAAAAATGTTGTTACATTTTTATTAATAGCAAAAAAAGTAAAAATGTCAGCAACAATGAAATACCACCAAATAAAAGCTCTATTAGTGAAAAGAAAAGGAGGTAAAATTCATTTGGGTGGTAAGTTGTATGACGGAGCAATAAACGATGAAAGTAGTGTAGTGCAGAATTGTAAAAAGTGGCCTGGTCATTAAGGGTGTTTAAGCTAGGGGGGCTGATGTGGTTAAGTTCCCAATCAGCCCCTGAACGATGTACATACTATAGAGGCATACAGCTGGTAGTAAACAGGAGGGTTGTCACACGAGGTAGGGATGAGTGCAGCTCTAAACTCCACCCACACCTCTATCCCTACCTACTTGCACGGTCCGTCCTAACCGATGGCGCACAACTGGGCGGCAGTCCCTAGCTTACATACGTGCAGGGGCCTAACGAAAGGAACAACACAGAGAGTACAAAATAGGATTATGGAAAGGATCTTTAAAGGGGAATAAATAATAGGTCCTTCTGTCCTGCATGGCTATGATGAAGGGCCAATTTCATCATATAGTTTTATCTATCTATAAGATCTAAAGGGTTTGTCAAAGTGAATCAATGGTTGCATAAATCATATACATTATAAAAGGTGTCAAGCAAAGTGAAGAGTTAGTTGGAAAATAAAAACATGCACTTTGCTTAAATATATGAAAATTGCTATCATTTTGTCATCACTAATAACACAGAAAATGGAAAATAATTATACTATAACAGTTGCTAGAATGGTTTTAATGGAGATGAACGTGTGATATTATTTGTTCTTAAAAAATGTTTGAATGGTTTTTTCACCAGAACAGTCAGAAGTAATCCACACATCATCCTGAGCTGCAAGTATGGCTGGGACATATTAGAAAAGACAATTTACATATTAATTTTGTGCTTTCAAAAACCCAAAGTGCAAATTTTATTTACCACATTATATTGTCTGGTTGTCTGGGCCTATAGTGCCAGCTTACAGGGAGTTTTTAGCTTTTCAAGGGGATCTGTCACCAAGAGAAGTGCATGATAGGAAGTTAGATGACAGTTGCACTGTTAGAGGGGTTATCTGCTTTAGATAACTTCTTCTTATATGCCCTGTTATGGTATAAGAATATAATAGAGGTGGGGGGAGTCCTACATGGTAACCCCTCTATTGGATAGAGTGCCACTGCAAGTAGCACATACCCCTCAGTGAATACAACTGGGAACAGCTCAACAGCTTGGAAGGTAGGATGATGATTATAACAGTGAACATTGTAGAACCCACAGCGATTTCATAGTACATATGTTTTACTTCAATTTTCATACATCAAGACTACAAGGGAAATGAAGATTAATACCTGCACCAGATGACAAATTATTAGCAGTACGAACACTGGCATTAATTGGGGAATAGGAACATTGTTCTAAGAAGTTGTCCAAACTGTACAACCCTCATGAGCTTGCCATAGGTTAACATAATTTTCCTCTGACTCTTTCTCCCATAAATATGTCAATATTGTAGTTAAGTGACGTCCCTTTAAAGAAACAAAGACCAGAATGGGTTAAAACACAACAATTTAATCCTTCTTTACAGTACAGAGTCCCAACACACTTGGTGGCTACAGCTCTCCTACAGAGTACTGAAACTTTATGGTGGCAGTTCGCTTGGTGGTTGACGCCATTAAGTAAACGTTACAGAACACACATGAATAGTCTTTAGAATTCAAACTGTATAACTCTCTTTCTTGGGTCACTGTTGACTTCAATTAGGCCTTCTGGCTAACATTGTCTTCACACAAACCTATGGACATTGAGTTTATACTACTCCTTAGTGCAGTGACCCATCACGACTAAAGGGATAATGAAATGGTTTACCGCTAAATGGTTAATTTACATTGTAAAAGCTGTTAAAATGTTTGCTGTGATGACCTGTGCACCATGTTTCCCAAAAGGCTATGCATAGGTAGGAAATAGTTAAGTGACAGTCATGAAACTTGAACCATTTTGTACAATGGTAGGAATACATACAAAAATGTTTGCCCTAAAGGAGGCAAAATTAGATAATTGTTACAGTTACTGGATAGTGGTCTAGTCTCATCATCCACTGGAGAGTCTGCTACCAAACAGGACCAGGAGACAAGACCTATTTTGTGTGTACTGCTGAAAAGTAGGCCAAGACAAACATTTTTCAGGAAAACACCATTCCTGAGAGTGGAAAATTGCCAGAAAAGCAACATTGCTAAGGATTATCCCCTGAAAGAAGGAAACAATCAATATTTACAGAAGGTTAAGAACCATTAAAAAAAAGCCAAAAGTTTAGCTGAGCATGTTTGATCCCATAACCTTTCCTCTGATATTATTGGAATTTGTCCACCGTGTATGAAGTACTGCTTTCAGTGTTGGGTTCCAGTGTTGGCTTTTGAGGAATAGCCAGTTTCAATTTAAAAGAAAAAAAAAAAAGAAATGTTTTTACTCACCAGGCTGGTGTGGAAGAGGTTTGAAACTTTGCAACCAAACATAATAGAACAAACATAGGCTTGACAGTGGGACCTGCTTCATAACACATACCTCACGTCACACTCTCCAGCCTTCAGTCCACCACCTTCTCTGCAATGGACAAGCCACCCAGTCCATATATAAGTGGAATGAACTAGTAAAACAAGTAGTATTTTTATCTAAAAGGTAAATACATTTACCTTCCCTACAAGTTTATCTGAATGCCATTCTATACCTACAAGCCAGTTGCCAATTACATTTACCATTCTACCAAAGACAACTGTCAATTGGAATCTGGATATTATTGTTCTATAGAAATCTACAATATTACTTGTTGTGGGAGTTATTAATTTCATACGTTTCTACATGCCACAAATCACAAAAAATCATTTATGCTGTTATGTAATCTGCAGACCATTTTTTGGCTTTTCCATTGATTTCATTCATATATAACAATAGATTGGAGCCCCTAATACGATGAGGTAATTTGGTTTTGATTGGTCAGGAATGGATATAGAGATGTATATTCAATGTGAACGGATGAAATAAAGCTCCGAGGAGACGTTTCCTACACAATAAATGAGCAAAGTTAATGAAAACCACCGTTATTCTTTCTCATGTGTCATTGTATTGTGCAGTGTACACCAGATGGATATTGGGTTGCCATGGAAAAAGCATGTCTTTCTAAAAACCTATAAATAGTAATAGCAATATTCAATCTTAAGCATCTTTCTCCAAAGACAGACCTGCACAACTCATACCGAATACTTTCCTTATGTGACTTTACCAGATTTACTGTAAGAGCCATAGAATTTCATTGGAAAGTTAGAAATCTCATAAACTGATCCTTAAAGTTTAACTGGGCATGTTTGACTGTTCCCACAGCCTCTCCACTGATATTATTGGAATTTGTTGACCGTGTGTGAATGGTGCCAAGCAGTATTGCTTTCAGTGTTGGGTTCCAAGCTTGGATGGCTTTTGAGGAATAGCCAGTTTCAATTTAAAAGAAAAAAAATAGACCTGTTTTTACTGACCGGGCTGGTGTGGAGGATGTGAAACTTTGCAACCAAACATAATAGAAACAGAAAAGTAATGTTCTTTTAGATAAATGCCCGAGATAGAAAGGGCCAGCAATTATGAAACTAGAACAATTTTTTTATAATGCTAGGAATACACACAAAAATATTTGACCTAAAGGAGGCAAAAATAAGAATTGCTTTATGAAAAACTGATATTACTAGATTAATACAGTGGACTCATGTCCCCCTTATAAACTACATACATCTTAAAATGAAAGTTCCTCCCTACACAGCTTTGGATCTCAGAGTGCACCTGTCTTTTCAATTGTTATTGTTATATTGTTTCACATCCATCTTGTGTAGGATGTCTAGTGTGGTACTTGTGGTCTGCTGCAGGCATCTTCCACTGTAAGAATTTTTGCTGGGGATTGCCATTAGCAATGGGCTACAAGTGCAGGATCTGCTCCCCTGTATATAGATGCACAACTGCATTTGGGTTTGAGCACTTCCGGCCTGTTTAACACCACGCCAATTTTTTAGTCATTTTGTATATAGAGATGCTTGGATGTGTATAAACTCCTATGTAAATGTGCCCGATTTCCATCTACAGGCTATATTTCGGTGCACCTGTGAGGCCTGGGCCATATCAGCCAGTCTTGGATGGGGCTTACAGCATCCTCCCTCCTCCAATTGCAGGCATAGCTACATGCTGCAGGTAACTGTGGAGTATGCTGTGAGTCGGCCTTTGTGCTCTTGTAATTTGCCAACTGGCCCCTGATATTGCCCAGGTAGGTGAGTGTTAGGTCCCGAGCTACTAGAGAAACCTTGGCTCAGTGCTCGGGCTCAGACATGTCCTCCACAGTAGGATATGTTAGCTAATCTCTTACTTTTAACATTAGTATGAGGGTTTAGTAAGACCACAGTGTACACCTGTCTTTTCAATTGCTATTGTTATACTGATATGTAACAGCCAGACACTGGCATGAACAATGATATGAAGCATGTATCAACACTAGTAGGTAACAAGAATGCATGAAAATTGGAACTCTTCAACAGATGACAGCAACCGTATGGTGATGGTAACAGATGATTACCCAAATGGATGATGGTGATGACAGTCATGTAATAGAGCAGTCAAATAATGATAACTAGAGATGAACACAAAGACAAAGCTAGCCCTAACAAATGCTCCGAGAATCCTTTCCTAGATCTATGCCTGAACACTGACCCTAACACCAACACCACTGACCCTTAGTCTCCCTAGAGACATCTCTACTGAAAACCCTAATCTGCAATATTAACCCTAAAACACCACTAGGAGAACTCTAGGACAAAGATGCAAGTAAACAAAATTGAGCAATGCTGAAAAACATAAGACAGACACATAAAACCAAAAAGTACAAGACTCAGAAACAAGGCTAGACTAGAATACTCACAAGGGCCAAGTATACACACAAGAAGCAACTAGAAAATAAACTAGATGCCAGAAATACACAAGGATTTAATGGATACAAGTACACAGGGCTAATGTTATAATTTGCAACACATTGCCAAAGCCAAAAATATTTAAAGAGAGGCTAACCAATTAGATCCTCTCCTTAAAAAAAGTCTGGGCTTCAGCAAAGAGGTCAACTGCAGAACAGTTGCATACTGTCTACTGCCTCAAGCAAACCAATAGACACGAGAAGATGAAATAGCAGGAAAATTCCTACTAATCATAACATAACTAAGGCCTTATTCACACGTCAGTAATTTTTCTTTCCAGAATCACGGTCCGTTTTTTTGCAGATCAGTGTTTCCACAAAATTCTTCCTTTTTTGTTTTTTAGTGTCTCCGTAAACCTTTCGGGTTTCCGTATTTCCGCAAAAATCTGGAAGAACAAGAAAAAAAAATGTTTCCAGGGTAAACTTATCATTTCCTGTGGATCCGTAATTACGGATCCGCAAATACGGATGACTTTTGTAACCTTTCCGCATGTCATCCGGATTTATGCGGATCCATTCACTTCAATGGGGCTACGGTCCGCAATTTGCGGACAAAAGTAGGACATGCTCTACTTTTTTTAGGGTTCCGCATTGCGGAAATGAAAGGATTTGCGGATGCGGAGAGCATACGGAATGCTCTCCGCATCTTTTGCGGACCCATTGAAATGAATGGGTCAGCATATCTTCCGCATTATTTCCGCATTTTTGCGGAAATAATGTGGAAAAAATATACGGACATCTGAAATAGGCCTTAAACTCAGAACAAGAAATATTTTGCATTTGTTAGGACACTGCTTATATTTCATAAGTTCAATTCATACCATCACATGGATATGAGGTTTTGGACTGCAAGTCAGAACTTTATCAACCATTGGATTGCTAAAGTCAGAAAGTATAGAGTCTGGAGCCAAAAGGTATTGAGGCTGTGCATAGCACTGTGGAATGGTGTCCACAGTTGAAGCAGGACAGCATGCTCACATACGTTTCCAAGTTGTGTTAAAGACTTGTTCACCTAATCTATGTGAATAAGATCAAGCCATAGTAGGATTTCCTGTCATACCATGGCACTGTCAAATTATTTATCCACATAAAAGCATCTCCTTAGGCTGTATTGTAACAATTGTAACACCTACAACCACTTTTTGTTAACTTATGGGCCATTTCCTTACCTTCTCATTTGCTAAAAATACAGTTTCACTGTAGCGGGAGTCTTTGCCATTTCTCGACTTTGACTGTATGGACTGTATGGCACAGTATGCAGACTGCTGCCTGGTCCTTTGATTGGCTAATCCAATCTAGTTTTGTGAGGTAGAATGAAATACACTCATAGTAGTTTATATGCTTACTTTGAGTGTTAAGTGGAGAGATTTGATCCCAAGAGAAGTGATCCATAGTATACTGTTTGTATTGTTAACTAAATACAATGTTTTCCTTTTCATGCTCTGTTTTCCTGAGCAAACCAATAAAATTGTTGTGTGATTCAATGATGGCTTTCTAAGGTTTACTATTATTTGAAAAAATGTTTCCCACAAACTATATACCCCACAGGAATTAGATTAATTGACTGGGAAATTTGCAGACAGGAAATATATTTAAAAGAAAAAGAAAAAAAAAACTCTCAGAGTAAAACTAGATTTCTTAAAGTGTCATTCAAACTGAAGCCTTGTTTGTTATCCAGAAACATTTTAAATGAAACATCCTTGAAATAAAATGAGGCTGAGGAGACACATCACGATTCACGAGTAGTACTTCCACTCTCAAGAAAGAGACTTAAAGAATACTAGAAGTGAAAGCCACTATGGTAAGGCTTGGTGCCAAGATCAAAAGTAAAGGGAAAAGCTTGCAGTGAAAAAATCTGTGCCATATCTGTGGCAAAATGTGCATGAGTTAAAGAGGACCTGTCACCGCTCCTGACATTCCTGTTTTAATAGCTCCATGCATTCCCCATGTCATAACAATTCTGGAACATCTATTCTTCTGGCTCTACGTTGTGCCATTCCTATATTATTTCTACTACAAGTTATGAATGAATTGCTATTAGCCTTCAGTAAGGGTACAGAGGGGAGGTAACCAGTTGGGTGTGTACCTGCACAGACTCACTCTATCCAATCAGTGCTGCCATTTTCAGACTGTACAGGTACACACCCGCAAATGGTTATCTCCCCTCTGTACCCTTACTGTAAGTTAATAGCAATTAATTCAAAACTTCTAGTAGAAATAATAAAGGAATGGCACAACATAGAGTCATAAGAATAGATGCTCCAGAATTGTTAGTACATGGGGCATGCATGAAGCTATTAAAATAGGCATGGGAGGAGCAATGGAAGCTCCTCTTTAAATCTTGATGCAGGTTAAATCCTATGCAATCTGTTGTTTAAATCTGCAGAATAAATAGATGTACTGCGGAATCTGATTTGGTTTAATTTCTGCGCAGATTCTACATTAACTTTTTCAGCAGTGAGTGGCTAAGATTTCATTGAATCTCATCCACTTTGCTGCTACTGTAAATGCCTATGTGGTCATACTCTAAGGATTCTCTCTCCCACTGTCCCCTTCACTCTTTCTCATCTTTCTGCAGCCTTACTCAACTGACTTGTCTTTAATTTCTGTAGGTGGGCTGCAGCCAGTCACCTGTGACAGTCCAGCACCTGCATCTCCCAGGAGTGCATTGCAATCCGGTCTTGTTAACCTTTTCATCCCATGCCTAGAATATAATCCCTTACACAAAGCCCCAGCGATTCCACTAATAAATAACACTATGGTATGCAATGCCCTTCCCCAGTTTCCTTATCCACTGTCTACTGAGAGATATAGCTGCTGTATATAGTCTATGAATTTAGAAGTAGGAATGAAGGAATGTAGGGTTTCGGGACTGCTTCACAATAAAATCGCTCTTCTGGCACTGAGAGGAGGATGTCATCAGTATCTTTGCACTGCACAACCCCTTTAACTCCTTTAAGTATGGAGCACCAGAAATATCGCCATTGAATCCTTCACTACCCTAGACCACCAGGGATTTATAAGTTTACCATCTCACCACCATAGACCACCCAGGATGCCTGTATTAAGCCAGTTAACACAAGGATCTCTCCATTAGCCTTTTTACTACCTTAGACATCTGTGGTTGTCTCCTTTCACATTTTCATTGCTCTAGACTACCAGGTAATGTTCTTTTTTTTAATCAGGTTAATTTTTATTGAATAAAGCATGTAAAATTCAATACAGCAGTGATGTCGTACTTTTTTCAGTTTTTGTGTAGTCTGAACAGACAGTAAAGACAAAATATGAACTGTATGACGGTGTACGCAGACACCAGTTAGATGAACAACAGTCGCAGGCATAAGAACCAAGTGACATAGTGTACCAATACACAAAAACAATTTTATAAATTGTTATAAGAATAAAAAGGACAAGAACTATCCCCTCCCTCCCTAACCCAACATAAACAACCAGGTAATGTTCTTAACTTTTAAATTTTGCTCCAGTCACTGACTATTATTAGTCTCTGCAGCCTATACAAATCGCATTAATATTATCGTACCTTCACAAACATACTCAGATGAGTTCTTCAAGGGTCCTCTAACAGTATGCTTTGGACACCTTCATTACTCTTACAGCAGCACTAGAAATGGTTCGTGACAATTATATTTGTTTTCATGAATATAGTACACAGTTTAGAATATCTAGGATTGTACAATTAATATTCAGTTCATTGTAACAATTCTCTAGACTGGAAGCAGTGCTCGTCGGAATAGGCTGCAGGCAGTCGCCATGTAGGTCATTTATCATTCTGCCAATATGTCTCAAGACACTATGAAATTACAAAGGCTAAAACACAGGCATTAACGAGTTTAAAAGTTTATTCTCTATGTATTTTATCCTCCTATTTTTCTCTTTATTATATCAAATGCTCAAATCAATCAAATATAACATTTCTGATGTTAAAAGAGATCCTTAAAATCCAGGTGTTCCAGCACATGTCCTTGGTATGTTATCACTGGGAATGACATCACCAGCCATCAGACACACAGCATGACATATTAAATAGCTGCTGGAAATATGCTGAAAACTGTGGATGATCAAGCAATGTTCAGTGAAGATAGATCACATAGCAGCACCTGTCCATTTTACTGAAGCCTTGCGATTTTCATGCACCTTCTACTGACACAAATCATTTTTTATGAAAACTCATTGTGCTGGCTGTCATGAACTCCATAACCTTTTAGTTTTACATACATGTTATCACAATGTACATGCATTGTAATCATATAAGGACATGAGTAGAACCCATTTTTTGTATTGGTTCAATTATGATGCCACCATTGGCTTCTTTTCATGTCTGAATCTTGTTTACCCTCACTGTTACCCTCTTGTTGCCACTCCTTGAATGACAGAAGTATGGCATGAAATTACTCTAGTCTCCCCCGACATATGAGAACATATGGAGCAGGGAACTCTTAGCAGGTTTCCATTACCTATTGAGGAGCCTTTACATTCGTAACATTCACACTGGGCCTGCCTTCATGGTTATTACACTGTATATACCTACTATACTGTATATAACCAGAATAGACTAAAACTAACCTTCAGATGTTTACCAAAACCAGAAATGAATTATGAACAAACATGTTGTCCCTATAAACTACGAAGATTATCTCCTAATTTGAAGGACCTGGCTTGTCAATGCATTGCACAAGCTGTCAATTGATTTCAATGGCTACAGTGTATTGCTTCATTTCTCCTGTGGTCATGTTACAGGGAAACCTTGTTGCTGGCTTCCTCTACAGAGTATGCAGAGACCCAATGGCTCATTGCTAAAAGGATTAAGGGTTATTGTTAGAATTGTCACATGGTTTATAGCTCAAACTATATACTTTATAGACTATTCCACTACTTTATAGACTACTATATCTACTCCAAAATGCCGTATAAGGTAGGGAATAGTTAATTGGCAGTGATTGGTTACAGTTGATGGGCGGTTGGCTGGTATTGCCTTTCCCCGGGTGTGATGTGGTTGTTGAACAGAGGAGTCAAGCTAAGCTACATAGGAGTCTAGCTAGGCCACAGAGGAGTCTAGCTAAGCCACGGCTTTGGACTTTGCTGCCCACGGTTAGAGTTAATTGCTCCTGGCACCTTCCACACTTGTGAAACAGACAGGCACTCCGATCTAGGACTACATCCCACAGTTTGGGCATTGCAGATATATGGGAAAAGTACTTGCACTCCTGTGGTCAATTGGGAAGATTGCCTTATGTATCTAGAGAGAGACTTAGGCGGGATTAACTGACTGCCTGCCCCTATATTCAGCCTTTAGGAAACAGCCTTGGGATATACATCAGACCTGTGCCTTCTGCTGATATTTGTACACCCTTTGTTCCCCTCCATCGACTGCAGTTGCGGCCTAGGGGAGAGCTGGAGGGGGTCAGCCATCATGAAGACTACTACCCCCATCATCTCCACCATAGCCACTCTCCTCTTGTCTGCACCCGCCAGCTCATCTCTCACCCGGCAGGCATGCTCGCTACAATTGCATCTGTACCCTTTTTACAAATAAAATTTGCTCAAAGCAGAGAACCACTTTAACCTTTAAAATAGGACACTTTTAATGCTGTATTAATGCATGTCCTTAACCTTTACCATGGTGAAAGACATGCATCTGTGTTCTGGGTGGATATGAGCAGTGTGCTATTGTAGGGTGCTCACTTAAAGAAATGGAGTACACGGATATCTCTTGAGAACTCTTGGCAACCTACTATGCCACAATCCAATAAAATAAAAACCTAATCCCAAAAAAATGATATTCCAGGTGGATCTTTTAACAAAGAAGTACACAGTGGAAAGAGGATCCCATAGCAAAGATGAAAATGAACCTCCCATTATGGTATCGGATTTTGCCACCCAGGACAGAAGGACCTGGTATTTGTTTAACTCTACAACACCCTTACTAAGACACTTGAGCCAATTCCACTATCTTTTTTTTATTTTTAAATGCAGTTCATCTGAAGAGAGGAGCCTTTCACAGGTTCCACATTCCCAATAGCAACGGGATAAAATCAACTAAGGCTGGACCACCTTTCTTCAAAGGTTCTCTAGTAACTGCTTGGCCATTGGTCATCTATCAGTTTATCACTCCTAATGCCTTCGACTCACCAAAAAGCATTAAATAAATTAATTCTTGCTTCTAATCTGTCTAAACACATAGAAGAAAATACATCTTCATATTTATACATGAATAGTCTGCCTTTTTAGTGTTTGATACTTTATAATCCCAGTAGGTTTTTTGTGCAGGACAAGCAACAGTCGATTTTGTTGGAAGGTATGTTTGACTCTTCGGAAATAAAACTGTTGAAGAATTGGATTTTATACAGGCTGCATTATTCTGAATAGAATTCATTGTCCAGATGGAGATGGAAAATGTTCCCTCTTAATGAAGTGGAGAGTCCAGGAATTAAAGAATCCTTCCCATAACTCGACTTAGAATTCAATGTGTGACACGTTACTGTGTCCTAATAGAGAAATGAAAATACATTGGTTACGTAACATGTGTGTTAACCTTTTCAGTGGCATAGTAAATATGAAAAGAAGGCTCTGCTAACAAAGTAATAAATATGTGACTTGTCTAGAAACGGTCTTTTCTTAAAAAATTTCTAAACAATTATCAAAATACATTTGTATTACATTTTTAGAAAGTTTTTACATTAATATATAGAATAAAAAAATTATACTTATTGATATGTCTTACTTATTGATATGTCTTCTAGAAGAATTGTTTCTAGGGTACTGTATGGAGGCACATTAAATAGCTATACCTTTGCAATTTGAAACTATAAGAACTCCATTTGTTGCTGACTCCATTCAAGCACAAAGACATGTGTATGAATCCCTAGATTAATTAGCTATCTAAAACATGAATAACAGCTAAGGGTGACTGCAGATCGACATTATTGAATTCCGTTATAGGTTCCATTATTTATAACGGAAATAAACTGAACCGTTATTTGCCCCCATAGACATCTATTAGGACAAAACGGAATGTCTCTAAAAAGGATTCCATTTTGCATTCCATCCTAGAATTCTGTTATATTCTGTTATAACTCTGTTACAACGGAACCTTTAATGGAATTCATTAATGCCTATGTGAACCCACCCTAAACCAGGTATCAAGACCGCTTTTAAAATCATCAATCTCCTCATCACAAGGCAGAGAGTTCCATCATCCACCTATTTCAACTAGATGGCAAAAAACAAATCATACATTAGTTCTTATAATTAAGTCATATAACACAGTAAATATGCACAATAACATTTTGACAACTTCATGCGTCACAGCAGCCCTTTGGTTAAAAGCATTGAGCATGAGAATAAAATGGCGTTATGATTTCTATTCTCACCTTTCAAATACAATGGAACATAAGGAACAGTAAAAGGCTATAACTAGAGATTAGCTAGTGGAATTTGATCCGAATTCCCTCATGTTTCGTGGTAACGCAAAATGGCTGCAACATGTGTGAGGAGATGCAGCAGGGATCTCTGGGAAGGCAGGATCACCCATACTGACATGCATGCAGCCAATCAGCAACCAGCCAGCCCTGTGATGTCACAGCTCTATAAATACGGCAGCCATCTTAGATTCTGCCATTCACCAGTGTGCTTAGTGCAGGGAAAGATGTGTCTGCAGGTGCTAGGGACAGTGATAGGAAAGACTTGCTTGTGGTAAAAAAAAGATTTACAAGTGCAGGGAAAGATTACTCAGGGTGTAAGGAAAGTATAGGGAGGAATCATTCCACCAGCATTTGTGTTGAACAGGGTTCAATCGGGATGGTGACAGCCTGGGTAATAGAAACAATCCGATGACACCTTGCTACACTGACTGGGGATCCAAATTACCATTATACAGCTCTGTAATTCCAGCAAACCGTTCTTATTAGGGTGCAAGTGCTGCTTGATACAGGCATTAAAAGGGGTTGTCCGGGTTCAGAGCTGAACCAGGACATACCCATAATTTCACCCAGGCAGGCACCTATTTCATGCTCCGATGCTCTCCCTTGCCCTGCGCAGGATTGCGCAGGACAAGGGCTCTTTTATTTACACTAACACACTAACACGAAGGCTTCCGCGCAGACGTGTGTTCGGTGATGTCACTGTCTCTGATGGGCGGGCTTTAGCGCTGCCCTAACAGGCTAGGACAGCGCTAAAGCCCGCCCACCAGTGCAGGTGACGTCACCGGGCTCACTGCTGGGTGGAAGCCTCCACCTGGCAGCCCTAAGGAGAGTCCTGTACGTCACCGGAACTCCAGAAAATGCCTTTGCCCAGCGGGATTTAGCACAGGGCAAAGGAGAGCATCGGTGCATGACATGCAGTGATGCTGAAGCTGGACAACTCCTTAAACAGAGTTTATTACAAGGAAATATTTCTACGTTTTATTTGCCCGTGTGCGCTGCAGTTATATGTTCTAAAGCATTTTTTGGCTTGTATTAGTAGAAAAAAAATGGCTTAATAGCCGTTGTGTGGTGAAGGGCGAAAATGACAGCCCTTTTTGTCGTGTATTAGTGGCAAAAGTAAAATATATTTGCCGCTCAGCGTTGCAGTTATCTGTTTTAAAGCCCTTTTTCTGTGTATTAGTGGAAAAAGAAAAAAAGATTTGCCGCTCAGCAGTGCAGTTATCTGTTTTAAAGCCCTTTTTTACGTGTATTAGTGGAAAAAGGAAAAATTTATTTGCCGCTCTGCGGTGCAGTTATATGATCTAAAGCCCTTTTTTCCGTGTATTAGTGCAAAAAGAAAAAATATCTTTGCCGCTAAGCGGATCAGTGAAATATTCTGAAGCCCTGTATGCTGTGTATTAGTGGCGAAATAAAAATATATTCGCCGTCCAGCATTGCACTTCTCTGTTAAAAAGCCTGTTGTGTAAAAGTTGAAAAAAATGAGGGCCTAATTGCCATTCTGCGGTGCTGTGATGGAAGCCCTGTTTTCAGTGTATTAGTGGCGAAATAAAAATATATTCTCCATCCAGCGTTGTACTTCTCTGTTGAAGAGCCTGTCTGTAAAAGTAGAAAAAAAAATTGGGCCTAATTGACGTTCTGCGGTGCAGTGATATATTGTGAAGCCCAGTTTGCCGTGTATTAGTGGCGAAATAAAAAATATTTCATCTAGCATTGGATTATTTGATCTAACAGTATGTCATACAGAGTAGTGCCAGGGGATTGGCAGAGGCGTAAATGTCTCTAGCACAGGCAGAGGTCACAGCAGAGTAAAGGGGAGTGGCATCAGGGGTCGCAGCGAGAGGCCTGAGCTTCTGGTGTCATCTAGCGGTCGTGTCTTGACCAGCAACCCAGCAGTTCTATCTTGAATGGTTGACTCAGTCATCCACTTCGTCCCAAGTGACAGACAAGAGTCGGTGGGTTCCTCTGACATGACGCTTACTTGGCATGGCCCGGGAGCAGGCCATGTGCCTTCACCTGTCCCAACCTGCCTCTGTCCATTTCTGTTCCCTCAGCCAGAGAAGTATTATATGCTCTGGGCTCGGCTTTACTTTTCAGCGAGGACGAGCTACTGGGGGACAGTCAGCAGCTATTGCCCAGCCAAGATCTGGAGGAGACATCTGCTGCTTCCTCCACTAGGCGGGCAAGTACTGATGAGGAGAGTGGCGTGGGAGCTGGTGTTGCGAGCGGTCAGGCTCCTGACCCAGAGACAGTTGAGGAGGACTTCAGGACTTCAGTGACATGCAGACAGTACTCGATGATGATGATGTAGCTGATCGCAGTTGGGAGCCGGGTGACGAAGGGGCTTCATTATCGGGAGAAGAGGGTGGCAGCTAGCCCATGAGCCAGCAAGTCAATAGTGTGGCCGGGAGTCAGCAGGGTGGCAGCAGTGGGAGGTCGGGAGTAAGACGTGCCCGGGGTAGACCATCCTCTTCGCAGGAGTCGACCTGCCTCGGAAGTAGCGGTGCACAGGTTTACGGAGGCAGCGGCAGTATCAGTCAGTCAGTGGGTAGTGTTGGGGGTAAAATCACCCCGGAGGAGGTGAACATGGCCATATGTAATATATGTGGGCAGAAGGTGAAGTTGGCACCACGGCCCTGCGTCAACATATGCAGCGTCACCATAAAGTGGCCTGGGAGAACCGTGGTGGTCCAGACTGCCGCAGCAACTGCTGCATCACCCAGTGGCACGCACCTGGTTTCAGGCAGTCACAGCTCCACCACCTCAGGTGAAGGGAACTGTCTGTCCTTCCCATCATCTGCTGGTCCTGATACTCCTGCTCTTCCTCCTACTTCTTGTCAGGCATTCCGTCAGCAATCGATCACCGTAACGATTGCCAAGAGACAACAGTATGCATGCACGCATCCAACGGCACAGAAGCTGAATGTGCTCCTGTCCAAGTTGCTGGTACTTTCCAAGTGGTGGACTCTGCACCTTTAAGAGAACTGATGGCTTGTGCCAAGCCGAGGTGGAGAGTCCCAAGCCGTCATTTCTTTGCCAAAATGGCAGTACCAGCCCTGCACACATATGTAGAACAGAAAGTCGGACATTCCTTAAGCCTGTCGGTGTCTACCAAAGTGCACGGCACCCGATGTGTGGAGCTGTAACTATGGGCAGGGACAATACATGTCCTTTACGGCCCACTGGGTGAATGTGGTTCCTGTACAGCCACACCAGCAACTTGGCCAGGTGACGCCTTTTCCGCAGCCATGTTGCCACGCCGTTGGTCCTGCGACAAGGTCTGCCTCTACCTCCTCATCCTCCACCGTATCCTCATCCTCTACTGCAGGGACAATTTACAGGGGCCCCCCAGCGTACCACATGTGGCACAAGTGTTCAATCTGGTTGTCAAGCGGTTCCTGAAGTCTTCTACCTATCTGCAAGACATCCTAAAAATGGCCAGGAAACTTTGCATGCACTTCAGCCACTCGTACACCGCAAAGCACACCCTACTTGAGCTGCAGCAGCAGAACATCATCCCCCAACATAGGCTGATATGCGATGTTTCCACCCGTTGGAATTCCACCCTCCATATGTTAGACTGACTATACGAACAGAGAAAGGCCATAAACAATTTCTTGATAATCCAAGAGGACAGGAGTACTACCCTGTGTAACTTCGATGTCAGCCAGTGGCAACTGATGCGTGACAACTGCCGTTTGCTCAGGCCTTTGAGGATGCCATGTTATTTGTCAGTCGCCAGGACTACAGGATGAACGATGTCATTCCACTGCTTTATGTCCTGGAACAGATCCTTGTAAATCTGGCTGGTCAGGGGACTGGAGACGTGGTGCCTAGATCTTATGCCCACATGAGCCCTGTGGGGGCTGAACTGAAGGAGAAGGACATTGGAGCACAAGCAATGTGTGGCGAAACAGGAGAGGAGGAGCAGGAGCAGCCAGAGGAGCTACAGGGTGAAGAGGAAAATGAGGCAGAGGACCCAGACACACCATGGCAGTATGCAGTGGAGATGGAGGTAGGGTGCCCCTCCGAGTCAATTGCATAAATGGCCTGATGCATGCTCACTTGGTTGCGTAGTGACAGCCGAATTGTCACCATTCGGCAGAGGGATGACTTTTGGCTCTCCACCTTGTTGGACTCTCGCTACCGGTCCAAAATTGGGGCCTACTATAGAGACATCCTATGTAGTCAGTTGGCCGCTGCCTATCTGCGCCATCGTCCGTCCTCTCGCAGGTCCGACCGGGGGGGTTGGGCCCTCTGCGCCCACATTCCAAAGCCATGTCTGCTGGGGAGGGGTGGGGTGGCAGGAGCAGTACCAGCTCTATCAGCAGCAGTCTGAGTCTAGAGTCGCTGATGAGCAGCTTTCTTTACCCGCATAGTGAAGAAAGTAGTCACCAGCAGCAGCAACTAGACCTGGAGCAGGACCTGAACCAGCAGGTGGTGGCATACTTGGACATCACCCTGCCGTCTGTCATTGAAGATCCGCTGGATTACTGGGCAGCCAAACTGGATTTGTGGCCACAACTAGCAGAGTTTGCCCTGGAAAAGCTGTCCTGCCTGGCCAGTAGTGTGGCATCAGATCGGGTGTTTAGTGCAGTGGGGGCCATAGTTACCCCAAGAAAAACTCGCCTGTCCACCCAAAATGTGGAGAGACTGACCTTTATCTAGATGAATCAGGCATGGATCAACCAGGATTTCCACCCACCAATGCCTGATGCATTAGACTAGATCATCCATGGTGCTACACTAACACTTTGACAAAAGAGACTGGTTTCTTCTAGCTACCTGCCTCAGCTACTTCTCTGATGCTGCCACCCCCCTGATGCCACATATCTGATGCCAAGTGCTCCTTCTTTCACCCACCATTTTCAGCTGGTACAGGTGTTGCCACCCACCTCCCCACTCTGTCATCAAGTCACTCTGTGGTCTCCTGATGCTGCTGCCACCTTCTTACTATGCCACCTTGCCACTCTGTGGTCTCCTAATGCTGCTGCCACCTCCACACTATGTAACCTTGCCACTCTGTGGTTTCCTGATGCTGCCGCCACCTCCACACTGTCATTATGCTACTCTTTGGCCTCCTCCTGATGCTGCCGCCACCTCCAGACTCTGTCATTGGGCCACTCTGTGGAAAAATGAGACGCACAACGGATCCTGTCCATGTAGCAACTATAAGGCCTGTATGGTCCCATCAGAATTGGCTTGTGATTTGGTAGCCAAATGCAGGAGTGGGTACAAAACACAGAAGACATGCAAATATTCCATTCACGTGTGATATCTGTTTTGGATCCACTCCTGTTTTTTTTGCATTAGCAAAACTGATGGATTACTGACCAAATGCTGACCTAGTGATGAAGGATGCTTAACAGACAGGATACAGTTTTTGGGGGTTATTGTTCTGAAGGATCAGAGGAAGGGCAAAATAATCAGTGACATCAATACAAACTTACTGCTGACACCCTCTCCACTCTGTCAGGGGGCTCTACTTGTATAAGCGTTTAATAGAACAGGTTCTGTAGACATCTATGTGTAATCAGCTGACGACAGTGTAAAAGTAGTGCGCCTCTTCTTGCCGCAAACATCGACCTGTAAGGCTGAAGTCATACTTGAGTTATTTGGTCAGTTTTGGCCCCGTGACTGCCCAAATAAGTGAAGTGTGCAGTGATTCTAAGAGCGACGCCTGTCATCTGCATGTCATACTGACTCACAGTATTATTTCAGTACCACTCCCTATGCGAGTTACTGCAAGGCACAGTGTTCTACACCACTAAAAAGGCTCTCTGCAGCCAGGAAATATCATTTTTTTAACACAATTTGCATCGAACCGAATTTTTTCGAAAAATTCGCTCATCTCTAGTAATCATCATTGTTTTTTGCTAACCTAGTGATTCAGACAAACCGGTCCTGCAATGGAATAATTTTCCAAGCTATTCTTATGGTTTTGGAAGCCTGGTGTATGAATTTTTTATAGAAGTTTTCTATTTTGCATTTAATTGTTTTAAAATGATATTTTTTACATTAAAATATAGAACTTCAAAAATTATACTTGTTCATATGTCCCTATTCCCTTTGAGGCTTTTGTATCTTGGTTATGATGAACGACTAACAAGGCATACCTTTTTGTACAGTACATACAGTACATGCCAGTTCTCTGAGTTTTGGCCTCTGTACAAAGATTGTTAGTATAGGTGCAATTATTTTTTCTCTCTGTAGACTTTGAATCTCAGTGGCTAGCACTATTGCCTTGTAGCGTAGTAGTCCTGACTTTGATTCCATCCAAAGGCAACATCTCCATGGATTTTGTATGTATTACGGATCAGTAAGTGTGGACCCACTGTGCCAACTAACTGGTTTGACTTTGGGCTAACCCTAAAGGCATTATTCTAGGACTCCCCTAGTATTCCTACTTTAACCCCTGTACAGGGATCTGGACCACTGTACGTGAGCAACCAGACCATTATCTCTTAGGATAGTCTCAACCAGACCACAACTTAGGATTTGTAGACTGATCCGGATGCAGATTCGTCTCACAAATGCATTGCAATACTGGATCTGTCTATCTAGTTGTCATCTGAAAAAAAGGATCCAGTATTTATTTTTTTCACATTTTTAAAGGTCTGTGCATGCGCAGACCGGAAGACCAGATCCGTCAATGCGGTAATTTTAATGCTGCATCCGGCACTAATACATTTCAATGGAAATTAATGCCGGATCCGGCATTCCGGCAAGTGTTCCGGAGCTTTGGACAAAGACAAAACTACAGCATGCTGCGGTATTTTCTTAGTCCAAAAACTGTACAGTGACTGAACTGAAGACGTCCTGATGCATAGTGAACGGATTTCTATCCATTCAGAATGCATTAGGATAAAACTGATCAGTTTTTTTCCGGTATTGAGCCCCTAGGACAGAACTTAATACCAGAAAAGTTGAACACAAGTGTAAAAGTACCATAAGCCAGGTATCAAGACTGCTTTTAAAATCATCATCATCATCATCAACAATCACATCACAAGGCAGAGAGTTCCATAGTCCACCCATTTCAACTAGATGGCACAAAAGAAATCATACATTAGTTCATATAATTAAATTATACAAATACAAGAAAAATGCATAATAACATTTCGAAAACTCCATGCGCCACATGCAACCCTTTGTTTAAAAGCATTGAGAATGAGAATAAAATGGCATTATGATTTCCATGCTGTAAATCTGAAGACAGGTACCTGACACAATGCTCTTTTCTCACCTTTCAAATACAATGGAACATAAAGAACAGTAAAGGCATCACACACAAATGAGAATCCTCTATTCTTAGTGTAATGGGCTATAACCTTGAATGACAAATGCCATCTGATGATGGTGCGTTCTTGGTCAAGGTAATCATCAGTGTCCTATACACTGTGTCACAGTGTCCAAGAATGAAAAACAACAATATTTTTATAAAATATGATATTATATTTAAGGGGTTGTCCCATCTTAGTCATCGGGGTCACATCACTAGTATATGCCCCCAATGTCTCAAAGCTATGGGTCCCACCTCTGAGATCTGCACCTATCCTTATAACGAAGCCCGCAAAATGCAGAAGGGCGCACTGCACATGCACGTCCACCCTCTATTCATTTCTATGGGGCTGCCAAAAATACCCCAGAGCGCCACTCAGGTATTTTTTTAACAGTCCCATTCTTAACTATATTATATTATCATTGATTCCCCATGGCAGGCATCATAATGGTTTTAAGTCTTCAGGCTCTGAAAAAAATCTGATAAAAGATGTTTGGGGGGTTAGGACAGTTATTATGTTCTGGATATGTTCTAAAGCTGGTGGAAACTCAAGATATAAATCTGCAAATCCTTGGCGGATCCTTCTAAATTCGGTGAGATGGGCTGACAATATGATGCTATGCATATACTATTTTCAGGAGATACTACTTAAATAAGCTGGGTGTGACAATGATCTGCAGATAAATATCTCATGATTAGGGCTCATCCACACAACCGTAAATATTTTGCAGGCTTCAAAACACGGATCCACAAAAAAATGCAGATGATGTACATGAGACATCTGTATTGCATCCGATTTTTTGTGGATTCATTATAACAATGCCTATCATTAACAAAATGGACAAGAATAGGACATGTTCTATTTTTTGTGTGGAATGGCTACGGGAACAGTAATGCACAAGGAGTCGTTTACGTATTTTTGTTGGAAGTGAACGGTTCCGCATACAGGCCACAAAAAAATGGAACGGACACAGAAAAAAAATACGTTCATGTGCATAAGCCCTTAGGGGAAGAGCACACAAAGCTGCAGCCGCATGTGTTCATAGGTTTTCCCATAAGTGGTGAGCATGGTTTTCAAATAGCTTGCTAAGTGGCCACGTTTTGGCTGCATCGTTTTGCAGGTAAAACACCCGGCAAATTAAATGTATTGGTGGGTCAAGTATGAGTTGGAGAACACTGGTGTAGAAGACAGAAGAAGACAGAAGAAGATAACTTAGAAATAACTGAACTCAATGAAGGAGATTTATCGAGACAGACGTTGTTAACTCCTCTTCCTTAAAGAGGAGCTTTCATCAGGTTAAAAAATGTGTACTAAGTGTGCTGACATATAGAGCGGCGCCCAGGGATCTCCCTGCACTTACTATTATCCCTGGGCGCCACTCCGTTCACCCGGTATAGGCTCCGGTATCTTCTGGGACTTGGTTATACTAGGCGGAGCCTAGTACACTTGGTTATAGTAGGCGTATCCCGTAAAAAAAACTCCCAGGATATGAGCTGTGCGCTGCGATTGGCCAGCGCTACAGCCTGGGATACGCCTACTATAACCAAGTATACTAGGCTCCGCCTAGTATAACCAAGTCCCAGAAGATACCAGAGCCTATACTGGGCGAACGGAGCAGCGCCCAGGGATAATAGTAAGTGCCGGGAGATCCCTGGGTGCCGCTCTACATGTCAGCACACTTAGTACACATTTCATAGCCTGATGAAAGGTCCTCTTTAAAAATTAAGTGCATCCTCTAGCATTCCCTGTTGCTTGAAAGAAATCTATGCCTGTTTAAAGCTGGCTTAGATTTCAGTCATTATGTATTTATGGAAACTGGTGTAAATGATGATAAATCTGCCAGGACTGACGACTCCACCAACACATGCCTCTATCATGCCCTTTTTTCGGAAAGTGGGACAGGTGGTGGTCAAATTGCATTCGGAAACAATTTTTTGCACAAATTGCATTTTAAAAGTTTCAAGTCTTGGGTTTAAACCGTTTTAATGCCAGTTTTCTGGTGTATGGGGATGGTAACTGTCCCACAAAGGCTTGATACAAAAAGACAATTTAAAGCCTTTTTTGGTAGAAGACGCCATCAACCACACTTTTCACCTGGGGAAACCAGGGAACACTGTGAGAATAGTGTTCTTTGATTTCTCAAGTGCTTTTAACAACGCCAAGCTGGATCTTGTGGGAGTGGACCACCACCTCTCCAATTGGATCCTAGACTATCTGACAAACTGACCTCAGTATGTGAGAGTCGGGAACTGTGTGTCAGACATGATGTTCCCTTTCGTCCTAACCAGCAGCACAAGTGGGGATTTGCCCCTGTGAAGCTGGTCAGGACAGGCGGAATTTTATTGAATAAAAAATTTCTGCCAAGTATCACATTAATTAATTAATTGATCGATGCCCACCCCTATATAACCCGCCCCCTGACTGGACGGGTCGCTTTTTTTCTGTCCTGTGGACTGGAGATGGACAGGCTAAACTCCTTTGGAGTTTCCCCTTGTAGGGTTAATTGTATTTCACCCCTGCTGCAGACGGAGGATCCCTTCCCCCCTTTTTCTTCCCCTTTCTTCCCTATAATTCTTACCCTGCTACTATCAAGCGCTGGAGTAGCGTTCGCTTGTACGCTCCCTCCACCATTCTCGCAAGACCGGAAGTGCGTCATTTGCATCACTTCTGGTCTCGGGCTCCGTCGTGCGCTCTCAAAATAAGCTTAGAGGCAGCGTCCTCTGCTAGAGTTATGCTTAGTGAGGTGGTAGGAGGTTTGTCACATTGGGGGTACCTTTGTTTTATGTGAATCAAACAAGTTATTAGTTGTACTTCCGGGGGCAGGTGGCGTGCCCTCCCGCCTTATTTAAACCTCAAGGTTCTAGATGCCAGTGTTGCACTCAGTCTTGTGTGCAGCTGACGTCTGTGGATCGAGTGGTGATTTCTCTATCCGACATGTCGAATCCAGATCCTTCTATGCCCTCTCTTGGTAAGGTGGAGGTCATTTTTTCCTCAGGCGAGTTGAATTGCACCCAATATTAATGTTCTTATTATTTATTCCTTGGGAAGTCTTCTCACAAGCAGAGACATCTGGCTTATTCCAACTGTAAATATATATGGCTAGGATTGGTGAGCACTCATACATCCGACATCAAACTGAATTGCATAAAAAACTTGGTATTAAATAGAAATCCTAAACAATATACTCCAATGTTAAAACAATAAAACATTTAAAAACAATATAAAGACCACATATATTGGTGCAGAAAGCAAATCTATAGATTGCTTGAGTCTTTCGTGCGGTAGTTGTTGCGTTTTTTCTGTGCGTTTTCTGCACCAACAGGGAACACTATTATTCCCAACTCTATTGCAATCTATATGTGAATAATGTTGGTTGCAGGCGATCTTCTTTCCACCCTATAGTGTTGTATAGGACCGCTTAAAGTTCTATGTGGAAAAGCAACCAAAGGAATGATGCGCTGAGGCTATAGCTGTACGCCTCAAGTGTCCCACACTACCAAACAAGATGTTCTATATGTTGACAGTATAGGTAACCAGCATAGGTCTCCACGGAGTTACGCTGAATTGTTTAAACAAATAACTTCTCAGTCTCCAGTGTATATTTCCTCCAAAGAGTCTCCGTTTTCTATTAATATCTCTTACCTCCTTCCCTGTGAATTTGTGCCTCTCAGGTGGCCTGGCGAGGGGCGAGCGGAGCGGATCGTCTGTCGGCGTCTCGCGTCGAACACCTCGAGCCAAACAATGTAAGTTCTCGCGAGAGTATGCGCGATGTCGTCCTTACTGCTGTATGTCCGGACGGTAGGGAACGGAGGCAATATGATTATCTGCGTTTCGGGATAATACACTATCCCTTCCTCAGTATCCCGAAACGCGTATGGAAGGAAGGTGGATGTGCCCGAGTTAAAGACCCTCCAAGAAAGGATACTGTATGGCCATACAATAAAGGATCCGAAACATCAGAATAACAAAGGAAAACGAATAAGAAGAAACAGATAATCATATTGCCTCCGTTCCCTACCGTCCGGACATACAGCTGTAAGGACGACATCGCGCATACTCTCGCGAGAACTTACATTGTTTGGCTCGAGGTGTTCGACGCGAGACGCCGACAGACGATCCGCTCCGCTCGCCCCTCGCCAGGCCACCTGAGGGGCACGAATTCACAGGGAAGGAGGTAAGAGATATTAATAGAAAACGGAGACTCTTTGGAGGAAATATACACTGGAGACTGAGAAGTTATTTGTTTAAACAATTCAGCGTAACTCCGTGGAGACCTATGCTGGTTACCTATACTGTCAACATATAGAAAATCTTGTTTGGTAGTGTGGGACACTTGAGGCGTACAGCTATAGCCTCAACGCATCATTCCTTTGGTTGCTTTTCCACATAGAACTTTAAGCGGTCCTATACAACACTATAGGGTGGAAAGAAGATCGCCTGCAACCAACATTATTCACATATAGATTGCAATAGAGTTGGGAATAATAGTGTTCCCTGTTGGTGCAGAAAACGCACAGAAAAAACCGCAACAACTACCGCACGAAAAAGACTCAAGCAATCTATAGATTTGCTTTCTGCACCAATATATGCGGTCTTTATATTGTTTTTAAATGTTTTATTGTTTTAACATTGGAGTATATTGTTTAGGATTTCTATTTAATACCAAGTTTTTTTATGCAATTCAGTTTGATGTCGGATGTATGAGTGCTCACCAATCCTAGCCATATATATTTACCTTTTTTATCAGAGGGTGGGTGATCCCTCTTTTTGGTTTGAAGCACTACACTTTAGCTGATTGAGAGTGAGCCACCACAACAACAGTTTACTTATTCCAACTGTAGCACCCCCTTACCTGATGGTTATGAGTTCCACCGTTGCCCAGGTTGTCGACCCAGACCGGAGAATCCAGAGCCTATTGTGGTGGAGATGTTCTCCTGGATGAAAGAATTCATGGACACCTCCATCTCAGAGATAAAAGGCGTAGTCTCCAACAAGAGACCTAGACCGGCCTCTCCGGGCCCTGTCCCGATGTTTGAGGATGTGGTGTCCATAGAAGACAGGACCCAGAGGCACCCTGAAGGCAACAAAAGAGGTCGTGGTCGTGGAAACCGCAGGGCTGAACTATGACTCTCAGCAGCCGGACGGTTTCCCGTCCCCACCCGCTGTTCCAGCTCCAAACCCTCAGTTCAATCCTCCAGTCGGAGGTCGTTTAAGTTTATTTCAAGTTTTTGGGAATCAAAAAATTCCAGACCCCTGGGTGTTAGAGGCCATAACATGAGGGTACAAGATCGATTTTATTTCCCTACCTCAGGAGCGGTTCATCCTGACGAGGGTTTTGACTCCCACCAGGCAGTTAGTCCTGGAGGATTCGGTACGGCAGTACGTACAAAAGGGGGCACTGGAGGAATTTCCTCTGCGCGAGCAAGGTTGGGGAGTTTAATCTCCCATATTTCTCGTCGCAAAGCAATCAGGGGATTGGCGTATGATCGTCGACCTACGCTATCTAAACCGTTTTATCAGAAAGAAGCGTTTCCAGATGGAAACCATTCAATCAGTTCTAAACATCCTGAACCCAGGAGATTTTATGGTGACGATAGATCTGAAGGATGCTTACCTTCATGTTCCTGTCTATCCAGCACACAGGAAATACCTCAGAGTTGCTGTGACCATAGGCGGTGTAGTGAAGCACTACCAATTTGCTGTGTTGCCCTTCGGCATCTCCTCTGCCCCGCACACCTTTACAAAGGTGGCAGCTCCTGTTGTCGAGCATTTAAGGCTTCTAGGGTTAGAAGTCGTCCCCTATTTAGACGACTGGCTGCTAAAAGCCGCCTCCACAGTCGTCCTGCAGGGTCACCTTCAGCAAGCTCTCCACACTCTGCAGACTCTAGGTTGGCTTATAAACTGGGACAAGTCACAGTTGATCCCATCTACCACCAGAACATTCCTAGGGTTTGTGATCGACTCACAGCAGATGTTTCTGTTCCTGTCACCCCAGAGGAAATCTTAGAATTTTCTCAATTGGGATCACAGCACTCGCTCATATAGCTGATTAGGTGCATGTCAGTAAAAATATGTTCACTGCTCCACCACATGAACTTCTAAATAGTAAATAAGTAAATAAAATTCAGACAGCACTCCTTGTGATATTTGTTTACGTGTTTATTTTCCTTTTAGCCGGACATAACTTCCTTAAGAGCAACGTTTCAGGCTTAAAGAGTATGGAATGTGGCGTGTGCCGGCATCCTGCATGGCACATGTGTTCAATCTGGTTGTAAAGTGGTTCCTGAAGTCTTCCACTCATCTGCAAGACATCCTAAAAATAGCCAGGAAACTTTGCACACCCTCCTTGAGCTGCAGCGGCAGAACGGCATCCCCCAACATAGGCTGATATGCGACGTTTCCACCAGTTGGATTTCCACCCTCCATATGTTAGACCGACTATATGAACAGAGATAGGCCATACATTATTTCTTGATGATCCAAGTGGACAGAGGTATTCCCCTGTATAACTTTGATGTTAGCGAGTGGCAGCTCATACGTGACACCTGCTGTTTGCTTGTCCCCTTTAAAGGGGCCATTTTATTCGTCAGTTGCTAGGACTACGGGATGAACAACGTCATTCCACTGATTCGTATCCTGGAAAAGATGCTAGTAAATCTGGCTGGTTAGGGGACTGGAGACGTGGCGCCTACATCTCATGGCCACATGAGCCCTGTGGGGCCTGAACTAGAGGAGGACATTGGAGCACAAGTAACGTGTAGTGAAATGGGTGTTTTTTCTACACAGGTGACAGGAGAGCAGGAGCAGCCAGAGGAGCTACAGGGCGATGAGGAAGACGAGGCATAGGACCCAGACACACTGTGGCAGTAGGCAGTGGAGATGGAGGCAGGGAGTCCCTCCGAGTCACTTACACAAATGGCCCGAGGCATGCTCACTTGCTTGCTTAGTGACAGCCAAATTGTCACTATTCGCCAGAGGGATGACTACTGGCTCTCCACCATGTAAGACCCTCACTACACGTCCGAAATGGGGGCCTTTTCTATTCACACCCGCTGAGAGGGAAGACAAACTGAACTACTATAGAGACATCCTATGTAGTCAGTTGGCCGCTGCCTATCTGCTTCATCATCCATCCTCTCGCAGGTCTGACCGGGAGGGAGGGGGGGGGCCCTCTGGTCATGTTCCACTGCCATGGCTGCTGGGGGGGAAGGGGGTTGCAGGAGTAATACCAGTTCCATCAGCAGCAGCCTTAGTCTAGAGTCACTGATGAGCAGTTTTCTTCATCCGCATAGTGAAGAAACTACTCATCAGCAGCTAGACATAGAGCAGAACCTGAACCAGCAGGTGGTGGCATACTTGGAGTTCACCCTGCCACCCGGCATCGAAGATCTGCTGGACTAATTGGCAGCCAAACTGGATTTGTGGCCGCAACTAGCAGAGTTTGCCCTGGAAAAGCTGTCCTGCCTAACCACAAGTGTGGCATCAGGGTGGGTGCTTAGTGTGGCGAGGCCATAGTTACCCCAAGAAGAACTCACCTGTCTACCCAAAATGTGTAGAGACTGACCTTTCTCAAGATGAATCAGCCAGGATTTCCACCCACCAATGCATCAGACTAGATTATCCATGGTGCCACATCAACACTTTTGACAAAAGAGACCGGTTTCTTCTGGCTACTTGCCTCAGCTAGTATTCTGATGCTGCCACCCGCCTGATGCCACACATCTGATGCCAAGTGCTCCATCTTTCACCCACCATCTTCTGCTGGAACTCATATTGCCACCCACCTCCCCACTCTGTTGGGTCACTCTGTGGTCTCCTGATACTGCTGCTGCCACCTCCACACTCTGTCATTGTGCCCCTCTTTGGCCTCCTCATGCAGCTGCTGCTGCCAGTTTACCACTATCTCACTGGGTCACCCTGTGGACTCCTCATTAGTGATGAGAGGGAGGTGCCATATTCAATTTCGCAATATTTCTATAGAATAGTCGTCATATATTTGTCGAAATCGAATATTCGCCATTATTCTATTTTTTGTGATTAATATGCGATTTAATTATTCGCCTATAGCAAATTGAACTTTGAACGCGGTATAAAGTCAACTTTCCTATTGGTGGGCTATCTAGAATAAACAAATAGAGGAAATATAGCGCTATATTCTCAATATTGGTTAATTCTAGCAAGCCAACCAATAGGAAACTATTTACATGCTGGAGAATAACTCCCATCCCATGCCTGAGATGGCGAAAGTGTTGGACAGTAGAGATTTCGCGAACATAAAATTTTCTGTTTGCGAACGTCGAATGCAAATTTCCGCAAATGTTCTCGAACTGGCGAACCGGGCGAACCGCCATAGACTTCAATAGGCAGGCGAATTTTAAAACACACAGGGACTCTTTCTGGTCACAATAGTGATGGAAAAGTTGTTTCAAGGGGACTAACACCTGGACTGTGGCATGCCGGAGGGGTATCCATGGCAAAACTCCCATGGAAAATTACGTAGTTGATGCAGAGTCAGGTTTTAATCCATAAAGGGCATAAATCACCTAACATTCCTAAATTGTTTGGAATAACGTGCTTTAAAACATCCAGTGTGTGTATACGATCAAGTATGATGTTGTATCAATCAGGTAGTGTAAGGGTTACGCCCACTTCACAGTGACATACCAAACTCTGACAGACCAAACTCCCCGTTTAACGCACTGCAAACAACCGCAAACAGTCCATTTGCACAACCGCAAACTCCCTATTTGCACAAGGTTGGATACCAAGCTAGCCATGTCCCATTCCTTGTCCTCACTGACGTCATTGAAGGTCTCTTTCTCCACCCAGCCACGTACAACACCAAGGGTCCCTGAAAGTTGAAAACAAGCCCCCTGGGACGCCTGCTGTGGTTGGTCTTCCACCTCCTCAAAGCCACCTTCCTCCTCTGACTCCTCTTCTTCAGACTCCTCTCTCTGCGTTGCCACAGGTCCAGCAATCGATGACGACAAGGATGCTTCTGGTGGTGATGGTGACCACAACTCTTCCTCTTCATGCTCATCTACAGCCTGATCCAGCACTCTTCGCAGGTCACGCTCCAGAAAAAACGCATATGGGATGAGGTCGATGATGTTGCCTTGGGTTTGACTGACCAAGTTTGTCACCTCCGCAAAAGGATGCATGAGCCTACAGCCATTGTGCACGAGCGTTCAGGAACGCGGCCAAAAAATACCCAGCTCCTCAGAGGCTGTCCTCTTTTTTTTAAATAAAAAAAAATCTGTTCTTACCAGTTTAATCTCTGTTTTGTCCCCTATCAGGGGCCGGTGTATGGAATAGATTTTAGGAACCGGGAGATGGAAAAAGATGGTTGGTCGGTCCTCTTCCTTCCAATTTGGGGCACTGCATGTGCGCCGTGCAATGTACTGTGCCACCCTATATGAGTGGTGTGTTAAGTAGTACTATTCCTATCAGTCTAATCCCTGTTATGTCCCCTATCAGGGGACGTGTATCGAATAGAATTTAGGAACCGGGAGATGGAAAAAGATGATTGGTCGGTCCTCTTACTTCCAATTTGGGGCACTGCGCGTGTGTCGCGCAATGTACTGTACCACCAATACAAACAGTGTGAACTACTATTCTTACCATTTTAATCTTTGTTAAGTCCCCTATCAGGGGACGTGTATTGAATTGAATCCTTGCATGGGGAGATAGAGAAAAAAGCTTGCTCTGCCTGCTTCCTTCTAATTTTGGGCACTTGCAATGGAATTTGCAACCAATGCAACTAGTGTTAACTAAGTACTATTCCTATCAGTTTAATCTCTGTTTTTTCCCTTATCAGGGCCAGGGCCGGTGTAGTGAATAGATTTTTGGAACCGAGAGATGGAAAAAGACCCATGCCGAGAGATGGAAGCAGACTGATGTACCAGCCCTAAAAATGGCTTTTTGGGGTGCTGTCAGGACGCTGTCCTTACAGCAGATGAGTCTTTGAGGACTGGAGTGGACACAGAACACTGGCCTAGCTAACGCTTTCCCTAATAATTCAGCAGCAGCAGCACTTTCCCTGCTCTAACTAACACTGCAGCTTCAGAATTAATCTAAGGGTCCATTCACACGTCTTTAAGTGTTTTGCAGATCCGCAAATTGCGGATCCGTAAAACACGGACACTGGCAATGTGCGATCCGCAATTTGTGGACAGCACATATCAGCACTATAATAAAAAATGCCTTTTCTTGTCCGCAATTGTGGACAAGAATAGGACATGTTCTATTTTTTTCAGGAACGGAATTGCGGATCCTGAAAAAATGGATCTTGAAAAACGGATGCGGATCCCGAAAATGCGGATCTGCATCCGTTCCAGCCCAATTCAAAGTGAATGGGTCCGCAAATTTCAGGAATGGATGCGGACCCAAATTACCGACGTGTGAATGGACCCTAAGATGGATGCTGTCCTTGCTTTTTGATAGGAGGTGGGAGGGTCTGGGAGGGAGGGTATGCTGATTGGCTGGAATGTGTCTGCTGACTGTGAGGTACAGGGTCAAAGTTTGCTCAATGATGACGTATAGGGGACGGACCGAACATCAGGACATCTTATTGGACAGTACCATCAGTGAGCGACTGCTTGAGCGACCCCAAGTGTGAGAAGGAGCGCTATCGGAAGTAATTCCTCCCTGCTGCTCTTAGGCTGTACAACCAACACCAACCCAAGCAGAGATAGACTGCACTCATCATCTACAGGTTCCTGTGGATATCATTACATCTAGAGACTGAATTCTATAAGCTGTGATATCTATATCCCTTATGTTTTACTCTTTTTTTTATCTGTCATGCCTTTATTTCGGAGTTTTTGTATTCTCTGTGCTGCTCTAACACTGGGAATTTCATCATGGTGGGACTATTAAAGGATTATCTTATTTTTGGCCTAAAATCTAAATGGCTATTCCCATGTCAACACATTATGTCATATCACAAAGATGACCCCTGGAACCCCACTATCACATGAACAAAGGGGCCAAGGTCCCTTCAGTTTATTTGGCTGGGCAGGGACCTGCAACACACAACCATTCAAATTAATGGGGCTGAGAAATAGGTCCCTACTAAGTCGACAGCCAGCAGGTAAAAACGAGGAATGAGGAGGGTGATGGTTGATAGACACCCACCTATTAGTAGGTGGGTGTGGTGGGATATCCTAGTGTCATGCCATCATTTACTGAATTCCTTTAATAACTAAATTAATAAATGATACTAAAACCTTTTCAGGAAAATGAGTGATCCTCTGTACTTCAAGTCATTGCAGAGTTGAGGCTGTAGAGCCAAAGCGCCATCTACTTATATTCACGCAAGTTCCCTTCATCTTCTTACTGCTGACTCATTAGTGCAAGCAATCAAGCTATATTACCTAAATCAAACACACTGTGTACATTATCCAGACATAAAGGTCATAATCAAAACTACAATGTTTATAGGAAAGCGAGTCCTGAATTTGGGTAACCTCAGGCATTAACTACAGGAGGAGCTTATAGAAGAAATTAGGCTTTTTGGCAGGGCCATTGTTTAGATTGTTAATGCAGTGTATGTAGACTGGAAAAAGCTATTTTCTCAGCAGAAGGATAAATAAATATAATATATGCCAGATGTACCCCGTCTGTTTGTAGCTAGAGCCCAGAGAGTAAGGCTAGTATTACCCTATTCGATCAGGCAGAGTGCTTTCTTCCCGGCAATCGCCTGTTCATCAGTGGAAGAGACCACTGCTATTACATGCAGCAATCTTTTCCACAGTTTGGGGAGGAGCGATTACTGTTTGCTGGCAGCAGATCGTGTGCTGCTGGTGAACGATAATTTTTGCGTGAGTATAAACAATTCAATTATCTGACTAGCAAGCATTTTGGTGTTCTGGTAGACTGCCAGATAATCGCTAACGAGCGTTCTTATCAATGCTCGTTAACGATTATCTTTTGGTTTCTCAGCAAGTGTAAAGGACCCTTTGTCATTACAGCTGCTGTTAAGGGAGGTGTGTTATCTGGCACTCTGATGGCATGTCGTTAGCCTATGCCATTAAAGTCAGATAAGTTCAATTCCTACTTCTTTGACCTGCTCAGAATCGGCCACCAAAAGTAAAAGGAGAGCACATCATACACGTGCAGCATGTTCTTAGTCTTTATTAATTTCTATGGGAGTTCTGAAAATAGAAATGAGAAAAAGGGGGGGGCACTCTAAAACTTAACATTTATTGTACGGTATAAAATAAAAAACCCCCAACAAAGCTACTAGCAGGCAACTGGGTTACAGGTCGAGTGGAACCGTCTTAATAGATAGACGGATCTCGCCTGTAAAAATGTCGACTAGAGGCCCATAAGGGCCAAAAAGACCAAGTGGGATGGAATAGGGGTCAAGCGGTATCCCGTAGTGAGGTATCAAATTGACACGGTCTCCTGTGGTGAAAGGAGGGACTGGCCCTAGATACCCCTACTTGGCCTATAACACCCTATACCTAGAACAGCGTCCTAACCCCGCAAGGAGCGGCGCTGTTACTGGAACCTTGACCTGTTAAATGCACCCTAGACAGCCCTCAACGGCAGGGGGTCAGGGGAGAGATACAGGAACAAGGTATATAAGAAAATGTGTAATCTCAACATGCTTATTACAGTATTACGTCCAATTTGTGGTCCCTACGCGTTTCGTCATACGTAACTGGACAGGCCTCAGACTCGTCAGGGACGGGGCCCAAAGCATGGAAACCCAAGGTTCCTCCAATGGAACCTAAACAAAACACATAACCAAAACGTCCGAATTCAGCAGGGACATAAATAGAGTACGGATCGCAACATATGGGGTAAAGTCAATAACTTACTTTGAGCAGAAATCAGCGGCGTATGGTCGGATCAGACAGGCTGGTTCTCGCCCGTCAGGGATTGTTCTCCCAGGTTGCGCCGGTAGTCGGACATGCTGAGTGTGTGTCTGCCTCTTTTGAACCCTGCAGACGCTGGCGCACGTCGCGGCCGGATGACGCCACTCGACGTGATGACGCCATCTCGTAGCCGCGCGCCTGCGCACCGCACTAAGTTGCTATCATATGGGGCCGGGCGCTGTATGTGCCGGTAACCAAGCAACGAGGGCATGCGCATTTGTGTGCCACTCGATAGTATTGGCTCACCAGCACCAACAGTTCAATGATAGCATACTAAAATTGAGAGACCAACAGTGGGTCAGTAATATGCAGGAGACGGGTGGGTGGTATAACCCCACCTAGTAGTTCTCCCAGAACGGGGGCTTGTGGCGATAAGCCCATCACAGACAAACAGGTAGGCAAGCACGGACAAGCCTAAAATACAGTGACAGATGCAGATAAAAAATAAATGCAGAGAGCGAAGGTGCCCACGAGTGACAATCACCCTAGACCACCCAATTATGGATGCTTATATACAGGATAGCAAGACAACAAAGATATAAGAGAGGAATATAAGAGAAGAATACAAGTATTCAAGTACTAGAGGGGACATGTTGGCAACTGTCAGTCACACAAAGCAACTAAAATGTAGTTGCTCGTTAAGTCCTTTGGGAGTGCAGGTATCTAATTTGAAGATCCACCAGCACTCCCTCTGGAGGATCCGTTTCTCCCAATCACCTCCCGTCTGGGTCTTTCAACTTTTTCTATACCCATGAAGCTGACCGCAGATACGCGGCCCCCATGGTTCGTGTGGACATGTCTGGCCACCGGAGTGTCCTTGTTGTTCCGTATGTCGCAGAGGTGTTCCCCCATGCGTTTACGGAATTCTCTGCGGGTCTTTCCCACATACCTGATGCCACACTGGCATGTCAATAGATAGATCAGACCAACCGTGCGACAGTTAATGAAGTCGCGTATGTAGTGTATAAACCCATTGGGGGTTTCCCTCAGGGATTTGCCTTGGGATATAGAACTACAGAAGCTGCAGTTGCCGCGATCGGAAGCAACCTTTTGGCGGGTTTGTCAGCCACGTCGTGATGGGTGGAGACGCAAAATGACTGTGGACTAAGTGATCACGGATGTTGGTACCCTCCTAAAGGTGATTGGTGGGACAGGACTGAGAGTGTCCTTGAGGTCTGGGTCCATAAGCAGGATTTCCCAGTGTTTTTGAATCACTGCACGGACCTCTCTAGCTGCAGTGTCAAAGTTCCAATGACCCGTGTGATCTTCTCAGCGGGTTTCAATGGCTTATTGGCCGGGTGTAGGAGAGCCAAACGGGTAGTATTCTTAGCACGTTGATAGGCCCTACGTAGGGTCCTATCCGGGTAACCCTCTCCTGAAATCTCCTGCGTAAGATGTCAGCCTGCTTCTTAAACTCCCCATCGTTCGAGCAGTTACGTCTGAGACGTAGGTATTGGCCTACAGGTATGCCACACTTCAGGGGGTTGGGTGGCAGCTCTCCCACCTAAGTAGAGAATTAGTCGCCGTGGGTTTCCGATAGATTGTACTCTGGAGGCTGCCATCCTCTCCCCTTACCAAAACAATGTCTAGAAAAGGAAGGCAATCCTTCATAATCACAGACGTAAATCGCAGGTTGAGATTGTTGATGTTAAGGGTACCCACAAACTCGTTGAATTAGTTCTTCGGACCCGCTCCAAATGACGAACACATCGTCAATGAAGCGGGTCCAAAGTGTGATACAGTGAGCAAACTTCTCCATCCCCTCACTGAAGACCACATTCTCCTCCCACCAGCCCAGGAGCAGGTTAGCATAGGATGGTGCGCATGAACTGCCCATGGCAGTGCCCCTGAGCTGGTGGTAGAGTCGCCCGTCGAAGAGAAAAAGTTCCTGGTAAGGACGAAACGGAGAAGTTCCAGAACGAATTTGTTATGTTCACTGAATTGTACACCCCTTGTCTTAAGGAAGTGTGCTGAGGCCTCGACTCCCCCATCGTGAGGGATAGAGGAGTAGAGGGCCTCAACATCAATAGATGCCAAGAACCAATCTGGTTCCATGTAAACACCCTCCAAGCATAGGAGAAGATCACTGGTATCACGTATATATGAGGGAAGGCTCCCAACGAAGGGACGCAAGATATGATCCACGTATACACCACAGTTTTGTGACAGGCAACCTACACTTGAGACAATAGGTCTCCCTCTGATTGGTACCGTCTCTTTGTGGTACCGTATCAACGTGCTAAGAATACTACCCGTTTGGCTCTCCTACACCCGGCCAATAAGCCATTGAAACCCGCTGAGAAGATCACACGGGTCATTGGAACTTTTGACACTGCAGCTAGAGAGGTCCGTGCAGTGATTCAAAAACACTGGGAAATCCTGCTTATGGACCCAGACCTCAAGGACACTCTCAGTCCTGTCCCACCAATCACCTTTAGGAGGGGTACCAACATCCGTGATCACTTAGTCCACAGTCATTTTGCGTCTCCACCCATCACGACGTGGCTGACAAACCCGCCAAAAGGTTGCTTCCGATGCGGCAACTGCAGCTTCTGTAGTTCTATATCCCAAGGCAAATCCCTGAGAGAAACCCCCAATGGGTTTATACACTACATACGCGACTTCATTAACTGTCGCACGGTTGGTCTGATCTATCTATTGACATGCCAGTGTGGCATCAGGTATGTGGGAAAGACCTGCAGAGAATTCCGTAAACGCATGGGGGAACACCTCTGCGACATACGGAACAACAAGGACACTCCGGTGGCCAGACATGTCCACACGAACCATGGGGGCCGCGTATCTGCGGTCAGCTTCATGGGTATAGAAAAAGTTGAAAGACCCAGACGGGGAGGTGATTGGGAGAAACGGATCCTCCAGAGGGAGTGCTGGTGGATCTTCAAATTAGATACCTGCACTCCCAAAGGACTTAACGAGCAACTACATTTTAGTTGCTTTGTGTGACTGACAGTTGCCAACATGTCCCCTCTAGTACTTGAATACTTGTATTCTTCTCTTATATTCCTCTCTTATATCTTTGTTGTCTTGCTATCCTGTATATAAGCATCCATAATTGGGTGGTCTAGGGTGATTGTCACTGTGGGCACCTTCGCTCTCTGCATTTATTTTTTATCTGCATCTGTCACTGTATTTTAGGCTTGTCCCGTGCTTGCCTACCTGTTTGTCTGTGATGGGCTTATCGCCACAAGCCCCCGCTCTGGGAGAACTACTAGGTGGGGTTATACCACCCACCCGTCTCCCTGCATATTACTGACCCACTGTTGGTCTCTCAATTTTAGTATGCTATCATTGAACTGTTGGTGCTGGTGAGCCAATACTATCGAGTGGCACACAAATGCGCATGCCCTCGTTGCTTGGTTACCGGCACATACAGCGCCCGGCCCCATATGATAGCAACTTAGTGCGGTGCGCAGGCGCGCGGCTACGAGATGACGCCATCACGCCGAGTGACGCCATCCGGGCCGCGACGTGCGCCAGCGCCTGCAGGGTTCAAAAGAGGCAGACACACACTCAGCATGTCCGACTCACCGGCGCAACCTGGGGAGAACAATCCCTGACGGGCGAGAACCAGCCTGTCTGATCCGGCCATACGCCGCTGATTTCTGCTCAAAGTAAGTTATTGACTTTACCCCATATGTTGCGATCCGTACTCTATTTATGTCCCTGCTGAATTCGGACGCTTTGGTTATGTGTTTTGTTTAGGTTCCATTGGAGGAACCTTGGTTTCATGCTTTGGGCCCCGTCCCCTGACGAGTCTGGAGGCCTGTCCAGTTACGTATGACGAAACGCGTAGGGACCACAAATTGGACGTAATACTGTAATAAGCATGTTGAGATTACACATTTTCTTATATACCTTGTTCCTGTATCTCTCCCCTGACCCCTGCCGTTGAGGGCTGTCTAGGTGCATTTAACAGGTCAAGGTTCCAGTAACAGCGCCGCCTCCTTGCGGGGTTAGGACGCTGTTCTAGGTATAGGGTGTTATAGGCCAAGTAGGGGTATCTAGGGCCAGTCCCTCCTTTCACCACAGGAGACCGTGTCAATTTGATACCTCACTACGGGATACCGCTTGACCCCTATTCCATCCCACTTGGTCTTTTTGGCCCTTATGGGCCTCTAGTCGACATTTTTACAGGCGAGATCCGTCTATCTATTAAGACGGTTCCACTCGACCTGTAACCCAGTTGCCTGCTAGTAGCTTTGTTGGGGGTTTTTTATTTTATACCGTACAATAAATGTTAAGTTTTAGAGTGCCCCCCCCCTTGTTCTCATTTCTGGTTACACGCCTTGGGAGCATTACACTGGTCCTTGAGAGGTTTCGGTTGGAGACAATAGCTTTCATTTATATAGAGTTCTGAAAATAGCCAAGCAAGCACCATCGCTATATTTGTCAGTCCCATATGTAATACTCCAGAGTGGCATTACCACCTATTTTGGGACCCCCACTGTCTGTAATGGTGAATCCTGTGTCATTGTTTATATTTATTTCCATGTCTTACATAGTGTGTCTCTCTATTTCCTTGCAAATTACTGTTTAAGTGTAATGTGCCTGGTTTTACAGCACTTCTGGCATAGAAACCCTTCTTCAATTCTATTCCTCTCTCTAGAGAGAGTAGAGTTAGCCAGTGAAGGTCAGTCTAGCCTTCCCCATCCTGTGGAGAGGTTGTGTCTAGTTTACCCCTTCCCAGGGGAAGGCTGTGTGTCGGCCAGCAGAGCACAGGCCCACCTGTGAGTTCTTCATGGTTGGATGTCCCCTCCTGGGCTTGCATTGCCTAAAAGCCAAGCCAAGTAAGCTTGAAGCCAGGAAGAAGTTCCTAGGATTGAAGTAAGAGACAGACTACAGACAGCTAAGTTACAAGTTACAGCAGAAGAGGAATAGGTTTCTATTTAATCCAGCCAATATGGCAGAGCTGAGAGAGTAGCAGAGCTGAGTGTGTTCACCTGCCAGAAGTTAAGCCAAAATCTGCTGATAACCAAGATAAAGTTAGAAGATTGTTCCTTGATGAAAGTTTATGCCAAGTAAAGCTTCAACGTTAATACAAGTCTGGACTAAAGTTATTCTACAAATCCCTCAACTGTTAACACTTTTTGCATTGCTTCGTCCGACGACGTCTGGGATCCATGGATATCTAGGTAGGAGCACCGGGACAAGTGCTAAAGCCACAGCCAAGGGACACTATAGGCAACCATTACACCACTCTGGCAATCCTACACCTGGGTACCAACACCACTATACTTAAAGGGGACTCTTTGTTCTCGTTGCTTTCATGCAACCTGCGTCATGACAACTTGCTCTAACAGAGGGACATATATCGTAAAAACCTCTTAAAAGGTAAGAGATACCCCATACGCTGGTATAAAGGTCGTTGTACATACACATGTATGAAGGGCGGCCATGCATGTGCGGCTGGTTTCCGTTTACTACAGGCTTCCCTTCTGGAGATAGATGCAGGTTGCAGAGTGGGCCCACCACTGATCTGACATTGTCTAAGATGAGACAACCTAGATGACATAACTTTAAGTAACAACCCCCAGAATCTTGCTTTGGATAAGGAATGCATTATGGATATTGTAATTCTAAAATATAATTCATCATACCTACATAAAATTTCTGGTCACAGCCTTCTTTTTCCATCCATACTATATGTGAGACACCAGGCTCCTGTGGTTTTGCCAAACTGAACTTAAAGGGATTGTGCACCTGTTCATAAGTTGCGTGTAGTATTGCAGCTCCATTCATTTCAATACCAAACACATCCTATATACAAGTGTGGTGTTGTTTCAGGAAGCAAGTAGCCATGTCTTTCTAACTCTATACATTCCAAGTGTTGTAGGTAGCGTTGAATAAATTTGGCAGCCTGTTCCAGCACAGAACAGCCCGACGGAGTTCTCTGGATCTGGCATAACTGGATAATGCCACTTGCCCTCTGGACCCCTTTGACATATAATGGGATGGGGCATGGTTCCGGCCACTCCCTGGCATATATGCCGAGATTCAGCCAGACAAAAACCTTTATGTGCAGCAGTTTATGTCCTAATAAATCCGGGCATATATGCCAGGGAGTGGCCTGATCCTGCAGCATCCCATTATAATTAATGGGGTACAGCGGGAAAACGCCAGTCTTAGGCCTATTCACACGTCCGCAATTCTGTTCCGCATTTTGCGGAATGGAATTGCGGACCCATTCGTTTCAATGGGGACAGACGATGTCCCGGCCGGGTCCGCAATTGATGATCCGCACTTCCGGGTCCGCAATTGCGTTCCCGAAAAAAATAGAACATGTCCAATTCTTGTCCGCAATTGCGGACAAGAAAAGGCATTTTCTACGAGAGTGCCGACGATGTGCGGTCCGCAAATTGCGGAACGCACATCGCCGATGTCCGTGTTTTGTGGATCCGCGGATCCGTGAATCCGCAAAACACGACGGACGTGTGAATAAGGCCTTAATAAATGTGTCCTGAAGTTCTTCACAGCTGTCTATGACTATGTGTATTAGGTGTGCCTTAACAAATGTCTGTGCACATCATGTACATAGACAAGGTGCTGACATATAATGTGATCACAGTACATTACATGCAGTACATGATATCATACATGCAATATGTAAAAAAGTAAAAAAAAAAATTGAAAAAACAAAAGATAGAATAAAAATGTATTAAACATCAGCTCCCATATTGTAAGACCACATATGGCTACGCAGATGTGGGGAGGCAAAACATTTCAAAAGTATTCTCAACAAGGACAAAATTATCTGCAATGTTAAGGGGTTAATGACATGAGCTGTGTACTATTTAGTCTGTGTGAAATAGTCTCAGCAAGAAAAAGATTTTTTATATGATGGTGATAAGAGTTATAAACTATAGTACCAGGTACTACTAACACCCCACCTACCTCTCCCCAGTTACAAATCAAAAACCTCATGAGATTTATGTTAGGGCAGACTCCACCTGCTTTCAGCAGGATTCCTTTCTTTTGATAAATTCGGCGGCTGCATTCTTCTACATTTATGTAGCAGGGAGACTTCAGTAAATAATTCTCATAGTTTTGAAGTTACAGCTGTTGACACAGTAGAGATATGAGCAGATGAGGAGGGACGCAACTTGTCACAGCAATGGAATGCAGAGACGTATCAGGAAATATCCATATTGTACTGCATACTTTAATTTAACCCTTTCCCCACCAGCGTTGTACATGTATTGCACTGGACGGGACTTTAAAGATGGAGCCTACTCAGGAGTGCGGCGAGTGCTATAGCCGCCGGATACCTGCTGTTTTAAACAGCAGGCATCGGCGAGTTGTGTATACGATCAACAATAACGTCAATTGCATACTTTTAACCCCTTAGATGCTGTGGTCAAATGTGACACCAGCTCCCCCTTGCGAGGATCTGGGGAGCTGGAGCATGTGTGCGGCAGTCCCTGTATTCCTGAATGATATAAGACTGCCACGCATCAGTTTTTACAAAGCCCCTGTCTGTGGCAGGGCTCCATAGGAACACAGTAAAATTCTAATGCATTGGAGTCTATGAGTGAAGCAATCTGATGATTCCTTGTTATAGTTCCCTATGGGAGCAAAAAAAAAAAGTTAAAAAAATAAATGCTTTTTAAAATATAAAAATTCTAATCACCTCCCTTTACCCCAAAAAACCGAAAAACGTAAACAATAAAAATAAATAAACTTTGTGGGCATCAACGCATGCAAAAACGCCCATACTATTAAAATATAAAAAAATGTATCTCATGTGTCAGACGGAAAAAAAGTCAAAGGGCAGTTCGTCGTTTTTTGGTCACTTCACCTTCCACAAAACATTTGAATAAAAGGTGACTAAAAAGTCATAAACACCCCAAAATGGTATCAATGAAAAGTATAGATTGCCCCGCAAAAATTGGCCCCCACACAGTTTTGTACACAGAATATGGCAACTAGAGATGAGCGAATTTCTCAAAAATTCGGTTCGGACGTGTGTGCCGAATATTTCGAAAAAAATTGGTTAGATCCGAATTTATTTGTGGCAAATCACGTTAAAAACAGCTATTTCCTGGCTGCAGAGAGCCTTTATAGTGGTGTAGAACACTGTGCCTTGCAGTAACACGCATAGGGAGTCTGCTATGGTAGTGAAACAATACTGTGAGTCATTATGACATGTAGATGACAGGCGTTGCTCTTAGAATCACTGCACACTTCACTTATTTGGGCAGTCACGGGGCCAAAACTGACCAAATAACTCAAGTCTGAACTCAGCCTTACAGGTCAATGTTAGCATCAAGAAGAAGCACACTCCTTTTACACCGTCGTCAGCTGATTCCACATAGATGTCTACAGAATTTGTTCTATTAAGCACTTATACAAGTAGAGCCCCCCATCAGAGTGGAGAGGGTGTCAGCAGTAAGTTTGTGTTGACGTCACTGATTATTTTGCCCTTCCTCTGATCTATCAGAACAATAACCCCCAAAAATCGTATCCTGTCGGTGGAGCTTCCGCCTTCACTCAGTCAGCATTTGGTCAGAAATCCATCAGTATAGCTAAATCCCCCCAAAAAAGGAGTGGATCCAAAACAGAGATGACACGTTAATGGAATATTTGCATGTCTTCTGCGTTTTGTACCCACTCCTGCTTTTGGCTACCAAATCATAATCCAATTCTGATGCAAAATTGGGACCATGTCATGCAGGCCTTACAGCTATTACATAGACTGGATCCGTTGTGCGTCTCATTTTTCTGTCCTTCTGACAGTTCAGAAAGTTCAAATAAATGATGATGTCAGCCATGCCGAAAGGCAAAATAGTGGGCCAGTCATAAAGTTGGGTGGGAACAGCATGAGACATAGTGGCTCTATGACATAGTGGTGAGGTAGCAGCAGCAGCATCAGGAGGCCACAGAGTGGCACAATAGTGACCCACGCCTGGTTTGCGCGTGCATTACATGCATATTACATTGGCGATTTTCGCAATCAAGACCATATTCGCGAATTTTCGAATTTGCAAACATATGACGAATATTCTACAAAATATTTGCAAAACATCCTAAAATCGAATATTGCCCCTGCCGCTCATCACTACTCTCCACATTTTGGGTGAACAGGCGAGTTTTTGTTGGGGTAACTATGGCCCTGCCGCACTAAATACTCGCTCTAATGCCACACTACTGGCCGGGCAGGACAGCTTTTCCAGGGCAAACTCTGCCAGTTGCGGCTATAAATCCAGTTTAGCTGCCTAGTAGTCCAGAGGATCTTCAATGTGGGGTGGCAGATTGCTGTCCAAGTATGCCACCACCTGCTGGTTCAGGTCCTGCTCCAGGTCTAGCTGCTGCTGGTGAGTAGTTTCTTCACTAGGCGGGTGAAGAAAGATGCTCATCAGCGACTCTAGACTCAAGTTGCTGCTGATAATTCTGGAACTGCTCCTACCCCCAGCCTGCCACAGCAGAGGAACGTGACCGCAGAGGGCCCCCCCCCACCCCGGTCAGACCATCAAGGACGATGGCGCAGATAGAAAATGGTCAACTGACTACATAGGATGTCTCTATAATAGTTCAGTTTGTTCTCCCTCTCAGCGGATGTAAAAAAAGCCCCCATCTTGTACTGGTAGTGAGGGTCCAACAAGTTGGAGAGCCAGAAGTCATCCATCTGCCGAATGGTGACAATTCGGCTGTCACTACGCAAGCATGCATCGGGCCATTTGTGCAAGTGATGCAGAGGGACTCCTTGCCTCCATCTCCACTGCATACTGCCATGGTGTGTCTGGATCCTCTGCCTCCTTGCCCTGTAGCTCCTCTGGCTGCTCCTGCTCCTCCTCTTCTGTCACCTGTGTAGAAAAAACACCCATTTTGTTACACATTGCTTGTGCTCCAATGTCCTCCTCCTCCAGTTCAGCCCCACAGGGCTCTTGTGGCCATGAGATCAAGGTGCAATGTCTCCAGTCCTCTGACCAGCCAGATTTACCAGCATCTGTTCCAGGACATGAATCAGTGGAATGACGTTGTTCATCCCATAGTCCCGGCGACTGACAAATAACGCGGCCTCCTCAAAGGACCGGATCAAACGAAGGTGTCACGCATGAACTGCCACTGGCTGACACAGGGGAGTACTCCTGTCCGCTTGGATCATCAAAAAATCGTTTATGGCCTTTCTCTGTTCGTATAGTCGGTCCAACATATGGAGCGTGGAATTCCAACGGGTGGAAACGTCGCATATCAGCCTATGTTGGGGGATGTTCTGCCTCTGCAGCGCAAGGAGTGTGTGCTTTGTGGTGTACGAGTGGCTGAAGTGCATGCAAAGTTTCTTGGCCATTTTTAGGAGGTCTTGCAGATGGGTGGAAGACTTCAGCAACCGCTTGCCAACCAGATTGAACACCTGTGCCATGCATGGCTCAGCACTCCGTGACCCAGCACCGACAACATGTACTTCCCGTTGTCGGTCACCATGGTTCCGATTTTGAGTTGTCGGGAAGAAAGCCAGGACTCGATTTCTTGATGAAGGACACGGAGCAGTTCCTCCCCTATGTGATTCCATTCGCCCAGGCAAACGAGGTGCACAACAGCGTGACACCGCCGTGCCCTGCACATGTGGTATGCTGGAGGGGCACTGTGAATGTTCACTGCAGTGGAGGCTGAGGACACGGTGGGGGATGAGGAGGCAGAGGCGGACATTGTCGCAGGACCAATGGTGTGAGAACGTGCAGCCAGAAGCAGCGTCACCTGGCCAAGTTGCTGGTGTGGCTGTGCAGGAACCACATTCACCCAGTGGGACGTAAAGGACATGTATTGTCCCTGCCTGTAGTTACATCTCCACACGTCGGCGCTGCCATGCACTTTGGCAGACACCGACAGGCTGAAGGACTGGCCCACCTTCTGTTCTACATACTTGTACAGGGCTGGTACTGCCTTTTTGGCAAAGAAATGACAGCTTGGGACTCCTCAGCTCGGCACAAGCCATCAGTTCTCTGAAAGGTGCACAGTCCATCACTTGGAAAGGGAGGGACTGCAGCAACAGCAACTTGGCCAGGAGCACATTCAGCTTCTGTGCCGTTGCATGAGTGCACGCATACTGTTGTCTCTTGGTAATCGCTTCAGTGATCGACTGCTGACAGAATGACTGACGAGGAGTTGGAGGAGAAGCAGGAGTATCAGGACCAGCAGATGATGGGAAGGACAGACAGCTCCCTTCGGCTGAGGTGGTGGAGCCTTAACTGCCTGAAATCAGGTGCGTGCCACTGGGTGATGCAGCGGTTGCTGCAGTAGGCTGGACCACCACATCGGAGCCACGGTTCTCCCAGGCCACTTTATGGTGACGCTGCATATGTTGATGCAGGACCGTGTTGACGCAGGGAACATTGGCACCCTGTCTACGCTTCACCTTCTGCCCACAGATTCTACAAATGGCCATGTTTACCTACTCTGGCGGCTTAACAAAAAACTGCCACACCGCTGAGTAGGTGATTTTACCCCCAACACTGCGCACTGACTGACTTCTACCGCTGCTTCCGTGAACCCTTGCACCACTACTTTACGGGCAGGTCTCCTGCGAAGCGGGTGGTCTATCCCGGTCACTTTTGAGTCCCGACCTACCACTGCTGCCATCCTTCTAACTCCTGGCCACGCTAGCGACTTGCTGGCTCAACCGCTAACTCAAATGCAAGCTTTCACCCTCTTCTCCCGATGATGACGAAGCCCCTAATTCACCTGGCTCCCAAGTGCGATCAGTTACGTCATCATCGAGTACTGTCTTCACGTCACTGATGTCCACCTCAATGGTCTCTGAGTCAGGAGCCTGACCGCTCGCAACACCAGCTCCCACGCCACTCTCCTCATCACTACTTGCCCCCTACCGGAGGAAGCGGCGGCTGTCTCCTCCCAGGCTCGCACTGGCCCACCGGAAGCAGGGTAAATCCTCAATGGGCCTCTGCCTAGTTACAGTCTACATCAGAGGTCGCAATAACGCCTGTACAGGTGTTCAGGCCATTTTACTCTCTGGAAAAAGACTTATGTGTATTTTTATGCATGGTCTTTTTCTTGTTAGCTGCCCTGTATCAGAAGCCGCCAGGTTCGACACACATGAAGCCCCGCCCGTCTCCAGAGAAGCCCCACCCCTCACTAACATCTCTCTCACCAGGAGCAGCTCCAGAGACTGGACTAAACACTACATTGTGGTTACCGGACCTGTGGTGATGTCACAGTCATGTGATCAGCCATGTATGTGTGGACGGAGTTAGGGGAACACAGCCTGTGCTGGTGGAGAATGCAGGGGTACTTTATGTATGGAAGGTGTGTATAAAGCAGAGCTACGTCAGTGTAACCAGTCTATTGTCCAGTTTTCTGGGTGTAATGTACACACAGTAGTTCTATCTGTGTATTCGACATGTAGCAGAGCTATGTATGCAATGTGTATATAGTAAACTATCTGTGTAATGAGCATGTGGTAGAGATGTGTCTGTAATATGTATATAGTAGCTTCAGGTGGGCGCTGTGTATGGCAGCGGCAGGTGTGCACTGTGTATGGCAGCGTCAGGTGGGCGCTGTGTATGGCAGCATGAGGCAGGTGCTGTGTATGGCAGCGTGAGGCGGGCGCTGTGTATGGCAGCGTCAGGCGGGCGCTGTATATGGCAGCATCAGGCGGGCGCTGTGTATGGCAGCGTCAGGAGGGCGCTGTGTATGGCAGCGTGAGGCGGGCGCTGTGTATGGCAGTGTCAGGCGGGCGCTGTGTATGGCAGGGTCAGGAGGGCGCTGTGTATGGCAGCGTCAGGCTGGCGCTGTGTATGGCAGCATCAGGCTGGTGCTGTTTATGGCAGCGTCAGGTGGGCGCTGTGTATGGCAGCATCAGGTGGGCACTGTGTATAACAGCATCAGGTGGGCGCTGTGTATGGCAACGTCAGATGGGCACTGTGTATGGCAACATCAGGTGGGCGCTGTGTATGGCAGCGTCAGGTGGGCGCTGTGTATGATAACATCAGGTGGGCGCTGTGTATGGCAGCATCAGGTGGGCGCTGTGTATGGCAGCATCAGGTGGGCGCTGTGTATGGCAGCATCAGGTGGGCGCTGTGTATGGCAGCGTTAGGTGAGCGCTGTGTATGGCAGCGTCAGGTGGGAGCAATAGTCTTATATTTAGTGTATGATGTTGGATAAATGTAAAATTGTCTACATTTATTTCTGCACGGGAGACTAGCAATTGTTTCCCTGCAGAAATATCAGCCTCATAACGTTATGTGGGCCTATGCATTATATATGTGAATTACCGCAACATTTGTACTCCTCCTCGGCTAAAAATACTCCTCCAAATTATTTAGAGACATATTTTTATTCTTCTGGATAAAATGTAGTGTGACCTCTGGTCTACATATTAATCAGCAGCTGCAGGCAGCCCCAGCTTTCCGCAAGAGCTGCTGCCTGCTGCTTCAATAAGAAGAGCAGAGCTACACAGACATACAGATTTTGATCATCTCGCCACTTAACTTGCCCTGCAGTAATGCTGACGGGTGGCGCTGCCATCTTTCAATGGGCAGCAGGATCCGCCTCTTGATACATGTGGTGCGGTGCCTCTGCTTCCTTCTCACTCCCTGCGCTGCAAGCACGCTGCGTCCTCACAGAGCCTTGCTGCGCGCCGCTATTCTAAAGTCTGCAGAGCACGGCGGGCTTTTACTGTTCTCCTGAGTGTGAAGACGTGCTGGTGGTGCTGCTGTGTCCCCCATGAAAAAGAAGCTGCCTGTGACTGAGTGGTAGACATCACAGGCTGCCGCTAGTCCCCCAAGACAGTATAAAAAAAAGCAAATCTATAGTTTAAAATATAATTTCACATTTTACTGCATTCCCCTCTGGAAAGTACAACTCCTAGCATGCCCTGTGAGATGCAAACCTTCACGCCCTGCTGGGAGTTGTAGTTTTCCTGCAACATGCTGTAATTTCATATCACAAATATGATTGCATGCTACAAAAATTTTAGTAAACATTGCTAAAAATTCATACACACTCCACCATACGGTATCAGTATAGGATAGTATAGTCCTCACACAGCTCCGTAGACGTAAATGTAAAAAATACAGTATTTTTTGTTTCATTTTGTGCTTTAGTTTTTTTTTTTGGTATTAACCTGTAGGATACCATGGTTTCAAGTAAGAAAAAAACAACGCAGCTTTCCCATAATAAAGTAATATAAAATTATAAATAGAAAAAAAGAAAAACAGACATATATTAGGTATCGCTGCGTCTGTAAAGACCTGCTCTATAAAAATATGACACAAACGATCTATCCCCTCAGGTGAATGCCATACAAAAACTAAATAAAAACTGTGCCAAAACAAAGTCTAATGCCAAGCAATCTAAAAATCGTATGTACTCAGAAATGGTACCAATCAAACTGTCACCATCCTGCAAAAAACAAGCTCCTACATAAGACAATCACAAAAAAAAAAAAATAATATAGCTTTTATAAAATGGTAACACAAAAATATATTTTTCACTGTGTAAAACTTTCATTGTCTTATCTCAGACAATGGGGGCATATGGCTTTTCTCATAGATGTGGGTCCCACCTATATCAATAACGGAGCCCTGCAAGGTGGTGGCTGGAGGACTCCGGTCTGGCCACCACCAAGCGGTCTATCCATAGACGTGAATGGGAGCGCACCGTGCATGACCAGCCACTGCACCTGTTCACTTCTATGGGCCCGACGGAAATAGCCGAGCCAGCGCACAACTATTTGTAGTGGCCCCATAGAAAATAAATGGAGGGCAGCTGCGTATGAGCAGCGCTCATACCACCACTTTCAGGGCTCCGTTCTCAATATAGGTGCAGGTCACACTGTATAAGACAATGGGGGCATATCGTAGCAATATGCCCCCATTGTCTGAGATGAGACAACCCCTCTAATAGAAAAAAAAAGGGGAGGCGGAGCTTGTACTCGGCGGTGATGGCCGCTCAGTTGCTCGCTCTGTAAACACTCCTGCCTTCGGCACCAGCTTTATTAAGCCTACAGGAGCAACAATGGTGAAAATCGGTAATTCTAAGACCGGTGAGGTTCCCCCTTCCACCAAATCGCAGATCCCGAGTGGGGAAATGGAGAAATTCCTCAAAAAAGCCGTGGCTACTATTGCCGCGCAGGAATCAAAGATGGTTCCAGCTCATGCTCCTAAAGCCGCGGCCCGTGCCTCCAACCTCTCAGGTGGAGACAGAGATATCGAGGACTCACACCCACCCAAATAGCTTCCTCTGACCAGACGTTATCTGGACCAAGCGCTTAGCAAAGCCCTGGACCCGGTGGTCTCAGAAATAGCCGCTCTCAGCTGAGATATGCGACAAATTGGCAACCGCGTTGAATAACTTGAGACCCACCAGGCGACCATGCTGGATCACCAGTCCGCAACTGCCAAGTCCCTGAACCGCTGTAGCCCCTACCTCAATGACCTCCATAACGCCATAGAGGACCAGGAAAATAGGGGACGGCGCAAAAATCTGCGTTGCATACAATCTGCAGCTCCCTGCTGAGGCCTGACTATGCCCTGGACATCACAATTGAAAGGGCTCACAGGGCATTGCATCCTAAGCCGAAACCTGACAATCCGCCTAGAGATGTGATCTGCCGTTTCCAAGTTAAGGCGGCCATTCTAGAAGCAGCCCGGACCCAAAGAGATGTCTCCTATGAAGGGGCCCAAATCGCCACTTTACAAGACTTAGCCCCGTCTACCCTCAAAAAGCGGAGGGCCCTCAAGCCCCTCACGGACTGGCTCCGCACCAATAAGGTCCCATATAGGTGGTCCTATCCATTTGGACTTTCCTTTCAGCATGCGGGCAAGCGTTTTAACATCTCCGCCTTTTCTGACCTGAACCCAGTCTTTGAGCACTTAGAGATCCCGCCGCTGGAAATCGAGGGCTGGGCCCTCTACAAGGATCTGGCTGACCTCCCGGACCTCCCATCCATCCTTCCATTTGAGGTTCAGCGTACCCCGAAGTCCCAGAGACCCAAGAAGAGGCCCCATCAATCCACGCCTAAGAGACTCTTACAAGAATAGTAATGTAAAGACAGTGTAGGCAGTGATGTTGCACTAGTTTTATTAAAAAAACTTTTCAGAGACCCAAAAGTCCTTTTAAGGACTATTGTGTGTGGCAACAGCAATATATATATATATATATATATATATATACGCAGGTTGCGCAAAATTTCTAAAACTTTACAGACCCAAAAGTCATTGTAAGAACTGCAGACAGTGACATTAGATGCGCAAAATCTGCAGTATAATGTGTGCGCTGAAAAAAATTGTCAGTGACATACAGTGTGTGGCAGCAGCAATATATATATTTCTATCTCCTGTGCAAAGAGTGTGCATCCCAAAAATATCTGTGACATCCAGTCAACTTTTTCTGTAGACGGTGTCCATCTGTGGGCTGAAAAAAATTATCAGTGACATACAGTGTATAGAGTTCAGCGGACACCTGGAAGTTCGGCTTCAATGGGTTCGGACGAACTTCACAAAAAAGTTTGGGTTTGGGACCCGGGCTTGACCCAAACTTTACCCCGAACCCGAACCCCATTGAAGTCAATGGGGACCCGAACTTTGGAGCACTAAAATGGCTCCAAAAAGTCCTGGAAAGGGCTAGAGGGCTGGAAATTGAAGCAAAATGGGGTAAGAGTACAAAGTAGAAACAAATTTGGATAGGAAAATAACCTAAACTAACATAAAATACATAAAAATTTTAAATAAACGTTCTAAACCTGAGCACAAGTGAGTGACAGTGGCACCTGCCACCCCGCAAACAGAGGATGTGTCAGCAACGACACCAAATTTTTCACCGTCACCAAGCATCTCTACACTATCCTATGGAAGTGTTCAGCTGTCCATTTCCCAATTAGAAAAAGAAATAGAAAGAGGAAGTAACCCCCTACACACCCGCGATCTCTGCCCCTGAATGCCAGGATTTCAAAATTCCTGGCCCTTTGAAATGCTGTCATTCTGTCTGCTGGAGATGGAGACTTTTAAAAAACATATGGCTGTGGCTGTCCCACAGTACGTGGTTCCCAGCCGCGACTACTTTTCCGGGCGAGCCATTCCTTCCCTTCACAACCAAGTGGCGAACAAAATCAGGTGTGCACTGCGCAACGCCATCTGTGGCAAGGTGCACATAACCACCAATACATGGACCGGTAAGCACGGGCAGGGACGTTATATCTCCCTAACAGCACACTGGGTAAATGTAGTGGCGGCTGGGCCAGAGGCGGATAGTTTGGCGCATGTCCTTCCGCCCTTGATGATTGCAGGGCATTTCTATTTGCCTCCTGTTGCCTCCTCCTACTCCATTTCCTCCTCCTCTACCACCTCCTTATCCTTTCAGCGTAACACCTTCCCCACCAACATCAGCACAGCCAGGGGGAAACGACAGCAGGATGTTCTGAAACTCACCTATTTGTGGGACAAACCCCACACCGCGCAGGAGCTGTGGACGGGCATGGAACAACAGACCGATGAGTGGTTGGTGTCACTGAGCCTCAAGCCCGGCCTGGTGATGATGTGCGATAATGGGCGAAATCTCGTAGCAGCTCTGGGCCTAGCCAGTTTGACACACATCCCTTGCCTGGCGCATGTGCTGATTTGGTGGTGCAGAAATTCCTGAACAAGGCTGAGATTGAAAATCAATTCAGTTAATCCAGCTCTTAGATTCTGGTGGGACAAATTCACTTTTATTGGTGCTCAAGGACCCCTGCGGCCTAAGCTGCAGATGTGACAGGCAAATCATTTTATTAAATTTGTCGGTTAGATTGTTGAGTAACATTTCCACAGTTATCAGGACTTTTTGTTATAAATCGTAACAAAAACAATACAAGGAAAATTTCAAAAAGAGAAAATTAACCGACCAGACTCCCACCCTACACTTCCTCCCCCCCCTATACTCAAACCCCTCATTAATGCCCATTCACAAACTATTTACAAATTTACTTATAAACAATATTTAAATAACTATAAGTCAGATAAATGAAATAAACAAACAAAACTATATACACATGACTTACCCTTAACTTATAAGGCCAGTCATATACAAGTGGCTCGGAGGGTGGGTTCCTGCACCAACATAGGCCAGGTACACAATTGTCCAGCAGGGCACAGTCCTGGAGAAGGAGGAGGAGAAGAAACCGCGTTCACAGCAGGGTAGCACCCAAAGCAGCTCACGGCCATCACTTGAGCGTGGCTGGGGGGATACGGAGGACACAGATGATACGCCTCCCACAGAGGACAGCTTGTCATTGCCTCTGGGCAGCCTGGCACACATGAGCAGCTACATGCTGCAGTGCCTGTGCAACGACTGCCGAGTTGCCCACATTCTAACTTGTGCAGATTACTGGGTGACCACCCTGCTGGATCCCCGTTACAAGGACAATGTGCCGTCCTTAATTCCGTCACTGAAGCGTGATCGGAAGAAGCCAACGCTGGTAGAGCCGCTGCTGATGGCAATAACACCTGACACCGGGTCTCAGTGGAAGCACAAGGCTAAAGCAGAGGAGGAGGAGGAAGAAGTCGCCAATGCAGCTAAGTCACCGCCCGCACATCAGAAAGCAGGGTTAGCATGGCCGAAATGAGGAAAAGCTTTGTCACCACGTCACAACAACCAGCTCCCCCAGCAGAGGAACCTCTTAGCAAGAGGCAGCATTTCCGCAAAATGGTGTAATAGTATCTGTGCACAGGTCTACACGTACTGACTGATGGGTCTGCCCAGAGTCGTAGCTACAGGGGAAGCAGGGAAAGCGGCTGCTTTGGGGCCCTGACCTAGACGGTGCCCATCCAAGAGGAGGAGGACTAAAAGACAGTATTATACAATGAAATTATATACAGTAGCAGTATGGACAGTGTTGAAAACCCATGGAACAGCTGCCTGGTCTGAGAGAGCGATCTTTAGTAGCAACAGGAATGGGGGCAGCATAAAAGGAAAGGGTTGCGAAAAAATTAATGGGGGAGGGGAGCCCCATTCAAAAATTTGCTGTTGGGCCCAGTCATTTCTAGCTACGACACTGGGTCTGCCGCATTCAACTTCTGGGTCTCCAAATTGGGGACATCGCCTCAGCTTCACCTTTACACCTTGGATGTGCTGGCCTGCCCTGCAGCCAGTGTATTGTCTGAACGTGTGTTTAGCACGGCTGGGGGCGTTATCGCAGACAAGCACAGCCGCCTCTCCACAGCCAACTTGGACAATCTCACGTTCATTAAAAAGAACCAGGCAGGGGGCGTGGCTAGCTAGACATGTGAGCGGTCGCACGCTGAGAGAGCTCCTGCAAAGACCCGGCTACTTATCCTGCAAAACCCTCGATTTTACAACAAATCTCAGCCTGTGAGATAGGGTACCGATAACCTACCCATAGTGAAGCATCCGGTGACACTGATAGACGGCCATGTCCAGGAAAAGAGACGGCAAAGGTGCAGACAAAGATCTCCAAGATGGCGCCGGGACCGGTACTCCGAAGCGGCGGCAACGCGCCACGGAGCTGCAGAGGGAAGCGGCAGAGAAACTATGCCAATATGCTCGCTCCTCACAGGCTTCCAACCATAAGAAGCGTCAGGAGGCTCAAGATACAGCGTCTACGGAACAAGGAGAGGAATCGGAACTTGAAGGGCCGGAACCCTCTATGCCTGCTCGTAAGTGTGTCAACAGATTTGCGGCCTTGCAGCTAAATAGCGGCGAACAGGACCGCGAAGACGGTGACTCTGACGCTGGGGAACCCACCCTCAAAGATGTACTGCACGCCATTACTAAATGTGGCAAGTCCCTCACAGCTCTAACAGCCCAGGTAGGCGCCATTAAGGAGGACATATCCATTATGCGGCACGATTTTAAAAAGCTGGCAGAGCGCACTACCGCCCTGGAAGATAGACTGGGAGATGTTGAGGATGATATTCACCCTCTGAAACGGGATGCGGCGGAACATGCCAGAATACTGAGTGTGATAATGGCTAAGCAGGACGATTTGGAAAACCGTTCGCGCCGTAACAATGTGCGCATAGTTGGAGTACCGGAAAAGGTGGAAGGCAGAAATCCCACCGAATTCTTTGAGACCTGGCTGAAGGAGCAGGTTGGCCAGGATAACCTAACTCCTCGGTTTGCTGTTGAGCGTGCACATAGGGTGCCCACTAGACCTTTACCACCAGGGGCCCCTCCGAGAACGGTCCTGGCCAAAATATTGCATTACAGAGACCGGGACATTCTTCTCCGCAAGGCCAGAGAGCTGCCTGACCTTTCCCTGGATGGTCACAGGATTTCGCTGTTCCCAGACTACTCAATGGAAGTGCAGAAAAGGAGAGCCCGATTTATGGACATTAAAAAGCGGTTGAGAGATCTGGGAGTCCCTTATTCAATGATATACCCAGCCAAACTGCGAATAGTGGCCCTTAACACCACTAGCTTCTTTGAGGATCCTAAGGAGGCGACCAAATGGCTGGACAGGAATGAAGGACAGATCCGGGTGGAGCAACAACATCCTGCCTGAAGGGACTAACTCCTGATTATGATATGGTTTGCATGGACATATATGTATACTGCCGTTTTCATATTGTTTTCTTATGGTATCTACCGCGGGGGCTGTTATATCAAGGGTTTATTATGTAAGATAGGAAGTGGGTTCTCTCTATGTATAATTATGACTATGCATAGTTGTCAGTGTAGCACAAAAACCGGCATGGCCGCTACAATCAGTTATGATACAACTTCTGGTTGGGAGGTCATATAGTGGAGGCTCTATCTTATGTATCCGCAGAGGGTAATGTGTATATGTGTACGTATGTACTAAATCTGTTCATTGTTACCGGGTGACTTCAGGGGAGTTGAAGGGCGACTAGCTAATACTGTAGTGTGTATTGCAGTTGATTCTTAGCAAAGTGTGTTTTCCAGATTAAGCTTTAGCTGCGCTCCTCCCGCCAATACTGTTTGTTGGCTGAGGACTTTGCTGGACTTACCGACAGGTATTGTTTCTTCCTACGGGCCTAGTAATAGGCGTGCTGTGGGGCCGGTCGGACAGCCCAGTATTTAGCAGCTGTCTTTAGTTCTGCCAATCAATGGCAAATGTTCAGTTGGGGGGGGGGGGGGTTGGGATGGGATGTGAGACTGAGTAGTTTCTATGATGAGTGGTCGAATGATTGGATTTTTGGGGCCCTGTGTGGAGTGTGTCATCCTCCTCAGCGTTGGGAGGAACTGATTAGGGACCTGGATGGGACCCGTGTATCCTGCTGGACTGTTTCTCGCGTTACTAATGGCTAACTGTGTTAAATTCCTTAGCTGGAATGTACGAGGGATCAAGGACACAACCAAAAGGAGAGCGATTCTAGAGAGCTTCCGACCACTACATCCCCTCATATGCTGCCTTCAGGAGACGCACCTATTGCCGGAGCAGGTACATCTACTCAGACCATCTTGGATGGGGATGGGGTTTCACTCCACGTATTCCACATACGCTAGAGAGGTCAGTATTTTAATTCATAAAAACATTCAGTTTTGTTGTCTCTCTAGCAAGGTGGATGTTGATGGGTGTTTTGTGTGCCTATATGGTACCCTGTACAACCAGCCCTGTGTTATATGTGGAGTGTACATCCCACCGCCATACTCGCCACTTGTGATTAAAAAAATAATATCCTTTATGGCGGATTTCCCTGGAGTGCCTGCTCTCATACTAGGGGACTTCAATAACGTATTGTGCCCTGGCCTCGACAGAGTGGGGATGAATATGAGGGAACTCTCAGAGGAATATACACCATTCGGGAGACTCTTGCAGGAAGTATCCCTTATAGACATATGGAGAGAGAAGAACCCGCGAGTTAAACAATACTCATGTTGCTCCAGTACTTTTGATTCATTATCCAGAATTGATCTAGCACTAGTAAATATGGAAATGGGTAGATTGGTACAAGAAGTTACATATCTTCCTAGACAACTAACTGACCACTCCCCATTACTGGTCTCAGCTGCATTTAGACCCCCTAGAATAGGTAAGGGCAAAACATGGACATTTAACCCTTTTTGGCTATCCATTCTACCTGATGTTGGTAATATTAAGGGGCAACTGGAGGAGTTTTTCCAGACTAATCTACCAGGTGCTTCACGATTGATAGTGTGGGACACTATGAAAGCCTTCCTGAGAGGATTACTTATAGCGCAGGTAAATAGGAAAAAAACTGAAACCAGAGCTAAGGTGCAAGCTTTACAACAGGCAGTGGAAACGGCGGAAGCTAGATATGTTGAACAGCCGAATGATGACCATAAAGTGGGTTGGAAGAAGGCTCAGGAGGAATTAAATGATAGGCTATTGCTTAACGCTAGGAATAAACAATTCTTCCATAAACAAGTGTATTATGAAGAAGGGGAAAAGACGGGAAGGGTGTTGGCCTTGTTGTCCAGGGCACAGCGTTCCTCTAGTTATATACCAGCTCTTAGGAACGTGGATGGGACTCAATGTAGTGCCCCTGAGCAGATACTAGAGATAATGATGGGGTTTTATTCAACCTTGTATACCTCTCGACTAGATGCCTCGGATGAGGACATAGACTCATTCCTGGCGGGCTTACAATTGCCGACACTCACAACTGAGCAGAGGGATAACCTAGACTCCCCAATAACAATTACTGAGATGGAAACGGCGCTGTCGGGTATGCCTAATAACAAGGCCCCAGGTAGCGATGGGTTACCGGCGGAGGTCTACAAGCGGTTTGCCCCGGTTGTTGCTGCCTCAATTGTTAGAGGTCTTTAAGGAGGCAATGGAACAAAAAAAACTGCCAGCCAGCATGACCGAGGCGACGATTGTGGTCCTCCCGAAACCGGGTAAGGACATTTTAGAAGCCGAATCTTATAGGCCTATTTCACTACTACAGGTAGACATTAAGATTCTTGCTAAAATCTTGGCTAACCGTCTGAACAAGATTATATCTAAGATTATACACCCAGACCAGGCTGGCTTCATGCCCAATATGTCGACGGCAGTTAACATTCGGCGCTTATATCTAAACGTTCAAAGCCAGGTCCACGCCTCAGGTGCGGCGGTCGCATCTCTTGATGCGGCCAAAGCATTCGACAGCGTGGAATGGAGATATTTATGGAAGGTACTGCAGAAGCTAGGGTTTGGCCAGACCTTTATAGGTTGGATTCAACTCCTTTATAATGAACCATCAGCTAGGATTAGAGTCAATAGTGACCTGTCAGATACTTTTACACTTCACAGGGGGACAAGGCAGGGATGCCCTCTGTCACTTTTGTTATTTGCAATCGCGATTGAACCTCTGGCAGAGGCTATCAGAACCTCTAATGAGATTGAAGGCTTTAGGTATGGCTCATTGGTGGAAAAAGTGGCGCTATATGCGGACGATCTATTGCTATTCTTGGATAACTGGGAGGTATCTCTCTCGGCGGCAATGAAGGTGATTAACGGATTTGGGAAGCTGTCAGGTTTATGTATTAACTGGTCAAAATCCACATTAATGCCGCTAAAAAGGGACAGTACCCAAGACAGCTCGGGTGTGGAGGGCCTACGGGTGGTTCACTCCTTCAAATACCTGGGCATTCATGTTTCATGCAGTGACCTGGACTTTGAGAGACTGAACATCACCCCTCTTCTGCAAAAGTTTAGACAGAAAGTAAATGCGTGGATAAAACTACCTTTATCTATTATAGGAAGGACAAATATGATTAAAATGATTATGATGCCCCAACTTCTCTACTTACTGCACAATTCCCCGGTGTGGCTCCCTCTGAGACTCTTTTATGCAGTAAATGCAATATTTAGAGACCTTATTTGGAAGAAGGGAACTCCTCGAATCAAGCTGGCAACTTTGTGTAGACCTAAAACTAGTGGTGGTCTGGGGGTCCCGGATCCGAGGATGTATTACCTAGCAGCCCAACTGCAGCATATGAGGGGATGGGAGTCGATTGACGGCTTGAATACGGCCAGTAAAATCATACACTCGCTGGTGGGGGGTAGAAATTTGAGGACATCTCTGGAGGATGGCACACTCCGTACAATGGGTAGCACGTATGGGATACTTCGTTGCATTCATAATGTATGGTGGAAGGTCAGAGAGATTGTGGGTATACAGGGATACACTGATCTCACTCCCATAAGACCGAACTTTATGTATAAGGAGGTGGATAAAGTTAGTGGAGTTTGGCTATGGGAAACCAAAGGACTTAAATATATGAGGCAGTTGTTTGATAACAATACCCTTAAAGAATACTCCCAACTGCAGGAGGAATTTGGGCTACAGAAGACTCACTTCTACATATATCTACAACTCAGGCATGCTTTAAGCTCTCAAGGAAAGATAGCTACTGTAGGTCCAGCACAGAAACACTCAGCAATAGACTTGGTGAAATCCAGTGGAGGTACAGCGGGAGTTATATCTTTGAACTATGCGTGCCTGATGGACGCACAGTTTAAAAAACAGGAATTCCCACTATACAATAGATGGAAGAAAGATGCCCCTGACTTAACGGAGGAACAGTGGAACACTATTCTGGAAGAATTTACCCAGGTGGCGGTCAGCGAAGCACATAGGGTATCTCAACTCTTGTTACTGCATAGAGTGTATAAGACGCCGGTCCTATTAAAGAGAATGGGATATAGAGCGGATGACTGTTGCCCGAGGTGTGATGTAGCGAATGCAGATCTTATACACTTAATGTGGAACTGTCCCAGATTGAGAAGGTATTGGATGGAAGTGGAGAGGATAGTGAAAAATGTATTTGATGTTACACTTGATATGGATATAGTGACGTGCATATTGGGAGGTATAGACATACCAGCTCTGACACCTGAACGGAGACTTGCTGTCTTGCGAGTACTATACCTTGCTAGAAAAGTGATAGCGTACCATTGGTTGGATAGACATCCACCAGTGGTGAGCGAATTGGAAAATAAAGTACATATGATAGTACGTCTTGAAAAATATGTATACCAAAAGAGAAACAGCACAAAAAAATTTGAGAAGATATGGTCAATGTGGATTCAACATTATAATATCCAAGTGTGAAGGAATGAATGTGTGAATGTATGGTTAATATACGTGGGATCGGGTAAAGGGTGACGAAGAATTATGTAGGATGTGTTCAACTGAATCTTTTACTTCAAGTGATGTTAGAAATGTGGTTTGACGACTTCTTGTAAAGGGGAGTCTATCCATCCAACTGAGCTATCTCATTATCCGAACATGTATGTTAAATTGTTCTAGTGCCTCCAGATGTGTGATACTATTATGTAAAGGTATTGGACCTTGTGAACGAGATTGCTCCTAACTGCTCATGTCTCAGGGGGGTTTTGTTGGTGGGGAGGGGGGTAGGGGGGGAATTAAGGGATGTCTTATCTCTTATTGTTTTGAAAACTTCAATAAAAATTATCTGATTTAAAAAAAAAAAAAAAAAAGAACCAGGCATGGATCCCACGGGACTTGTTCGTACCTTATGCAGAATAGACATGTATACCGGCCTATCCCAACCATTGTTATACTACAGTGCACTTACTCTTTGTTTTCTTTTTTATATTTCCCAATGTTTTGGGGTCTACCCCAATTTATAAAAAAAAAAAAGATAACAAAACACATTGTTTTTGGCAACTACCTTTGGCTTCACAGCCAAAAAAGGCTTTATGTCAGGCAGCAATGCAACCCTCAATTGTAATTAACTAAGTTCCTTGTCTGTTATGCAGTGCAGGGGTACTTGGAAAGAAAGAAGGGGTACAGATTAGCCAACAATCTGAAGGCCATCTAATTTACTGAATATATTTTCAAGTCAGGTATGCAGTGCAGGGGTACTTTATGGCCCAAGAATGTAACATACGATTTTCAGAAATTTACCTCTCTGTCACCTATGCAGAGCAGGGGTTTGTATACGGCAAAGCTGGCAAAATGTCACCCACCAATGTAACAGATGATTTTTTGAAATTTACCTCCCTGTCACCTATGCAGAGCAGAGGTTTGTATAAGGCAAAACTGTAAAAAAAAAAAGTTTTTTCAGCGTTCTATGCAAAAGTGCTCTCTGGCACAACAGTACGGGTTTATTCCCCCAACTACAGAAATGCAGTTTTTCACCGCAAAATTTTAAAACAGTTTATTTTAGCGTTGTATGCAAAAGTGCTCTGTGGTACGACAGTACGGGTTTATTCCACCAACTACAGAAATGCACTAGGTCATCGAAAATTTTAAAAGCGGTGTATGCAAACCTGCTCTGTTGTTCACCCTTCTCGACCCTCGCTACAAAGAGAACTTCTCATCTCTCATTCCTCTGGTGGAGAGGACGAGCAAAACGGTGCAATACCAGAAGGTACTTGTTGAAAAATTGCAGAAAAAATTTCCATCTGACAACGCTGGCGGCAGAGTACATAGTTCCTTGGGCAACCCAGGAAGGGAGACAATGGGAACACACAGCAGTTTCAACAGAGGTAGGGCAATACTCCCGAAAGGCTGGTGCTAGTTTCATGACACTCCACCAGCACCCTCACCCTGATGCGCGGCCTACTGTCACAAGGAGGGAAAATTTTTGGAATATGGTGGAGGAGTACATAGCAGACCATGTCAGCGGCCTCAATGATCCCTCAGTGCCTTACAACTACAGGGTGTCGAAGCTGGACACGTGGCACGAACTGGCGGTCTACGTTTTGGAGGTGCTGGCCTGCCCTGCCGCCAGCGTTTTGTCTGAGCGGGTATTTAGTGCTGCTGGTGGCATTATAGCAGATACAGTAAGCGTATCTGCCTGTCAACTGAAAATGCTGACAGCTTGACTCTTATAAAAATGACCAAGGCCTGGATTGCCCCTGACTTCTCCGCTCCACCAGAGGAAAGCTGATGAACATAGAGGCACTTTAAATGTAGTGTTTATAATGTACTGAATATACTGTATTCCCATGCACCCCTTCCACCACAAAAAAGGCTATATGGTTGAATCTTCCTTTTCTCACCCTCCTCATCCTCTTTCATCATATCAACATGTGTATTTGTCGCATATAATGCCCTCGCATATAATCTTTTACAGGGTCAGCTCACCTGCAGGCCCTGGCATATAATGTTTTAGAGGGTCAGCTCACCTGCAGTCCCTCGCATATAATGTTTAAGAGGCTCAGCTCACGTGCAGGCCCTCAAATATAATGTTTTACAGGGTCAGCTCACCAGCAGGCCCTCACCTACAAGTCCAGTCTCACTATCCAAGAGTCTGGTCAACACAATCCTCACCCTGACGGCACACTAGGTGAAGACCAGGTTGTGGAGGCCGAGAGAGAGTCGACTGCTCGCACCAGACTTGCCCTCCAATAGATCCTATTTAAAGTACTGAAAGTTTATCCATTCCAATGACAGGGCCTAGAAAGAGTACTGTATTGCTATTTTCCTTGCTACCTCTCTGAGTTGGGAGTGGGTAATTTGCACGCCTGCGGCCTTCCTTGGATGTGGTAGCCGTTTCTCAGGCTCCCTCTCCGGAATCGAACCTTGATTCCCCGTTACCTATGGTTACCATGGTAGGCGCATAAAATAACATAGAAAGTTGATAGGGCAGACATCCGAATGGATCGTCACCGTCATGGGGACGTGCGATCGGCCGGAGGTTATCTAGAGTTACCAAAGCGGCAGCAGTCTCGACCATAATGTTTTCGATGGTCAGCTCAGCAGCAGGCCCTCAGCCATAATGTTTTACAGGGTCAGCTAAGCAGCAGGCACTCTCCCATAATTTTTTTAATGGTCAGCTCAGCAGCAGACCCTCACCCCCAATGTTTTAGAGGGTCAGCTCACCATCAGGCCCTCACCTACAATCTTTTACAGGGTCAGCTCACCTGCAGGCACTCACATATAATGTTTTAAAGGATCAGCTCACCAGCAGCCCTCACCTACAATTTTTTACAGGGTCAGCTCACCAGCAGCCCTCACCTACAATTTTTACAGGGTCAGCTCACCTGCAGGCCCTCACCTACAAGTCCAGTCTCACTATCCAAGAGTCTGGTCAACACAATCCTCATCGCCGGTGTTCACATAACTAGTTAGCACGGAGGAGTCTCGTTCGTTATCAGAACTAACCAGACAAATCGCTCCACCAACTAAGAACGACCATGCACCACCACCCACAGAGTCGAGAAAGAGCTATCAATCTGTCAATCCTTTCTGTGTCCAGGCCAGGTGAGGTTTCCCGTGTGGAGTCAAATTAAGTTGCAGGCTCCACTCCTGGTTGTGCCCTTCCGTCAATTCCTTTAAGTTTCAGCTTTGCAACCATACTCCCCCCGGAACCCAAAGGTTTCCCGGATGCTGCTCGGCGGGTCATGGGAATAACGCCGGTCGACATTGTTTATGGGGGAACTACGACAATATCTGATCGTCTTCAAACCTCCGACTTTCGTTCATGATTAATGAAAACATTCTTGGCAAATGCTTTCGCTGTGGTTCGTCTTGCACCGGTCGAAGAATTTCACCTGTAGCAGCGCAATACGGATGCCCCCGGCCGTCCCTCTTAATCATGGCCCCAGTTCCGAAAACCAACAAAATAGAACCGGAGTCCTATTCCATTATTCCTACCTGAAGTATTCAGGCGACCCGGCCTGCTTTGAACACTCACATTTCTTCAGTGGTCTGCTAAGCAGCAGGCACTCTCCCATAAGTTTTTAAATGGTCAACTCAGCAGCAGGCCCTCAACCATAATTTTTTCAATGGTCAGCTCAGTAACAGGCGCTTGCCCCTGATATTTTAGATGGTTAGATAAGTAGGCCCTTGCTCCAAATGTTTTTGAGGGTCACCAGCAGGCCGTCAATCATAATTTTTCAAGGGTGTGTATAATGCCCTCCTTTATGTGTAACAAAGGGTGTATTGGAGTGCCGGTTCCTTGTAATTTTTGGCAGCCCTTTCACTTAGTGCATAGGCTTTATGAGTGTAGGAATCCCACTACCTGAATAATTGTACCACAATGTGAATGAGGTCCTCCTCTATGTGATATACAGGTTGCATCGGAGTGCCTCTTGCTTGTAATTTTTGGCTGCAATTGCACTTTATATACAAGTAAATATACAGGAAAGAATGTTTCCTAACAATTTTTCCTCTAAAATCGATTTTATCTTTGGTTTTGTTTGTATTATTGTCAGTCTGTAAAAGTGGCATACTACTCGGACAACATCGTTTCCAGCAGCGACCTGGGAGTCCAAGATGCATCCAGAAATCCTCCCAATGCTGTTAACGAACCATTTCGGTGGTGTTTTCATCAGTTTCTGAACTTTTCCTATGAACCAGGCACCCTCCCTCTTCAGAACAGGGGGTGCCTGGTTTACTGCGCGGGCTCTCAGATTGACTTCCATTCTACCAAGCACCCGAGCATCCCGATGTGTTTGGCCCAAGCACCCGAGCACTTTGGTACTCGATCAACACTACTCCCCATACAATGGAGATCACTGCATGTAAATACAGTGTTCTACTCCGTTAAAGAGCAGGCAATTGTCGGGACGGATCTCTCCCTTCCCAACAATCTCCTGCTTTGTCGCCCTGTGTAAAGGGACCTTAATAGATTAGGTTATCAACTACAATTAGCTGCTTAATGAGAAACAATTTGATATAGAGCAGTGTACAATACTGTTCTGTTTTGCACATTGCATTGTGTGCTAAACTGCAAATATTCATGTGCACGAGCCCAAAAAACGGAACAAGTAATATTTCGTTTTGGTAGCTGTAGGGTGGGGCCCTAGAATAATTTCCACTGGTGGCCCTAGGCACCCCAGTCCGATGCTGTCTTCTCCACATCTTAGCTGGCCAGTAGCTGCTGAATGTCCTCTAGTAGCTTGTCCTCACAGTATAGTGGAGCTGAGCCCAAAGCATATAATACTTGTCTAGCTGAGGGAACAGAAAAGGACATAGTTAGGTTGAGGACAGATGAGGGCACAGGACCTGCTCCCGGGCCATGCCAACTTAAGGTTGTGTCTGACGAACCCACCGACTCTTGGCTGGGGGGATCTGATGTCACTCAGGACGAAGTGGATGGCCGAGTCAACCATTCAAGAACCGCTGGGTTGCTAGTCAAGGCACGACTGCTAGATGACACCAGGAGCTCAGGCCTCTTGCTGCGACTCCTGCTGCCATGCCCCCTTACTCTGTTGTGACGTCTGCCTGCGCCAAAAACATTTAGGCCTCTGCCACTCCCCTGTGCAGGGCCTGGCACTTCTCTGTTTGACATACTGTTAGATCAAGTAAATAAATAAATAGGAAATTAAAACACCCCAAAAAAGTCTGTAATTTTCTCACTTCACCACACAATGGCTAATAAGCCCTTTTTTCCCACTAGTACACACCAAAGAAGGCTTAAGAACATATAACTGCACCGCTGAATGGCAAATAATATATATTTTTTTGCCACCAATACATGCCAAAAAGGGCTTTAGAACGTATAACTGCACTGCTGAACAGCAAATATATATTTTGTTGCCACTAATAGATGCCAAAAAGTGCTTTGGAACATATAACTGCACTGCTGAATGGCAAATATATATTTTTTGCCACTAATAGACGACAAGAAGGGCTTTAATTTTCTCACTTCACCACACAAAGGCAAATACTTTTTTTGTTCCACTAATACATGCCAAAAAGGGCTTTAGAACATATAACTGCACCGCAGAACGGCAAATAATAAATATATTTTTTTGCCACTAATACAATCCAAAAATGGCTTTAGAACATATAACTGCACCGCTGAACGGCAAATAGGCACTTACTTTTTACCACTTATATATTCTAAAGCCTTTTCTGGCATATATAACTGCACTGCTGAACAGCAAATAATATATATTTTTTGCCACTAATGCACGCCAAAAAGGGCTTTAGAACATATAACTGCACCCCTGAATGGCAAATATATATTTTTTTGCCACTAATAAATGCCAAAAAGGACTGTAATTTTCTCACTTCCTACACACAACGGCAAATACTTTTATTTGTGCCACTAATACACGCCAAAAAGGGCTTTAGAACATATAACTGCACGCTGAACGGCAAATAGGCACTTACTTTTTTCCACTTATACACGCCACAAAAGGCTTTAGAACAGGGGTGCACAACCTGCGCATGCGACCCCAGAACCGAGTTTTGCGGCCCCCGTCTTCCTGGGCAGAAGCACAGCTGATTGTGTGATCAGCTATGTTTCTGCCGCCAGCACCGCACAATGATGAAAGACAGACAGCTCCTGCTCTTGCACTGTAGCAGGAGAGCGAGAGCAGGAGCAGGTCGCCCCTCCCCCCCCTCGCTCCCCCCGCTGGAAGACATAGTGAGAGAGCAGAGGAGAAGGCAGAAGCTCTTTTGCAGCTTCTGCCTTCTCAGACAGATGAGCGGAGCGATGAGCAGCTTGGGCCAGAGGAGTGCAGAGCTGCAGGGTCAGGAAACCCTGATCAGCTCCTCCTTCTATAAACCACCCCACAGGAGGCTAGAAATAGTACAAAAAAAAAAGCCTCTCATTGTCTCCCAAAGGTTTTTCAGTGGCCTCTTGGAGACAAATTATATGGAAAAAATATATAGAAAAATAAGTTTAAAAATTCTAAAAAGAAAAATTGTAAAACTAAATAAAAAGTAAAATACAAATAAAAAAATAAAATAAATAAAATATGTGGCCAAAAAATAGAATATTATAAAAAAATACCATAAAAAAAGGAAAAAGTGCAAAATAAAAGTGTTCACGGTCTTTTTATGACCATTTAGGGAAAAAAATATATATTTAAAAAAAATAAAATACAAATAAAATAAAAAAAGGAATTTAAAAAGTAAAAATAAATAAAATGCAAATAAAATAAAAAAATAAAAAGGAAAAGTGCAAATTAATAGTGTTCATTGTTCCCGAACAGACTTTTTATTACAACTTGGGGGGTATATTATGAGGCAGAAATATATTTAAAAAATAATAAACCAATTATTAAAAAAAATACAATAAAATATTAATAAATACAAATAAAAGTGAAAAAGAAAAGGTGCAAATTAAAAAATGGTCAGTGTCCCCCAAAAGTCTTTCTATGACCTCTTGGGGGATATATGGTAGTATAAATATATAAAAAATGAAGTTAAAAAAAGATAAAAAAAAAAAAATCATAAAAACAAAACACCCACACAAACCAAAACCGCCACCATTACTGCCCCATTCACGTGAAACTATAAACTTTATATAACCAAACGGCCTACACAAAATAGGGAACTAATTATAATAATTTATTTTGGTGTCAGTTTGCATATTTAAAGAATAAGGAGCCATAGTTTGAAAAAAAAAATACTTTTTAAAAATGTTTTGTACAGTTCCCCCAAATAAAACTACTAAAAAAATAAGTTACAAAGCCCTATGTGTCAGATAAAAAATTGTCGCAAAACTTAATTTGGTAATTCAACAAATAAGATAGTTACAGCCGTTTGAACCACTGATGCTAAATCACAAAATAGTGTCTGGTCATTATAGGGTTAAGATGAGCTCCTTCCCCACTAGTAAGTTAAAGCAATTACTGCTTATTGCAGGGCCCCTATAACTGGGGGCAGGAGGCAGTAATAACCAGTGAGTGCCAGTCTCCGCAGTAAAGGAAAACACTGATTTATGAATAGGAGGAAGGATGGAAGGAAATGTCTCCACCTTTCCGGTAAAAAAGATTTTTAACCAGTTCCTGCAGCATGGTCCCTGAAACAAAAGGTTCATACTTACCTGCTCCCCTGCTGCTCCTGTTTTCTGCGCTGCCCTCACTGCCTCCATCTTCCGGTCCCCGCACTGTTTACACTTGCCAGTGCATGGCCATGGTCAGATGCACCTCACTAGCCATTGACTGGCTTTAGCAGTAACACGCTGCTTGTGGCCACATCACCGCTGAAGCTAGTCATTGCACATGAGCTGCCAGGTGTAAATAGCGTGGGGCCCGGAAGATGGGACAGTGCAGAGGACCACAGAGGTGGGGAGCAGGTAAGTATAAGGGCTCTTGCAGATGAGCGGATCTCCTGCGTGTTATCCACAGCAAGAATGAGAGCCGAGCTGCGCGGATTAAGCAGTAACATAATAGATACTGCTCCGTGCCTCCCTGTGACCCTTTCACTACAAAATCACTGTGAGATAAAGTTGTCACAGTGATTTTGTAGTAAAAGGGTCACCGGGAGGCACGGAGCAGTATCTATCATGCTCTCATTCTCCCTGCGGATAACATGCAGGAGATCCGCTCGTCTGCAAGAGCCCTAACACTGGGTTCAGACCTGAGCGTTTTGAAGCCTAGCGTTTTTGGTGCGTTCAAGACTGGCGTGTAGGCGCGTTTTTTCAAGCGCTTTGGTAATAGTGTAGGCGCGTTTGACGCGCGTTTCTGTGATTGACTGCATAGTTGGCCAATGACCAAACAGCCCTCCCTATATAGTTTGGCCAATCTGAGGTGTGAATTGTGAAAAACGCGCGTCCATAGGCGCGTTTTACGCAGCACAAACGCCCGAACAACACGCCTATCGCGTTTCCCATTGAAGTCTATTAGCACCAAACGGTCGAAAAAAGCCCGAATTAACGCGAACATACTTGCCTATGCGTCGGACGTTTATAGGCGCCTATGAACGCGCATAAAAACGCGCAAGTGTGAACCACCCTCATTGGAATGCATGGTTCCTTTACTGTTGTGCGTTTTTATGTGCGTTCAAAAGCGGCGTTTTACGCGAAAGTGTGAACTGAGGGTAACTCTTTGGTTTCAGAGGCCATGCTGCAGAATGATATTCGGGACAATTACTGTGAAAAAGTGTTCATAGCAGCGCTCATGTCTTATATCTGACCAGTATAATCGTGCCGCTGATGAGTCGATAAACAAGGAATAATTAGTTTTTTTGGGCTGATTTGCATATTTTATCAGGATGACAGGTTTACAATTATCAGCAGCACATCTCACTGTGTAATCAGGAATGGGCCACCACTAATCAATATAACTAAATGAAGGCGGAATGACTGTGTTCATTCCTCCCCAATCACTTTGCATTTGCTTGTGTAAAAGGCTGGTGAAAACGAGCGCCGATCAACGTGTTTTTTATTTGCGGCCCCTTGAAACAGAGTGATGTGACAATGCGGTCCTCAGACCAAAAAAGGTTGTGCACCCCTGCTTTAGAATATATGACTGCACTGCTGAACAGCAAATAATATATATTTTTTTGCCACTAATACACGCCAAAAAGGGCTGTAATTTTCTCTCAGTTCACTACACAAAGGCAAATACTTTTTTTGTGCCACTAATTCACGCCAAAAAGGGCTTTAGAAAGTATAACTGCACAGCTGAACGGCAAATATATATATTTTTGCCACTAATACACGCCAAAAAAGGTTGTTATTTTATCACTTCACGAATCACCACACAACGGAAAATACTTTTTTTTGTGCCACTAATACACGCCAAAAAGGGTTTTAGAACATATAACTGCAACTGTGAACGGCAAATAATTTTGCCACTAATACACACCAAAAAGGGCTGTAATTTTCTCACTTATCCACACAACGGCAAATATTTTTTGTGTGCCACTAATACATCCCAAAAAGGGCTTTAGAACATGTCCATGCCTCTGTGTTCATAAGCCTAAATGGCAACATTTCCAGCTACAGCAATTTGGAAAGGTGCGCATTTAGTGCCATGGCCTGTGGGTGGGTGGGTTATTGGGTATTTGCGCTTTTGCTAAAAGGCCTGGGGTATGGATATATGTACACTGCACTGGGACACAGAAGTGGATGTGCTAGATGATGGTGCTTGCGAAGGTCCAGATTCAGGATGGGAGGCATCTGGACCTGTGTCTTTGACAGGGGATTGGCCAGCACGTAACACAGGGGAAGAGGAGGCAGTGGTGTGACCCGCAGACACTGATTGTGAACCTAGGCATTTGGCCCACCTATTAGGGTGCTTTGATGCCATGTGGCAGATCATGCTGGTGGTGGGGAGGTTACTAGTGTTCACGCCCCTGCTCATTTTTGTACAGCACAGGTTGCAAAAGACAATTCTTTTATCGTCCGTACTTTCCTCAAAAAAGCGCCAGACTGCGGATCACCTATCCCTTGGCAAGGGAGATTGCCGCAAGGGGGTGCTCCGGGGAACAGTTGCGGGCCTGTTTGGTGTGGCCTGCCTTCTTCCTTTTGCCACCCCGCTGCCTCTTCCAGCCTGTTGCGGTGCTGCGGATACCTCCCCCTCTGTACTGCTGTCCTCGCTCGGCTTGCCACTTTCCCAGGTTGGGTCAGTGATTTCATTGTCCACCACCTCCTCTTCCACTTCCTCACTCTGGTCATCCTCCTGACTTGTTGACCTAACAAGAACCTCACTTATTGACAACTGTGTCTTATCCTCATCATGAACCTCTTGAGACACTAATTGCGGTTGACTTATTGGCAACTGTGTCTCATCATCATCATTCACCTCGTGAAACACTAATTGACGTTCTCCACCATCAACTTTTTCTGACTGCGGATGCTCAAGAGTTTGGGAATCAGTGCAAAAAATCTCCACATGTCCCTCTTCAAGCGGGCCAAGGGCCAAATCAAGCAATGGTGATGAAAAGAGCTCCTCGGAATATTCGAGTGTGGGAGCACTTGTTTGCCAAGACTCTCCATGGTGGGAAGAAGGAGGATCAGGGTGAGTATTCTGTTGACCAGACTCTTGGCTACAGAGACTGGACTTTGTGGAAGACAGGGTTGTGCTTAACCGACTGGAAGCATTATCTGCTGCAATCTAACCAACCACCTGGTCGCACTGGTGTGACTTTGAGAGTGGTATCCTGCGCCGACCTGCAAACTGGGACATGAAGTTAGGTATCGTGGATGAGTGTGTTTCTTGTGCTCTGGCAGCAGGTGCAGTTTCACCCAGCACAGGCCCACGGCCTCTGGGTGCACGGCCACCTCCCCGTCCCTTACTGCTTGCCTTCATCATATTAAATGGTATATATGCTTGCAAGTATGTCACACATACAGTAGCGCAGGTTTTGTAAGTGTATGTGCAAATAAATTACAGTGAATGTCACAGATATTTGGGATACGGAAACATTATACAGGAGATGTAGGGCAAGTAATCTCGCTGCCGTCACCAGTGGTAAATAAAAATTTACAGGGACTGTCACAGCTATTTGGGATGCGCAAACGTTCTACAGGAGATGTAGCGCACCTAATGTCGCTTCTGTCACCAGCAGCTAATAAAAAAATTACATGGAATGACACAGCTATTTGGGATACGCAAACGTTATACAGGAGATGTAGAGAAGGTAATGTCGCTGCTGTCACCAGCGGCTAATAAAAAATTACAGGGAATGTCACAGCTTTTTGCAAAGCGCAAACGTTATACAGGAGATGTAGCGCAGGTAATGTCACTTCTGTCACCAGTAGCTAATAAAAAAAATTACAGGGAATGTCACAGCTATTTGAGATGCACAAACGTTCTACAGGAGATGTAGCGCAGGTAATGTCGCTTCTGTCACCAGCAGCTAATAAAAAACATACAGGGAATGTCACAGCTATTTGGGATACGCAAACGTTATACAGGAGATGTAGTGCATTTAATGTCCCTGCTGTCACCAGTGGCTAACGTTATACAGGAGATGTAGTGCAGGTAATGTCGCTGCTGTCATCAGCGGCTAATGTTACACAGGAGATGTAGCACAGGTAATGTCGCTGCGGTCACCAGCGGCTGATAAAAAAATTACAGGGAATTTACAGCTATTTGGGATGCACAAACGCTATGCTGGAGATGTAGCGCAGGTAATGTCGTTGCTGTCACCAGCGGCTAATGTTGCACAGGAGATGTAGCGCAGGTAATGCCGCTGCTGTCACCAGTGACTAACGTTATAAAGGAGATGTAGTGCAGGTAATGTCGCTGCTGTCACCAGCGGCTAATAAAAAATTACAGGGAATCTCACAGCTATTTGGGATGTTTAAACGTTATACAGGAGTTGGAGCGCAGGTAATGTCGCTGCTGTCGCCAGCAGCTAACGTTATACAGTAGATGTAGCGCAAGTAATGTCCCTGCTGTCACCAGCAGCTAATAAAAATTACAGGGAATGTCACAGCTATTTGGGATGCGCAAACATTATACAGGAGATGTAGCGCAGGTAATGTCGCTGCTGTCACCAACAGCTAACGTTATACAGGAGATGTTGCGCATGTAATGTCGCTGCAGTCACCAGCAGCCAAACAATTGCATGCAATTTAGCGCACATTGCGCTAATATATTTTGCAGCCAGATAAAACAATAGTCCTTAAAATAACTGTTGGCTTTCTAACACCTTTCAACAATCAAAACTACCTAAAACACACACAATTCCTCTCTCTACACTATATGTCCCTTCTGCTGCAGCTCGCCCTGACTAAGTCTGAGCTGAATCATGTGTCACTGGGTGCTATATAGCATGCTCGCTCAACACTATTATAACTTCACCGCTGAGTGGCAAATAATATATATTTTTTTGCCACTAATATGCGCCAAAAAGGGCTGTAATTTTCTCACTTCACCACACAACAGCTAATAAGCCTGAAGAATTTGGATCCCCAGTCAGTGCAGCAAGGTGTAATAGTATTGTTCCTATTACCTAGGCTGTAAACTCCGCTACTGAACCCTGTTCTGCTTCAATACTGTGGAATGATTCCTCCCTGTCTTTTCCCTGAACTTCTATACAGCAAAATAAAAGTTTTAAAGTCTTTTCTACCACTGTCCCTAGCGCCTGCTGACATCTCTCCCTGCACTAAGTACACTGGAAAATGGCTGAATCCAAGATATTTATATGGCTGTGACATTACAGGGCTGGGTGGCTGCTGATTGGCTGCATGCATAGCATTGTGGATGCCTCGTTCCCAGAGTTCCTTGCTCCATATCCTAACATGTGCAGCAGCCATTTTAGAGGAAATTTGTATTCGGTGCAAATCAAATTTTTCCCTGAAATTCAGATCGAATTCCACTTTGATTCGCTCATCTCTAATGGCAACAAAACGAAAAATAATAATTTTTGAAGGTTATTTTTTTTCAGTATTAAAATGCAAGAAAATCTATACATATGTGATATTGCCTTATTCATACTAACCTGGAAAATTAAAGTAACAGGTCAGTTTTACTCGCAAGACTTCAGTAATAAGCCACTTCGCCTCAATAGCACGCATACATTTTAATGCTGTACGGAGACCCGTCTCCGTACATCATTAAAACAAAGTTTTTACGAATCGAATCTAGGTTCTGAAGCTTGATTCGCTCATAACTAGTTAGTGATTGACATTAGTAATTTCAAAGTGGCAGAGACATATATGGCAATGGGTAAACAGACAGCAGCCAGGGGTAACAAGCAACCTGTTTAATAACACTCTGCATTGTCGGAATTGTTTTTTAAATAATATAAAAAAACTGTTCAAAAATTATCCCTATTTGGTGAAAGATGCTTTCTTCTGTGACTCTGCCATTTTGTGCCATTTGTGCAAGACAAATAAATAGCAAATTCAGATTTGTTGGAAACTGAAGTTTTGGGAAATAAGCAAAGAATTCAATTAGTTTAGAATTGATTCAATCATTTCTTTCTGGGAGTCTCTCCAATCCCATTGACAAGCTTTGATGGTACTAAGGTGATGCTTTCAGAATGGTCCCTTCCTCAGGTACCCGAAGATCAGCATGATAGCTTGCCCCTGTTACATCTTTCCAATAATTCCTAGTGTTTTTATTTTATAGGCTTTTATAAAAAAAAAAATTAATAAAAGCATAAATTGCACTCCTCTATTTAATGACGCCATAGGTGACCACCTAAATTAACTACCCTCATCCCACCCCTGGCTAGTAGCGTAACTGTGCACATATAAGTGTGATTCCGGGCCCTACGATCATAAAGTCATATTCACTCAAGGCTGTCTTTGTCATATGGATGTCATCGTTTTTTTTTTGCGGACCGCAAAACACATACGGTCCTGTGCATGTAGCCTAATAAAAAGAAACACAATAACACTTCAAAAACAGTCAAACAAAAAATTAACAATCTTTTAATTTTTGGCGCATGGCAATAATAGGTTTCAATGATGTTTCAGCAGAGTTATAGCTGACATTTTTATGGAATACTAAGAAACACATTTGCGCCATCCTTATGCCTTATTCACCCAGTCAGTGTTTGGTCAGTGATTTCCATTAGTGATTGTGAGACAAAATCAGGTGCGGCTCTAAACACAGAACAGGTGCGGATCTTTCTCTTGCACCTTATGTCTGGGGAGGCGCCAATCCTGGTTTTGGCTCACAATCACTGATGGAAATCACTGACCAAAACACTGATTGTGTGAATGAGACTTTACACATGATGTATTTTAACATGATTTCTACATGTAGAGCGATAGTAAACCTTGTGTAGTACAGCTCTATGTTTGTAATGAGTCACTAACCTTTCCACAAACCCCATTACATAACAAGCTCTGTTTTTCCTGATTATTTTTTCTCCAGAAGCTTTCAATTCACTAATGTAGAACAGAATTGTTTACAAGCATTTTGCAGCGAGACATCAGTTTGGCTGAGATCTCGAACATAAACAGTAGCAAGTGCTTTTAAATATGAAATCTTTTTTTTTGCTAGGAAGAGAAAAAAAAACGAGCTGGAAACGGGTTGACGAAAATTAATTCATTATTGCAAACAGCATCTTTTAATTAATATTTGGAACTTTGAGAGATGCAGTGATTCATGCATTAGAGCAGTGTAGGAACGAAGGCTTGCACCGTGTGACTAGTAACATGGGGGGTGGGGGGTGGGGGGGTTCTGAGCTTCGAGTTTTCATCTTTTGGGTGTCTCCTATCAGTTCTTTCCAGGCCTATTATTTGCAGACCACATAAAATCCTTGCTGACCACAAACAAGGAGCTGTTTCACATATTCCAATAACAGAATGCTCAGTAGAAGCCACTTCATACAAGGGAGGGTTTTGCCTTTGAGGAGCTCGACATTGTGTGAACATTTTATTGTGCAGCCAAAAAAAGTGTCAGAATGCCCCTCTGGCGCTGAGCGTTACCAGCCGGCTTTCTAATAACAATTATATATATATATTTATTTTTTTACCAGACTCAATTAAAGTATTCTATATAGAAATTGTGTTTATTTTGCATTTCAGTTTAATAGACAAATAAAAAGTAAACTAGGCATAGAATCTCTGTTATTTATTAGGCTGTAATGGTCTAGAAATCATAGAACATTTAAAGGCCAGACCAGAGTAAAAATATTCACATGAAAAAGCGGGAATTAGTATGCACCAAGTGAGACTACGCTATGGCAAAGATTAGGGCATATGGATGTCATGGTGGGATCCTCTACTTGGAATCTACTCAACTCTGCCCATTACCCATACTGTATTTACTGTAATTGCGTTAATAGACTCGACTAGTGGTCTCCAGGATGTGGTTCTTTTGCTTTAGTGCTGTGATGGCTAACCTCCGGCACTCCAGCTGTGGTAAAACTACGATTCCTAAGATGTACACTTGCTTGGCTATTCTCAGAACTCCGTAGAAATGAATGCACCATGCTGGGAGTCGTAATTTCACCACAGCTGAAGTGCCGGAGGTTAGCCATCTTAGTTAGCCTTTATTGTAAAGACTTTTGCGAGTTATAGTTCTGAAACAGCTAGACAAGCTTGCTCGTTGTTTCTGGGCAGTACAATCTGCTGCCCAGGCATGATGATTTAGGTGATTTAATGATGGTTTCATCCAATAAACTTTCATAAGGTGACTGGCAGTACCTGTACATAGAGCTATTATCATGAATGAATGTTCCTAGGAATGCTCCTTCGCCATAATTGCCCCACTCATTGACCCATCTAAAGGGGCCTTTCATTTACCTTAGAAAAGATTAGTAAATCTTCCATATTGGAGCTGGCTGAAGGAGCCTCATCTATTAACTCAGAATTGTTAGCAGATTTGAAAAAGGATTTTCTAAGCAAAGATTGGAAATGTCAGTCACTTTATTTTAAATGAGGGACAGAGATTTTCACATCCCCACCTCTGTTACTGATAACTTGACTGTTACTTTAGAGAAAAAAATCAAACATGTAAGGAGATGCCCCAATGAGGACCTATCCATTAAAACATCACACATGAGGCGGCTGTAGCATTGCGCCACACTGGTTGTATCCTAGCCACACTGCTAGGCCCTGCAACCACCTGTGTGAGATGCACTGTGGTATGAGTTAAGAGACAGCCCTGTTGCTACTGCAGTACACCAGTACAATAAGAAAGTACAAATGATCTGTAATGTTATATTATGTAATGTACATACAGCATGACCTGGTATGGTTGGCAGGGACAGAGTTAAAGTCGTTCTGTCACCAGGATTAACCCTATTATTCCAGACTAGTGTTGAGCGCGATTATTCGAATAGTGAATTTTTTTAGCGAATATCGGCACTTCGCTAATTCGTGAATATTGCGAATATAGCGCTATATATTCGCTATTTCGAATATTATATATATATTTTTTAAAGTTGTTAATCCTTGTTGCTCTCTGGTTGTCTTCCCACTTCCCAAAAGCTATTCTTACCTGTCCGGAGGATTCCTGGCTCCCTGCCAGCTCCAGTCAATGCCCGTTGCCGCTTCTGCCGTCTTCCCGTGTGCATGGGAACGCCTCCATGCTAAAATATATTGTCGGATGTGAGAATCACGATCTCACAAATTTGACTAAGTTGTAATCGCAATGTGATTAATATAACCTGAATTAATCGCATTGCGAATTAAACTTAGATCTGGGTTCTTAATGGTTGTATTGCTAGAATATAACGAATATCACGAATTCATGAATATAGCACTATATTCTCAATCTTCGTTATATTCTAGCAACAACCATTAGGAACTCAGCTCAAGTTGAATTCGCAATGCGAACATATACTCGCATTGCGAATTCAACTTAGAGCTAGGTTCCTAATGGTTGGCTTGCTAGAATATAACGAAGATTCAGAATATAGCACTATATTTGTGAATTTGTGATATTCATTATCTTCGTCAATTCTAGCAATACAACCATTAGGAACTCAGATCTAAGTTTAATTCGCATAACATTCCCAATATATAGAATAATGACGAATATTCAATCGAATATTTGCGAAATCGAATATGGCACCTCCCGCTCATCACTATTCCAGACATACTGCCTGGTAGAGCTCATCATACTGATTAAAATGACACCTTTCTTTTGTCTGTATAATAAACAGCTGCAGAGATATCTGTGTTTTATTCATATGCCAATGAGAAGTTCGAGCACCAGGAGGCAGGGCTGAATTCTTTGAGTACTGCTTTGTAACACCCCCTGTGCTCTGCACACTTCCCCTCCTCTTGATTGGCAGGGTAAGACATGTTGAGGGCAGAGCTGTATTCTAGCATTTACATATCATTTACACTATGTACTATAGCTTCACCACACTGAGATCTTCTCAGAAAGCTAAATGACATATTACTGCTTTATTTACCAGCACAATATATGATTAGAAAGACACCAGTAATATGTGTTAGCTTATAAGCATAGAAAGAACAGGCTTTTCTATGTGGTAATGCTATAGCTTGATGATAAGTTGTGTGCCATGCATGTAGGAATTAAGTCCCATGAGAGGCTTACATAAACTTTTTGTTCTGTTTTTTTTTTTCCTCTCATTAAACCCATAATAAAAGGATATAATATACAGGTAATAAATAATATACAATCATATCATAACTAAAGTTGAGCGAACACCTGAATGTTCGGGTTCAGCAAGTTCGGCCGAAGTTAAAAAAAAACCCAGTCAATGGGCCACTAAAATGGCTCTAAAATAGCCCTGGAAAGAGCTAGAGGGCTGCAAAAGACAGCAAAATGTGCTTAAGAGCATGGTAAATGATCTGCAAACAAATGTGGATAGGGAAATGAATAAAAAAAACATAAAAGGACCTTAAAAAAATTAAAATTAGGAATGATGTAGGAGGAAGAGGTTGAGGAGGCGGTGAATGGGTGGATGTGGTGGTGTAGGCTCACGTGGCGGTCTAGGTGGAAGCGGCGGCGAAGGAGGAATACGTAGCCAACACAGATGTGTGTTATTTTGCATTTTTACATATTTTTAAATATTGGGACATATAAAAAAAAAGGAATAAGTGCACTTGAGTACAAGGATGGATGGTTGAGGCTGTTAAAACTGTCTTTTCTGCACAAGGTACAGACAAGTCTTGTGGGATCCAGGCCTGGTTCATTTTAATGAACATGAGCTTGTCCACGTTGGCTCTGGACAGCTGCGTCTGTCTGTAATGACGCCTCCTGCCATGCTAAATACACGTTCAGAGAGTACACTGGCTGCAGGGCAGTTCAGCACCTCCAAGGCATACAGGGCAAGCTCTGGCCATGTGGACAATTTGGAGACCCAGAAGTTGAATGGGGCAGGACCATCAGTCAGTCGTGTGGGCATGTGCACACGTACTGTTCCACCATGTTGTTCAAATGCTGCCTCCTGCTAACACGCTCCATATCAGCAGTTGGGGCAGGTTGTTGAGGCAAGGTGACAAAGCTGTTCCACATGTCGGCCATGCTAACCCTGCCTTCTGAGGTGCTGGCGCTGACACAGCTGCGTTGGCAACCACTTCCTCCGCCTCTGCCTTCGCCTTGTGCTTTCACTTGTCCCCCTGTGTCAGTTAGGAATGCTCTCAGGAGTGCATCTACCAGCGTGCGCTTGTACTAGCGCATCTTTCTACTACGCTCCAGTGCGGGAATTAAGGTGGGCACGTTGTCTTTGTACCGGGGATCAAGCAGGGTGGCCACCCAGTAGTCAACACACGTTAAAATGTGGCCAATTCTGTTTCGTTGCGCATGCACTGCAGCATGTAGTCGCTCATGTGTGCCAGGCTGCCCAGAGGTAAGGACAAACTGTCCTCTGTGGGACGCGTATCGTTATGGTCCTCCGTTTCCCCCCAGCCACGCACCAGTGATGGGCCCGAGCTGCATTGGGTGCCAAACCGCTGTGAGCAAGCTTTATCCTCCTCCTCTTCCTCCTCATCCTCCTTGTCCTCCAGTAGTGGGCCCCGGCTGGCCAAATTTGTACCTGGCCTCTGCTGTTGCAAAAAACCTCCCTCTAAGCAGCTTCTAAAAGACTGGCCTGAAAGTATTAGAAATGACCCCTCTTTCTCCTCCTCTTCCTGGGCCACATCCTCTTCCATCATCGCCCTAAGTGTTTTTTCAAGGAGACATAGAAGTGGTATTGTAACGCTGATAACGGCGTCATCGTCACTGGCCATGTTGGTACTTGAGACAGCGCAACAGGGCACACAGCTCTCGCATGGAGGCTCAGTCATTGGTGGTGAAGTGGTGCTGTTCCGCAGTGCGACTCACCAGTGCATGCTGCAGCTGAAACTTCACTATGGCCTGCTGCTGCTTGCACAGTCCACCTGGTGGGCACGTCGCATATGAGGCGGTGAGCGGGAAGGCTGAAGTTACGCTAAAGCGCAGACAGGCGAGCAGCGGCAGGATGAGAACGCCGGAAGCGCGCACAGACGGCCTGCACTTTATGCAGCAGCTCTGATATGTCGGGGTAGTTGTGAATGAACTTCTGCACCACCAAATTCAGCATGTGCGGCAGGCAAGGGATGTGCGTCAAACCGGCTAGTCCCAGAACGAAATTTCGCCCATTATCGCACACCACCAGGCCGGGCTTGAGGCCCACCGGCAGCAACCACTCGTCGGTCTGTTGTTCAATACCCCGCCACAACTCCTGCGCGGTGTGGGGCCTGTCCCAAAAAAAAAATGAGTTTCACAACGGCCTGCTGACGTTTACCCCGTGCTGTGCTGAAGTTGGTGGTGAAGGTCTGTGGCTGACCGTATGAGCAGGTGGAAGAAGAGGAGGAGAAATCCGAGTAGGAGGAGGAGGCAAAAGGAGACAAAGAATGATGCCCTGCAATCCTTGGCGGCAGAAGGACGTGCGCCAAATAGCTTTCCGCCTGGGGCCCAGCCACCACTACATTTACCCAGTGTGCAGTAAGGGAGATGTAGTGTCCCTGGCCGTGCTTACTGGTCCACGTATTTGTGGTTAGGTGGACCTTGCCACAGATGGCGTTGCGCAGTGAACACTTGATTTTATCGGGTACTTGGTTATGCAGGGAAGGCATGGCTCTCTTGGAGAAGTAGTGGCGGCTGGGAACGAAGTACTGTGGGACAGCCACCGCCATCAGCTGTTTGAAGCTGTCTGTGTCCACCAGCCTGAATGACAGCATTTCAAAGGCTAGTAGTTTAGAAATGCTGGCATTCAGGGCCAGGGATCGAGGGTGGCTAGATGGGAATTTACGCTTTCTCTCCAAGGTTTGTGAGATGGAGAGCTGAACACTGCCGTGTGACATGGTGGAGATGCTTGGTGACGGAGGTGGTGGTGTTGGCGGAACATCCTCTGTTTGCTTCACAAGTTTCAAAGACTTTATTTAATCCTGTGCACGTTTAAAAATCCATCAGTAGCAGCATTGCATCATCGACGCGTTTCGGATCACTCCAAATATGGATCCTTAATCATGATTAAGGATCCATATTTGGAGCGATCCGAAACCTGTCGATGATGTAATGCTGCTACTGATGGTTTTTTAAACGTGCACAGGATTAAATAAAGTCTTTGAAACTTGTGAAGCTGGACCCATGCTTTTGCTCTCTACTGATTCCAAGTGAACGCCTTGGCTCCCGGCGAGGTCCGAGCTCCTACACTCTCTAGGTGAGCGCACTATTCCTCTTGTGTATCCTCTGTTTGCTGTTTGCTGGGTGGCAGGTGACAACGTTCCTCCAGAGGCGGAAGAAGAGGCTGAGGCAGCAGCAGAAGAGGGAGCAGGAGGGGCCTGAGCCCTTTCTTGGTTTTAAAGGAGCTTACTCCACTGCAGCCCGTGTCTCGCATGTGGATGCCTGGTCATGCAGGTTGTGCTAAGGTTGAGAATGCCTCGCTTCAGGCTCTGATGGCTCAGCGTGCAAACCACTCGGGTCTTGTCGTCAGCACATTGTGTGAAGAAGTGCCATGCCAGGGAACTCCTTGAAACTGCTTTGGTGTGCTCAGTCCCTGGTGGCGGTGGCCAGTAGCAGGCAAACTCTCTTGGTGACGGCTGTTCTGTCTTTGCACCCTGCTCCCTCTTTTGCTACGCTGTTGGCTCGGTCTCACCACTGCCTCTTCCTCTGAGCTCTGAAAGTCAGTGGCTACCCCTTCATTCTATGTGGGGTCTAGGACCTCATCGTCCCCTGCATCATCTTCCACACAGTCTTCCTCCCTGACCTCCTGTTTGGTCTGCACACTGCAGAAAGACGCAGCAGTTGGCACCTGTGTTTCGTCGTCATCAGAGACGTGCTGACTCTGCTGAGGTGGTATTCCCATGTCCTCATCAGGAAACATAAGTGGTTGTGAGTCAGTGCATTCTATGTCTTCCACCGCTGGGGAAAGGCTAGGTGGATGCCCTTGGGAAACCATGCCAGCAGAGTCTTCAAAAAGCATAAGAGACTGCTGCATAACTTGAGGCTCAGACAGGTTCCCTGATATGCATGGGGGTGATGTGACAGACTGATAGGCTTGGTTTTCAGGCGCCACCTGTGCGCTTTCTGCAGAAGACTGGGTGGGAGATAATGTGAACTTTCTGGATCCACTGTCGGCCACGCAATCGACTAGCGCCTGTACTTGCTCATGCCTTACCATCCTTAGAACGGCATTAGGACCGACCAAATATCGCTGTAGATTCTGGCGGCTACTGGGACCGGAGGTAGTTAGTTCACTAGGATGTGTAGCTGTGTCAGAACTGCCACGTCCTCTCCCAGCACCAGAGGGTCCACTAACACCACCACGACCATGTCCGCATCCCTTTTTAGATGTTTTCCTCATTGTTACCGTTCACCACAATAAGGAAAAACTTATTTGGCCCAATGTATAGAGTTCAAATTAAGGCCTTTATTTTTTTTACAGGCCCCTAACACTATCTAGCTATCTATTTATGTACCGTATTACACTAATACAGGCACAGCAGAAACCACAGATTTAAGGGAATATCAATTTTAGGCCTAGTATTTAGGCCCTGGCTGAAAGGTATTCTTTTACGGACAGAATTACACTTGGAGATGCACAATAGCGTGTGCAAATATAGAGGATTACACTTTCAGCCCTTGTATTTAGACACTTAGTGTAATATACCCTTTTACGGACAGAAATACGCTTGGAGATGCCCAATAGCGTGTGCAAATATAGAGGATTACACTTTCAGCCCTTGTATTTAGACACTTAGTGTAATATACCCTTTTACAGACAGAAATACACTTGGAGATGCACAGTAGCGTGTGCAAATATAGAGGATTTATTTTTTAGGCCTTGTATTTAGATGCTGACACACGAAAAGGACAGATGTGTAGGATTTCTATTTCAGGGATTTTATTTAACCACACAAAAAAATCTATCCTTTGACGGACAGTATTACACTTGGACAGCCACAGCTGGAATGCCAGAATTAAGGGAATGGTATTTTGGCAATTGAATTTCACCCCAGAAATAAAATCTATCCTTTTACGGACAGTATTACACTTGGCCAGCAACAGCTAAAACCACTGATTTAGGGGATTGGTATTTTGGCAATTGAATTTCACCCCAGAAAAAAATCTATCATTTATATTAAACTTAGCTGGAACAGCTGGAACACCAGATTTAGGGCTCTTTCACACTTGCGTATTTCTTTTCCGGCATAGAGTTCCGTCGTCGAGGCTCTATGCCGGAAAAATCCTTATCAGGATTATCCCAATGCATTCTGAATGGAGAGAAATATGTTCAGGATGCATCAGGATGTCTTCAGTTCAGGACCGCTTTTTGCTCCGGCCAAAAATCCTGAACATTTGCTGCAAGACCGGATCCGGAATTAATGCCCATTGAAAGGCGACGTTTAGCTTTTTCTGAATGGTTACCATGGCAGCCAGGACGCTAAAGTCGTGGTTGCCATGGTAAAGTGTAGTGGGGAGCGGGGGAGCAGTATACTTACCGCCCGAGCGGCTCCCGGGGCGCTCCAGAGTGACGTCAGGGCGCCCCACATGCATGGATCACGTGATCCATGTGCATGGGGCGCTCTGACGTCATTCTGGAACGCCCCGGGAGCCGCACGGGCGGTAAGTATACTGCTCCCCGACTCCTCACTACTACTATGGCAACCAGGACATTAATAGCGTCCTGGCTGCCATAGTAACACTGAAAGCATTTTGAAGACTGATCAGTCTTCAAATGCTTTTAGTTCACTTGCGTTGTTACGGATCCGGCGGGCACTTCCGGGGACGGAAGTGCACACCGGATCCTAACAACGCAAGTGTGAAAGAGGCCTTAGGGGATTGGTATTTTGGCAATTGAATTTAATCCCACAAAAAAATCTATCCTTTGATAGACAGTATTAAACTTAGCCAGCTACAGCTGGAACTCCAGATTTAGAGGATTGGTATTTTGGCAATTGAATTTCACCCCTCAATAAAATATAGCAATTTCTATCCTGTGTTTCAAGGTGTGACAATAAGCACAATCCCTGATGTAGGATATTGCAAAAAAAAGCCTACTATTGAATCCAAAAATGTATGTTGAACTTGGTGGCAGCTCAAAACATGTGCTGGTGCACCAAAAGATCACAAAATGGCCGCCTATTACCCCAGAAAAAAAGGGACAGAAATATGCTCTGGGCAGCCTAAAAACCAGTGAGCAATGAACTAACAGAAGTTGAATGATTCACAGCTGTAAATCGATCACTCCATTAAGTGGTTTTGCTGAGTCTTCCCTGCTTAATCTCGCCCTCACAGCAGCTGCATCCTTTCCCTACACTAATCATTAGTAGGCATGGCTGTGATGGCTTCTTAGGGCAAGAAAAAAAACGCTAGCTGATTGGTTGCTGTGCAGCCCTTCAGAAAGCGGGAAGAAATCGCCGAACAATGGACCTGAACTTCTTTTAAAATGTCACGAACACCCCAAAATTTGGTACGAACCCAAACTATACAATTTGGGTTCACTCAACTCTAATCATAACAATAAAAGGCCTTACTATGTCTTAGATACCTAAAACCTGTTACTGGTTTATTCACAGGCACGATATATTATTGTAAAGAAACCAGCAACATACATTAGCTTTTTAATCCTAAAAGCATTATTCTTGATATGATAAAGATGTAGATGTTTATTATGGGTTAAATTTGAAAGAAACCTGCGATCTCAACATACAAATCCATAAACTTGTTTTTTCTATGCTTAAGCTAACACATATTACTGGTGTCTTTATAATCATATATTGTGCTGGTAAATAAAACAGTAATATGTAAATTAGTTTTCTGAGCAGATCTCAGTGTGGTGAAGCTTTAGTACATAGTGTAAATGATATGTAAATGCTAGGATACAGCTCTGCCCTCAACATGTCTTACCCGGCCAATCAAGGGGAGGGGGAGTGTCAGAGCTCAGGGGGTGTTACAAAGCAGTGCTCAAAGTATTCAGCCCTGCCTCCTGGTGCTCGAACATCTCATTTGCATATGAATAAAAAACAGATATCTCTGCAGCTGTTTATTATACAGACCAAAGAAAGGTGTCATTTTAATCAGTATAACAAGCTCTACCAGGCAATATGTCTGGTTTGATAGGGTTGATCCTGGTGACAGAGCTGCTTTAACCACCCTGTTCCTCCCTTCTTAGCAGGAGAGAGCTGATCTGACTTCCTGTCTGGAGAGGAAGAGTGAGGAGGGAGGAAGAAAAGATCTCATAATCTGCATGGTCAAGCTTACAGGTAAGCAAGGTAACCTATGATTACAGCTATTCAGACTTTGGTGCTTGTGAGGAACTACAGTTAAGACACCTATCATACTTAACCATGTTCAGATGTTCCTCTAAAATCTGTATCACACAGTGGACACTACAGCTACAATTGCCAGATTGCAGTTGCTAGCCAGAGATTCTAGAAAAGAGACTCTTTGACAAGATAGCATACCAAGAATGACATTATTTGCCAATTTGCCAACCTTCATACCTGGGAAAAGGATTACAGGATAAACAGATTATTGTTGGCTGCACTGCAACTCTTATTTTTCACTCAAGTAAAAAAAGACTTCCTCCATGGCATGAGGAGGAGCGATTGTTATACCATCGCTCGTCCCCATGTAGGGACCGCCGACACTATTGTGATTTTTAAGCATGATTGAAAATCACAATTGACCGATAAACAAGCGTTTGCTCGTTTGGGCTTTTGAAGGCAGTATTAGAATGCCAGATGATCGTTAACGAGCGTTTATAGGAACGCTCATTAGCAATCATCTGTCAGAAAATCTTGCAGTCTAATACACCCTTACCTGTAAGGGTACTTTCACACTAGTGTTTTCAGCAAAAACGCTTCCATTACTGATGATACAGTCATCTGCATCCGTTATGAACGGATCCTGTTGTATTATCTTAAACATTGCCAAGACGGATCCGTCATTAACTCCATTGAAAGTCAACGGGGGACAGATCTGTTTTCTATTGTGTCAGATTATGACAGATTGGGATGGAGAGAAAACGGCAGCCTGTTGCGGTTTGTTCTCTCCGGTCTGGGAATGCAACTAAATGGAATGGAATGCATTTTGGAGAATTCCGTTCTGTTCAGTTCCGTTTTGTCACCATTGACAATGAATAGGGACAAAACGAAAGCGTTTTTTTCCGGTTTGAGCCCCTTTGACAGAACTCAATACCAGAAAACTTTAACGCTAGTGTGAAAGTACCCTAACTTGCATTGACAATCAAGAACAAACAGTGTGATTTTCAGAACTCAGCATAGATAAGGTCCTAAAAAACTGTTAATAGAAAGCAGTCTTAAAAGTAATGACCAACAAAGGAGAATGAGTTTTAATGTTGTGGGTGTATCACGTATGTCAGAGACAGGGATTTGGCAGGATGCCATCATATTGGGGGTGATGTATCAGTATCTGTTCATCTTGCTTGGGGTGAGGCCTCCTCTTCTCAGCACCATTATGCAAACATCTGGACCTAACAAAAAAAAAAAAATCACCACAGTTTTCTCTGCTGGAGACTAACTTTTCCAAAGTTAGGGAATTCTCTAACTATGAGAACAGCCGAGAAAGTAAACAGATTTTTCGGTTCACCTTTTTTCCCCCTTCCTTCTAGAAACCGAGCCAAAGTATTCTGAGATTTGTGTCACTCGGGAGAGAGAAAAATTGTTATCCGAGCTTAACAGGTTCTAGCACTACAGCTCTGCTTTTTCGGTTTCTTTCCCAGGCCGAGGTGTGAGATTCAGATCCGAGGTTTGGTAATTGTATTTCCAGATTGTTCTAAAGCTTGAATTGTTCAACTTATATCCCAGAAATCATAACACATTTGAATCAGCGATTTGACACAAGGTTATGGCATTACTAAAAGGCCTCACAAAGCAAAAAGCACCTCAACTAAATCCACTTCAATAGAAAGAATAACACTGTTCCTTACGTTCCCTCTTATGTTTTGCCATGTTCTTTGTACGTTATAATACGTTTTATTAGCCCAATATATTTAAAAGATGCCATTTTTAAATGTGCTAAACCACCCTGACTTTTTGCTGCAAGTTACTCTGGGTAAAACAATGTTTCCTTTGTGTGAGACATCGTAAACTGTGACCTGGGTGCTATATAATAGTTGGATAGACGGGAAAAGGGACAGAATGTTTTTTTCATTTCTCATTCATTCTGAAGAGAGAATATTTCTTTCTTTATTAATAAATTTGTGAGTGATATTGCAGATGTCACAGAAGACGAAAATTATAGCTACTTTTAAGGACAGAACATAGTTTTTAAAGCATAGGAGAAAAACCATACAGTAACATAGCTAAGTCGACTTTCACATGTTTGTGTCAGTGACAAGACCGTCAATGTTTCATCAATGAATATGTCGATGAAGAGTCTGTGTTTTTGCCTTTTGCATGTCATCCATATTCCAAGTGTGTTGCAGCCAAGTATGTTCAGGGCAGACTGGGAACTTAAAGTGGGTCTGGAAAAAAAACTAAGAGTGTCCTAATGTTGTAGGTAGGTTCAGATTGACAGAAGGTAGGCAACAGACATAGGCAGGGACAACACCAGTAGGGCTCTTTCACACTTGCGTTTTTGGTTTCCGTCCTAGAGTTTCGTCCTCGGGGCTTCAGGATGTCTTCAGTTCAGTATGTAAAAGTTTTTTGGACGTTGACAAAACTGCAGCATGCTGCGGATTTGTCTCTGTCCAAAAATCCGGAAAAATCCGGATCCCGCATTAAGCTAAACGTCGTTTCGGTGTATCGCTGGATCCGACGTTTAGCTCTGCGCATGCGCAGCATGGGGCTTCGATCGGTTACCATGGCAGCCAGGACGCTACTGAAGTCCTGGCTGCCATGGTAAGTACTCCGCAGCAGTGTACTTACCTGCGCTGCGGCCTGCGGGCATTCCTTCATGATGTCACAAGTCGGGGCGGCGCATTGATCTATGCGTCGCGGGGACCTGTGACATCATAAAGGAATGCCCGGCGGCCGCAGCACAGGTAAGTGCACTGCTGCGGAGTACTTACCATGGCAGCCAGGACTTCAGTAGTGTCCTGGCTGCCATGGTAACCTGAAAGCATTTCGAAGACTGATCAGGATCCTGATAAGTCTTCAAATGCTTTCAGGCGACTTGCGCCTCTGACGGATCCGGCAGGACGGAAGTGCCCGCCGGATCCTCAGAACGCAAGTGTGAAAGAGCCAGCAATACCATAATGCAGCACAAAATACAGTCCCAGCAGAACAAAATACTGCTGCACCTACCGTAGTATTTAAAAGGCATATCTGCGACACATGGGAACCCCCGCTGATCCCCAGCTGTTTGAGAAGTCACCAGCGCTGTGGCCTTTTCCCTGCTTACCAAGAATAGCACCATACATTGTATGGTGGCTGTGCCTGTTATCGCAGCTTAAGTGGGGCTAGACCGGGATGTGCAAACTGGGCCCGCCAGCTGTTGTAAAACTCCAATTCCCACCATTCCCTGCTGTAGGCTGATAGCTGTAAGCAGTCTTTGCATGCTGGGAGTTGTAGTTTTGCAACAGCTGGAGGGCCGAGTTTGCCCATCCCGGTCTAGGTCCACTGAAAGCTGAGAGAAGGCTGCAGTGCTACTGCAAGCCCTGGTGCCTTCTCAAAAGGCTGGTCAGCAAGGGTCAGTGGTGTTTATAAGTGTCAGAAAACCCCTTTAACCATCCTAAGGATGACAATAATGCTTCTATCATTAATTATTGAGCCTCCTAACGAAGCTATAACACGAAACCCGCGTCGAGGTGCATTCTGGACCTTCTGCTTCACGCTCCTTCAAACATGTCCAGGTGGGTTATTTCCCCAATTGAGATTTTCTGTGGCTATAGCTGGGGTCTCCTCCAGTCCTCCTCCACCTCTTTTGGTCCGACAGTGACTGGGGAGTATAGACATTCTTAGGTGGGGGTTTAACCACCCCACTGCAGAGTTGGGTTTATTGTGCAGGACTTCACCCCAGGTGTTAGTTTACTTTTGGATTGTAACGGGTTCATTAACCTCTGCGATAGTGACATGTATTTCCAACTTTTGTGGGAGTGTATTTATGTGAGGGGTTCTGTACTCAGTGCAGTGTGTGTGAAGTCCATTCCATATTTTGATGTTCTTTGTCCTCATCTTGATTTATTTTCGTTACATTTATGTATATATTTTTCAATAAAATTACATTTTTTTAAATATATCTTTTCAGCCTTTATGCCTCTTTTTCTTCCTGTCGGGAGTTTGTTTGTAGGTTTATTAGCATTAATTAATGTTAAGAGGATGCGATCATTATGTACCTGGCTGGAGGCCATAAAGAGGGATTAGGCAGCCCCCTGGACATTAACCCATCAGGAATTTTCCTGTAGGGTCTATGGTCCACCCTTGTTCTGTTCTGTCAGTGGTTTTCACAGACCCATAGATTTCAGTGGACGTTTGGTCTGTATTACAGACCAATGTAGTGCATGTCTCCTTTGTTTTTGCACTGATCGACACTCACTAGAAAACCATTGATATGTGAATAAACACATTAAAATTAATGAGAGATTTACTGAAGTGTCAAAGAAGGCTCACACGTCAACATTCATACGCCTGAAAAAAAAAAAAAAGGTAAAGTGCACAAATATTAAAAAGAAACTCTGGATGGAGAAACTTTCAGAAATTACTCATATTGACATATGAACGTCAAAGAGGTAGGTCGTCCTCCATTACCTAAGGGTGGAGATCTGATCCTGTTTTTCCAGACACGGCTATTCTTTAAATGTGGCAGAGTCTAAATTTCCTCTGCAGGTCACATATAGCCAGAGTGAGAACTGTTAATAACATAGCATAGTATAATAATGGTACTTAAAGTGATTTTCTCACAATCGTTCACTGCTTTTCCACAGGGTAGATGATGAATGTTTGATCACCATGGGAGCGTCCGCTGGGATCACTACAATCATTAAAATGGAGGCCCTGAGCACTCAGCTATCTCCGTCAGTCGCATACACTTTGAATAGAGTAGCAGCATGTATGCTCGTGGATAGGTGATAAATGTTAGTTGTGGGGAAAACCCTTTAAGCTGATGTGGGATATGCAGTCTTTCTTCAAATATTGTCAGTGCCTTATATTGTAAAGGTAACAAACTCTTCAGTACAATTATTGCAGTGAATCACATCTGTTTCTGCACCCTGGGTTTTCTACCGGTTCTCTGTTTACTACTGCAGTGACCCAGTGGATTACTGCTAAGAGATTATTTATTGATGTACTATGTATCCTACATGGTTATGTATGGGCAACAAATATTCAATACTAGCAGCTTAGCCTAGTTATCCCAGGTTGATGGGCATGGGCGTAACTAAAGGCTCATGAGCCTGGTGCAAGAAGAGTTCAGCTTGTGGCAAGGGACAGGGAAGCATATAGCCTTCATGCTGCCTGAGGCAAAAATTAAAATGAACCCTCCACCCCCCAATCCAAATTCTTGACCTAACCTCTTCCCTCCAGCCAGAGCTGTAACTTGACCTGCATGCACTTTCTATACCGGTGTCCTCTTATATGGCACAAAGGTCTTTGCCCCCCCCCCGTCAGGCTCCTGGCCCAGTAGCGACTGCTACCTCTGCACCCCCTATGGCTATACCCCTGCATCCTAGAGTAGCCAGGACAGACAGCAACATAATGCTAAACCTTGGAGCCGAGGCTGGTAACATTATGGGCAATCATCCCGGGCTGGTCATACCACCTGGTTAGTGGAGGCTTAGCTGAGCAGACCTAGAGGCAACACATGTATGTGTGAGTTTCTGAGAAGAAGGCTTAAAGAAAAGCTTAATTCAAAGAACCTTCATCTCTGAGACTGAAAGTTGCCAGGAAAAACTACTGAACTGAGAGAATTTCCCTGAGAGAAAGAAAGCCTGAAATCGATACAGATTGTAAAGAACCAAGGCCATGCCTGGAAAGTCAATAAGCTACCACACGTTTGTGGCAATAAGATTTACTGCTGTGGAAAGGGAATATTATTTCTGGTCCCATCGAGATGGACCAGTGTCCATAGGGCAATCCAAGAAACAGGCTAAGGTCAGGGCAGGTGGCTAGAAGTCAGAGTCGATAGTCAGACTGGAACAAAGTACACATGTAGTCAGACAGAACACCTTTGCTGGTTACTAGAGGCTAGGAAACCTAAAGCTTATGCACCATACCACTGGAAAAGGTGCCTTAAAGGTGTTTTCTGAGATATATTTATTGATGACCTATTTTATTGATGAACTATCCTATATGATATTGATGGGGGTCCGATGCCCACAGATCAGCTAGTTGAAGAGAAGGCTGCATGCCATCCCAGTACAGCCTTTACTTCATTGTTTACAAGTGTGTAGGAACAAGTGAATGGTTTGGCTTCTTGTAATTACACCTGCTCACTGCTGCTATGTCGACGGCAAGCATGTAAACAATGAAGGGAAGGCGGCGCTGGCACGCCACATGGCCTTCTCTTCAACCGGCTGATCGGTGGGGTGCTGGGTGTCAGACCCTCGCTGATCTGATATTAGTGACCTATTCTGAGAGTAGGTTATCAATAAAAGTATCTCGGAAAACCCCTTTAAATAACCTGAGGCAGCCAGCCATAGGCTAGGGAAGAATTTTGATATGTACTGATCCTTTAAGAAGCCAATAGTGAGGGCGCCCTAAGGAGAGACCTGGAGACCTTCAAGAGAGAATGCAGGCCATTGCTTGCTGCCTGCAGAAGACACTGACAGAAGTCAGGAGAGATAACTACAATGTTGTCTAGATACACGAGTCGACTACCCATACATACAGAAGGTCACGGAACATGCCGTTGACAAATTCTAGAGATGAGCGAAGTTATCAAAAATTCGATTTAACATTTTTGTCGAATTTCACAAAGAAATTTGATTTGTTCTGAATTACTTTATCATGAATCGCATTCCACTTTATGTATCAGGCGCAACGATCAGCGAACCACTCAAATGCTGCAGGGGTTAATCAGAGTTTTTTAAAAAAAACAACAATATATCACCTCATTCATTTGCTCACTGAGAGGACGTTGTGGCCATCTTGATTGAGGAAACTGCGCGAAATCGCACATGGTGACATGATGGCGTCATCACGCTGCCTGGGCAAGGGGATGTCATCACTGATGCGGTGACTATACACCGCATGCGAGATTTTGCATGGTTTCTTCAATCAAGATGTCTGATGGCCTCTCCGTGAGCAAATGGGTGAGTATGCTTATTTTTTATTTTTTTTTAAATCCGCCATTTCAGGAAAAATAGATTCGTTACCACGGGAGTGCAAGGATATTTGGCTTTGTAGTGAATCTAATTTTTCCTTAAATTCAAATTGAAGTCAATTCATTTGACTTGAATTCCCTCAATTCCAGGTACTAAGTGACCGTCACGGGAATCCCTAGGTCCTGTTAATATTTGTGCATCTTTTGTAATCTGAAAAATGTAATTTGTGCATCTGGAAACACTTTAAATAATGATGTGCCATTTTTTTTCATTAAATGCACAATTACATTGCTTACAATAGCTCATCATCCTAGGTGAAACCAATTAAAGTGCCATGTGAACCAGCAGACACTTGTCCTAGTCAGGTGACTGAGCTGGGTCACGCCACCAACGGATATGATGTTTGATCATTTGTTGCCCATAACAACCAATCACAGCACAGCGTTTATTTTCTTATTCTGCACCTAAAAATTAGATCTGTGTTGTGATTGGTTGCTGTGGACAGCAAAAGTTAGTTTGTTTAAATAGTTTTTGCAAATCTGTCCTGTGATTTAGGCTACATTAACACAAACGTATTTTGTTTCTGTGTCCGTTCAGTTTTTTTTTTGTGGACTGGATGAGGACCCGTTCATTTCGATGGGTCCACAAATAACGGGGACAGCACACCGTGTGCTATCCGCATCTGCATGTCAGTTCCATAGCTCCCCACAAAAAAATATAGAGCATGTCCTATTCTTTTCTGTTTTGCAGACAAGTATAGGCATTGTTACAATCTATCCACAAAAAAAAAACAGATACAACACGGATATCACACGGACGTCATCTTTACTTTTTGCGGATCCGCGTTTTGCGGACTGCAAAATACATATGGTTGTGTGAATACAGCCTAATTCAGACTTCAATCTTTTTGTCCATAGCAACCCATCATAGTGCAGCTTTCATTTTTCAAGAGCGCTACAAGAAATAAAAACTGTACTGTGACTGGTTGATATGGGCTACAAAGACAGTTTTTCTTTTAGACAGTCTCATACCCCTTTCCCAATATATTTATATACATAAAAGATTCCCCGCTTTATAGGGGTTCTCCAGACTTTCATGAAAATCTTGCTGCATGCTGACCTGTGGAGGGAATATAGTCTGCCTATTACTAAACCCTTTGTTGTGCCACCAATGCCGTAGTCTCCGTTGAGTTCACCTGACCGCCAGAACAGGACGTGGGCTCTTCAGCTCCATTCCTGACCGGATGTTTTCCAAAATCTTCCTGTTTACCTGCTTGTACTGTATGTGCAGCTGAACAGGAAGACTCATCAGGAACACATCCAGTCGGGACCAGAGCAGTTCGCAGCCAGTGTGAGAACGGGCTCTGCAAGTCAGCAAACAAGATTTTCAAGAAGCACAGAGAACCTCTTTAAACATCAGTGTTTCTTGAAAAAAAAAAAAAGCATTGTGTGCGCTTCCACCAAGTACATTAAATATATGTGCTAACATCTACCCACCAGAGGGGCCTGTAATGCATTTCTGGGGAAGGTGTGGGGAAAGTTCTTTCTAGTAAGAAAAATGTGCCTATTTTATTTTATTATTATCTCAGCCAAATGTTTCATATCTCCACTCCCACATAATGTGTTCCAAAAGGTAAGAATGCCCAGAAAACGTCTTCTGCAGATAAAGTGTTTATACTGCAACCAAACAGTGAAAAATGGCTTGAATTAATTTCTTTTGGCTAGGGAAATGAGTAATTTATGTGCTTTGATAAACTGTCCATATGCCCTTGTTTGTGTGCTCAGAACTGCAATATCGGGTTGTAGGATAAGAGTGTATTTAAATATTAAACTTAGTTAAACAATTTTACAATGAGCGGGTGTGAAAGCACTACAACAGATGTGCTGTCTGTCCTGTCTTTAGCTGAACAAGTCTCTAGTTAAGATCTGTATCTTTCTGCATATTTTCATCTGACAGAATTCAAAATAGTTCACAGAACAAATATCCCCCAAAATATTCTACTACGACCTAATCAAGTAGCCAAAAACGCCTTTTAATATAATACTCTAAAGTGAAGCTCCGCCCCTAACTAACATAAGCAATATAGTCGGCATATACTTTGTAATTTGTCAACTATACCTGAAAAACTTCTGTTACAATAGCAGATGTGGTTCCGCTGTGCCTACTGAACAGATTTTACTTGGGGCTACTCCTAAGGGTACAGCCACACAGTCAGGTTTCTCACTGCAGTTTTCGAGGTCTGAATCAGAAGTGGATCATAAAATGAGAGAAAGTATTAAGGACAGATACAACCTCGTCTTTTTTGAATCCACTGGTTTGGCTTCCAAAACTGCATGCAGAAACCTGACCACGTGGTTGTACCCTAAGGGTGTTAACTAAGTGGCCCCTCCATCCCCTGGTCTTCATCCTTTAATTCTTTTATGCAGGGATCTGGACTCAACTGCAGGGGAACAACCAGGCTGCTACCTCCTGGAGTAGTCTCTGTCCAAAAGACTGCTCACTGGTGTGGAGCACCGAGGGGTCAGGAAAAAACCATAGCCAGGGAAGATATCGCTGCATGTAATTGCAACGGTCTCCTCCACTACTGGGCAGGCGATTGCCAGGAGGGAACACTTCCCTCCCAACAACCGTATTTCACATCAGGCTGTGTAATACAGCCTTTACTTTTTGCAGATGATTTTCTATAATTCAGGGTTCTGGTTGGGGAACCTCCTCTATGATAAGAATATGCTGTAATAGGGCATATGGAGGTTAGCTCCACTGGGAGTCTTATACGGTATTGCTCATGTCTTCGGGTTGTATTACTGTCATATTGTGGGATACCTCCGATTGCTAATTTGACCAGAGGATATTTCATCCCAGATATTTTATTTTTTATCCATTTGGCTAGGGAATTCATGTGTAGATACTGAAGTTATTCTGGTTAATCACATGATGTTCCATTTGTAGCTTTTGACTGATCTAAAGAGTTTGGAGCTTATAAAACCTGAAATATATTTTTAGTGTCCTAGTTTTAGGTGACAAATTCACACTGCTAGATCTGTCAGTACTATTGTACGTACAATAGCTAAATCTAAAAACTATAGAACATTTATTCCTGAGTAGAGATGGCCCGAACTATCCTGGCGAACATAGCTTGTTCGTGTTCGCCGCAGCGGGCGAACACATGCGATGTTCGGTCCGCCCCCTATACATCATCATTGAGCAAACTTTGACCCTGTACCTCACAGTCAGCAGACACATTCCAGCCAATCAGCAGCATACCCTCCCTCCCAGACCCTCCCATCTCCTGAACAGCATCCATTTTAGATTCATTCGGAAGCTGCAGTCTTAGTAAGAGGAGGGAGAGTGTAGTTGCTGCTGATTTAATAGGGAAATCGATAGCTAGGCTAGTGAATTCAGTGTCCACTCCAGTCCTGAAAGACTCATCTGATCTCTGCTGTAAGGACAGCGTCCTGACAGCACCCCAAAAAGCCCTTTTTAGGGCTGCCACATTAGTCTTTTTTTTTTCTTTCTCCATATATATATTGCAGTTGCCTGGCCTGCCTGTGTGTGAGGAGCTGCAGGCCCACAGACTGTAGTGTGCACACTGCCAGTGCCCACCCCTGTCATCCCGTTTGGCACAGGACTTTGCATCAAAAAAAGGCATTTAATTTTTACACTTTAGTGTAATTTCAGTTGCTTGCCTGCTGCTAGTGTTTGTCAGGCCGACTTCCACTGACTGTAGTGTGCCGACTGCCAGTTCCCACCCCTGTCACACCGTGTGGCACAGGACTTTGCATCAAAAAAAGGCATTTAATTTTTACACTTTAGTGTAATTTCAGTTGCTTGCCTGCTAGTGTGTGTCAGGCCGACTTCCACTGACTGTAGTGTGCCCACTGCCAGTGCCCACCCCTGTCATACCTTGTGGCACAGGACTTTGCATCAAAAAAAGACACTTAATTTTTACTCTTTAGTGTAATTGTAGTGTACGGGAGCTGTAATGCCCGACACTACAGAAGGGTCACTTGTGTGTTATCGTTTCCCCTCATTTATTGGGAGGTTGGTATAAAACATCTTCATGTAATGTAATGCTGTATACTACCCTGTTACTGTTATATTGCGCTTCCATCTATGTCTATGCATGATTACTAAAGATCCAGTAAAGTTCAAGTTCTGTTTTATTACACCGTGGTTCCTCAATTATTCCACCTATCACCACACGGTGTGCCACCGTTCAATTGGCACTGGCGTCACGATATTCATCACCTGCCTGTTCCAGTGCTGACCCGATTGAAGACGACAGTCAGTCCCAGGTTAGTGGGTTGCCCAGCACTACAAAGCCCAGCATACCTAAAGCTACACTACTGACCCCCTGGGACACTGCATCGCTCTTTTTGGCGTCACGAACAGGATCGCATGCTTCTGGAGTGCAGAGGAGTGTGAACTGTGTGCTTTAACTATTCCACCACCGTATTGCAAGGACTGTACCCTTTATTTCCAAGCCTGTGGATTACAATTGTGCCTGGTAGGAATCGGAGGCGCTGTGCTGTGTTGCGCTACCCCCAAAGAGAAAATCATGCTTGTGGACTACAATTTATGGACTTTTTACCATCCTGCTTGCTGTCAGTGAATAGCTGCATCATGGCGCCCAAGATGGCCGCCGGCGCCGTTGGACTTCCTCCTGCTCCATCACCGTCCTCAGTGGCGCGAAAATTTGCCGCCAAGACCCTCCAAGAAGGAGGAGAAAACTGTCCCGGGATGCCGCCCCTGGATGTGGATTACAGTGTGAGCACCGCCTACCCTATTGCGGAGAACCTAGGGGGCGGGCCTGATGAAGGCGAGAAACCCGAGTCAGGGAGTGGCCAGAGAGTGTACTGCCCGAGAGACCAAGTGTTGGAACTTGCTAGGCTAAAGATGGCGAGGCTTGTGGAGAAGGCGCCGGGCCTGGAGCCCATATTTGAGGTTGAGGAAGTACCAACCTGTAGTCCGGAATGGAAGAGAGCGCCCGATTCCCGATTTGAGTGGCCTCCGACACTGGGGGTGAAGTCGGATGGAAGATCCGCCAGACCTCCAGCACTGTGGACTCAATTAATGGCGGAGTTACGGGCGGCCGCCGTAAAAAAGACAGTAAAGCAGAAGATCTACTTTGAGGAGCTAGCTAAAACTGTGCTAGACAAGCACTCCCATACGCAACCCAGCCTGGAACGGCGGACAGGGTGGTTCTGACTTTTGACAAGGACCGTGGCTTTGGATTCATCCGAGACTATGTCACCGGTCGGGATCTGTATGTTAACCGGAGGTCAGTGAAGAGAAGCTACCTGCCGGAGTACCTCCACAACCTGCGTGACGGAGAAGAAGTAGAATTCACTCCCGCGGAGGGCCTGCGAGGCCCATATGCTACCGCGGTGACCCGTCCAGGACCAGTACCTGAAAACTGTGAGGAGGCAGAGAATCAAGCAGAGACAGAAGACCCGCCGGGGCCGATCCGGAATACTTACCAAGAGAAGGGCTCCTTCTTAGGCCTGAATATCTTCTGGCAGCCGACCATCTTGGACAAGCCTGTAAGTCCATATCCTTCCCCAGAATTGCCACGCCGAGAGGAAACAGCGGCGGATTGGGCGTGGATGGCCCAGTTTGGTGAGGCCCTGGATAACCTGCGGGGGAACCGTAAAGAGGAGACATCCCCTGAGCCTGCTGCAAGTGCACCGGAATCCAGCAGTGAGATCGCCGCCCTGGAGGAGCGGATCACCAGATTGCAAGTTTACCTGGACGGCCTGCGTCAAGTGGCAAGTTCCAGGACCGCATCGCAGCAGCCCAGCCGTGGTGAGTCACCTGTGTCCCCTGTACATCCTGAACCCGTAGCCCGAGGTCCTACCACTAGTAAGGAGCAACCCAAAGTTAGTGTGAAAACAGATAAGCTAACATATGCCAGGAGCCAAGTCCGTCTTGACGGGACCCCCTTATCCCGGCCAGTGGAAGTGCCTGCCCCAGTGCCGGCCCGTGTCCCGAGACCAGCAGCTCCTGTGAACCCTCAACCCAGCGGGCCAATGAGATGGATAGGCCCAGTCCCAGTGATGATTCCGGCCCATTCTGTCTGGTGGGCACAACCTTCGGGTGTCCCTGGTACATGGCCCAGGCTGCGGGCAGTACCGGGCTGCACCACCTCTGATGAACAAGGCTCTTATGATACCTACCTGTGAGCAGGCCTGCTAGGCCACTCTGCTGAACCTCACAGGTATTTCATTATTGTTGCAGGAGCTGCCCTATACATTGTCAGGTTGGTGGAGCTGCTGCCAGTTCTCCACTGCCGGTGGCATTGTTTGTCAAGTTAAGTTGCCACTGTAGAACCACTGCTCCCAGCCTGCCTTATTGGTTTTCAGGACATCCTGCCTGTTGAAGAACATTTTGTCACAATCCAAGTTGTGCTTTTATTGCACCTTATCCCCTTTTAACCCCCATTTCAGGTTAAAAGGGATTTTCATGTCAGCACTAAAAGGGTACGCAGGACTTGCAAGGATAACATGTCCCTGGTATTGTCAGAGTCCTGTGATGTCAGTATTATCTGTGTGCTGCTGACCATATTTATTGTCAATTTTATTCAAGTCATGTGCCCAGAGATGGACTCCCCATGTGCGAGCCTCTGTGATATTTATCTCCATGGACTCCCTAATTTTGAGCCAAACTTTATAATATGTCATTATGGCCCTATTTATGTACTGTCATGGACTATCCTGGTTCCTATTATACGCTGTTCCAGGTCAGCGCCCAAGTTCCATTCACTATCCTGAGAGAAGAGAACGACGCCTCTTGTCACCGCACTTCACCTTTGCCAACTGGACCTGATATGAATATATATGCAGATGATTACTGATATGTATGCCTATGGATGCCTGCATGTTTCCTTTTCTATTTCAGGTGAAAATTCCAGTTGGGCGGGCCCTGTTGGAGTACGAGGTCGTACTCAGCTTAAAGCAGCGGGGTATGTAGTGTACGGGAGCTGTAATGCCCGACACTACAGAAGGGTCACTTGTGTGTTATCGTTTCCCCTCATTTATCGGGAGGTTGGTATAAAACATCTTCATGTAATGCAGGGATGCTCAACCTGCGGCCCTCCAGCTGTTGTAAAACTACAACTCCCACCATGCCCTGCTGTAGGCAGATAGCTGTAGGCTGTCCGGGCATGCTGGGACTTGTAGTTTTGCAACATCTGGAGGGCCGCAGGTTGGGCATGCCTGATGTAATGTAATGCTGTATACTACCCTGTTACTGTTATATTGCCATGTGCAGGCCTGCTAGGGATGTTATTCCAGCTCTAGGTCAGTAGAGGGAGCTAGGGAGCCCTAGTTTATATATAGGCCCAGTCAGGGAAGGCAAAGTCAGTTAAGTCCAGGCCATGAGCCTGTCCAGATCCAGCCCAGGCCATGAGCCTGTGAAGGTGTTCAGTGTTCAGGCCCTGAGCCTGTTGAAGTCAGCCCAGGCCCTATAGCCTGAGAGGGTCCAGCCTAGGAAGATTCATTCCCTGGGAGGAGCAGTCCAGACCCTAGGACTAGTGGAGAAGTGTTTCCTCCTTAGTCGAGCTGCAAACAGGATAAGGATCCCTGCAGGAGCATCACTGGTCACCAGCCTGCGTGAGCTGAGGGAAGGCAGAGCAGCAACCAAGACAGCAAGAGGTACTACAAATATCAGAGGAGGTACTTAATAATTATTATCCCAAGGATATACGCCAGATATAGGGCATTGGGGCCTTGGAGGATAGTTTCCATGTTCCAGGATCAGACAGGTAGAGAGTGCAAGCCGCCTGTACTGCAAGAGTCCTGTGTTTTACCCTCTGAGAATCACCTTGCTATGTAAGTGCCTGCCACATGTGAACTGTAACCTATAACCTGCTAAACCAACCGTCTTCTAGGAACTGCGCTTCCATCTATGTCTATGCATGATTACTAAAGATCCAGTAAAGTTCAAGTTCTGTTTTATTACACCGTGGTTCCTCAATTATTCCACCTATCACCACACGGTGTGCCACCGTTCAATTGGCACTGGCGTCACGACATTCATCACCTGCCTGTTCCAGTGCTGACCCGATTGAAGACGACAGTCAGTCCCAGGTTAGTGGGTTGCCCTGCACTACAAAGCCCAGCATACCTAAAGCTACACTACTGACCCCCTGGGACACTGCATAATTTCAGTTGCTTGCCTGCTAGTGTGTGTCAGACCGACTTCCACTGACTGTAGTTTGCGGTGCATTAAAAGGGGAGTTTGGTTTGTCAATGTCTGTAAAGTGGGTGTAACCGTACACTACCTGATCGATACAACATCATACCTGATCGTATACACACACTGGATGTTTTAAAGCATGTTATTCCAAACAATTTAGGAATGTTAGTTGATTTATGCCCTTTATGGATTAAAACCCGACTCTGCGTCCACTACGTAATTTTCCATGGGAGTTTTGCCATGGATCCCCCTCCGGCATGCCACAGTCCAGGTGTTAGACCCCTTGAAACAATTTTTCCATCACTATTGTGGCCAGAAAGAGTCCCTGTGGGTTTTAAAATTCGCCTGCCAATTGAAGTCTATAGCGGTTCGCCCGGTCCGCCCGTTCGCGAACATTTGCGAAAGTTCGCGTTCACTGTTCGCGAACTCAAAATTTTATGTTCGCGACATCACTATTCCTGAGTGTGTCCTGATCATACCCATGATCTATTCATGCCTTTCAATTACAAAGTTACATCGATGTCCAAAAGTTGACCAATACCTCAGTTAAAGAGGTTGCCATAGATTAGAAAAACATTGCTGCTTTCTTCCAAAAACAGCACCACCCCTGTCCACAGGTTTTGTGTGGTATTGCAGCTGCAATACTAGACAAAACCCATGGACTGGGATGGTGCTGGTTTTGGAAGAAAGAAGATTTTTTTTTCTAATCCTGGGCAACCCTTTTAAGGTCACCATACACATAAGTGTATTGTAGGTTGAACATGCAGAGAATGATGGCTTTGGCTGACAGTCTAATCTGTATGGGGAGCATCGGGCTCTCCCCCGACAGATGGTGTTGGGGGAGAGAATGATCAGGCAAAATTCATTTTTTCACTTCATCCTTTTGGACTCCCAGAAGATAAGCCACCACCAGAGGTGTCTGGCAGTGATCTTCTCCTCTCTCCCCACAGACGACATATACACACTAAGTTGAACCGATGTGTATGGGGGAATCGGAAGAGAGTAGGGAGATGATTCGTTTGTCAACAGCTTTAGGGGGATATGCAAACATGTTTTGTACAGCTTGTGAACAGATAGTGAGCTGTGGTGAGCAGATGTGATAATGAACTCATGAGTAATAAATATTTTGTCACAACTATTAAAGGGATTGCCCGGGCTCTAGATTTTGATGACCTTTCCTTAGGATAAGATGGGGTACTCTTTATTATGTGGGGAAAACTCCACCCACTGTCATCTGCCGCGACTGCAATGAACTGCTGCAGCCCGCTACTCTCCATCCCGCTACTCTCTAGCATAAAACTATGATTAAATATAGAATCTACTAACTCCACACCTATTTGACCAATGTGACATGCCTAACTCTATTTACCCCCATGTTAGCATGGCTCACGGCAATCCGGGTGCGAATTGGGAACTTAAAGTGGCCCTGGAAAAAACGAAAAGTGGTCCGATATTATAGTCAGTTCCAAAATGACAGAAGTCAGGGCAACACAAGTAGGTGGGGCCAACAATATCATATTGCGGCACATTATACAACCCCAAAAGAGCCAAATATCACAGTGCATCACAGAATACTGCCGCAGCAGTACCAAATACATCCCCTGCTGGCCATGAGGAGGGCTCGGATGGCCCTGTGGGGCAGCGGCTCTCCGTGAATTTTCCCTGTAGAGTCTATGGCCAGTCTACTGGCTAAAAGCCAGCATTTTTGCTGGAACACCGCATGATCCCCATTTGATCCCATTATAGTCAATGGGGATCTGGGATTATCTGGGTATGCCAGATACAGTAAGGTCCTACAGTCTTTTCCTCTGCTTGAACAGACTACCGGAGTTTGTGCTGGAGATGTGAACCTACTTTTATCTTGCACCACTTGTCCTGGGTTCTACCTTGACCACAGGCAACGTATGCAGGGACTGACACGAACAGTGACAATATATGTATAGTACTGTAGAATATCTTTGCAGTATATAAGCAGAAGAAAATCCTAAATCTGACTGTGAAGGAACAATAGGTGACATTTGTAGCTTATGTCTTGAGTGCTGGTCTCAATCCTGAAGTGTTTCACTGTAAAATCAAATAAATATTTCATTATGAAGAACCCATAGTCTTTACAAAAAACACGCCTTAAAAAATTCAGATACAATTTTTCAAATATATATATATATATATATATATATATATGTAAGGGATCGCTCTCTCACAGGGTTCGGCAATGACAGACTTCTCATCAAACAAGGGGTTTTCAAGCTCAAACAAGGCTTTATTTGTCACACAGCACATCAAACTTCCAAGTTTGGCATCACTTGGCACAATGAAGTCGCAGCTTCACATCGTAGCGTGTTATAGCAACTAGTGTTGAGCACGAATATTCGAAAAGCAAATTTTTATCGTGAATATCGGCACTTCGCGATTTAGCGAATATTTTAAAAAACGCGCTATATATTCGTGTATCACGAATATTCTTTTTTTTTTTTTACACAGTACACATCACAATCCACATTACAGTGAAGTGCCGATAATTGCATTGCAAAAAAAAAATTGCGTTACGAGTATTCGCGATCCACGATTTTTTTATTGCGATGCTGGGTATTGCTTTATTCTTCAGTGATTAATCACAGCTGGTCTCACCTGGGGCCAGGGGAACCTGTAGTGGACTGAGGTATACACCCCTACCACACCTCTACCAAGCACTTCACCACTATCTATATATATATATATTGTGGTAAGGTGCAGGGTGCCGTCCTAGATGGCAGGTACGTGTCACCGAGGTTCATAGCCTCGGTGAGGTAAGAGCCATTTGTTGATGTCAGTAGCAGGTAGTGCTACTGACACATTTGCTAAATAGCATGGCTGCAAAGCCGATCCGGGCCGGCTCTTACCGGGAGCAGCTAAAGTGTAGGGTGGGTGGCTGCTCCCCACGACCCAGTCCTGGTTTTGGGCTGGGTTTAAAAACTCAGACAGCACCAGCAGCTGTGAGAGTGTTTGTCCTGGAGCTGATCACAGTGCTGTGGAGCTCTCTGACCTGGAGGAAGGAGCTCAGCCAAGTGGGGTTATTCCTGGAAGCCTGATGGTGGATTGTCCTGCGGCTGGGCTGACAGCCAGGTGCGAACCCGCACCTCAAACCTCCCAGGTGATTGGAACCTGTGTTTGGACTTTTTGTTTTTCCACTCGTTTTCTGATGTGTGTGTGATTTAACACCAAGTGACTGTCTGCTGTTAATTTGATGCAAGTGTGAATAAAACACTGTTTTCCGCACCTTCTGGACTCCCTTGTGCCTCTATACTGCACCCGCACCGCTGTCTACCAGAGCGACTCCCCACATTTGGTGGCGGATGCGGGCATGCGCAGTGAGGCTGGCGTGAACGCCGAAGTTTGTTTTTTCTGGGAACGACTGGATGTCCTATATTCGGCCGGCAAAGTTGCAGCCTGTGTTCCCTGACAAAATGGAGGCGGCGGTGAAAGCTCTCATAGAGGCTAACGTGCAGCAGCGGGAGACCAACCAGCTACTGCTACAGCATGTGATGGCGTTACAAGCCGCAGGAGCGTCCCACCACGTCCATGATGCCCGGAAAGCGGTCCGTGCGGCGGTCCCAAAATGACCCCTCAGACGACGTTGAGACATACCTGGCGGTCTTTGAGAAGGTCGCCGTGAGGGAAAAGTTACCCCGTGACCAGTGGGCCGAGGTGGTTGCTCTGCTCCTGGCATCCGGACCCCAGCAAGTTTTTTTTGATTTAGCAGATGACCAGGCTGCTGATTATCCCACGGTGAAGGGGGAGATCCTGGCCAGACTGGGGGTAAATGTGTTGGTCCGGGCTCAGCGGGTCCACCAGTGGGACTTTAAAGCGGCTGAACCCGCCAGGCCGCAGTACTATGAGTTGCTGCACAGGTTGCAAAAATGGCTGCAACCTGACATTCTAAGTCCGACTGCTATGCTGGACCGTCTGCTGGCTGACATGTTCTGGAGGGTTTGCCTTACCCCCTTCAGCACTGGATCGGCCAGGTATCACCCACCAATGCCCTAGAAATGGTCGACCTGGTGGAGCGCTATGAGGCCACCCAAAACTTGAAAGGGGGTGTTGTTGGGAGGGGGCCGGTCAAACCCCGGAGGACTCCCATCCAGTCCCGGCGACTGGTACCCGAGAAACCGGCTCGGCGTGTACCCCTGTAGACCCGGCCCCGATAGTCTGCTGGCGGTGTCACGAGCCTGGCCACGTAAGGGCCGACTGTCCACAGTGGGGAGAACCCATGGAGGTTAATTATGGGTACCGGGCTTCCATGTATGCCCGGAGACTGTGTGCGACCGGCACCCCGAGACAATAGACAATCGTCATCTGTGCCAGGTGCAAGTCGGGGATAACCTGGCAGTGGCGCTGTTGGACTCAGGGAGCCTAGTAACCCTGGTAAGTGCTGCCCTGGTACAGCCCACCCAGTATACGGGCCGGAAAGTTGGTGTGGTGTGCATACACGGAGACTTAAAGGACTATCCCACTGCTGTAATGTCTCTGTCCACGGCGGCCGGCACATGGACTTGTGAAGTGGCGATCTCCTCAAAGCTACCCTATGAACTAATAATTGGGAGAGACTTCCTGGTTTTCCGTCACTATGGCCTGAGGTGAAAGTGACTAATAGCCCTGAGACAGGGGTAACCCTAGCTGAGTGGCCTGGTTCCAGTGGGAGGCCAGAGCCCTGGGAGCCCGAGTCCGAAGGGGCCTGCGGTAGGGGTGACCACCACTTCTGTGATAGAGGGGAGGCACCCCCACTGAGTGTAATGGTGGGAGACATGGAGGACTTGCCACCAGGACCTGAGTTGGCAGACCTCCACGTCTCCGGAGATAATTTTGGGACTGCCTAACACCGGGACCAAACCCTAACCAGGGCCTGGGAGAATGTGCTGGAAATTGATGGTAAACCCCAGAGACCAGGGGCTGAGGTAATATTTCCCGCTTTGTTGTTCACCAAGAAATGTTATATCGGGTGAACCAAATCCGGGTGAACCTGTTGAACAGTTGGTGGTGCCCACAGCGCACCGCAAGCTTGTCATGGAGCTTGCCCACCAACATGTTCTTGGGGGACACTTGGGGTGGCAGAAAACCCAGGACCGCATACTGCAGCGGTTTTATTGGCCCAGTGTGTTCAAGGAGGTAGAGAATTATTGTAAGTCCTGTCCCACCTGTCAGATAAATAGCCCCCAGCCACATTTCCGTAGTCCTCTGGTACCTCTTCCAATTATTGAGGTCCCGCTTGAGCGAATCGCTATGGATCTAATTGGGCCTGTACCAAAGTCTGCCCGGGGCCACCAACACATTTTGGTAGTTCTCGACTATGCCACTGGTATCCGGAGGCGGTGCCTCTGCGACATACCTCAGCTAAGCTCATTGCCAAAGAGTTAATGGAAATGTTTTCCCGTGTGGGCCTGCCAAAAGAGGTTCTGACAGACCAAGGGACCCCTTTATGTCCAAAGTTATGAGGGAACTGTGTAAATTATTGCGTATAAAGCAATTATGGACGTCCGCTTACCATCCGCAAACGGACGGTCTTGTCGAGAGGTTTAACCAAACTTTAAAAATATGTTAAAAAGGGTGGTGTCTAGAGATGGGAAGGACTGGGACCTGCTTCTGCCCTATCTCATGTTCGCAGTGCGAGAGGTACCCCAGGCCTCTACTGGGTTCTCGCCCTTCGAACTGCTTTATGGCAGACACCCTCGGGGCCTGTTGGATATCGCCAAGGAAGCATGGGAACAACAGCCTGTCCCCCACAAAAGTGTCATTGAGTATGTCACCCAGATGCAGGACCGGATGGAAAGGGTGTTGCCGCTGGTCCGGGAGCATATGGAGGCAGCGCAACAAGCCCAGAGTAGGGTGTACAATCGTCAGGCTCGGGTACGGGGCTTCAATCCGGGAGATCGGGTTTTGGTTCTGGTACCCACCCTTGACAGCAAATTCTTAGCTAGGTGGCAGGGCCCCTATGAGGTGATCGAGAAGGTAGGGGAAGTAAATTACAAAGTACACCAGCCAGGCGGCGCAAGCCGGAGCAGGTGTACCACGTGAATTTACTAAAGCCGTGGAAAGATAGGGACACGGCCGACGACCACAGCCCCCGGCCAGGGCTTCTAGGTGAAAAGGGTCCAGCCCCACAGTTCGAGGCCTGTGAAGCCGTAACCACGGTAAAATTGCAGACAGCCTGTCTTCCAAACAAGTTCAGGAAGTCAGGAGTTCATCAGTCGGAACACGGATGTGTTCTCGGACCTCCCTGGCCGCACGCCTCTCATCCGACATGACATCGCCACTGAGCCTCAGGCCAAGATCCGGTTAAAACCATACCGGGTACCCGAGGCTCGGCGACGGGCCATCGCGAGGAAGTGCAATTAATGTTGAAGCTCGATGTCATTGAGGAGTCAAAAGTGAGTGGGCCAGTCCCATAGTCCTAATACCTAAGCCGGATGGGACGCTGCGGTTCTGCAACGACTTTCGCAAGTTAAATGAAGTGTCCAAGTTTGACGCGTATCCCATGCCCCGGGTAGACGAGCTTGTTGAGAATTTAGGACAAGCCCGTTATTTTTCTGTGCTGGACCTCACTAAAGGGTACTGGCAGGTACCCTTAACGGAGTCGGCCAAGGAAAAACCGCTTTGTTACCTCGCAGGGCCTGTATCACTACAAGGTGTTACCCTTTGGCCTGCATGGCGCCCCGCCACCTTCCAAAGGTTAATGGACATAGTGCTGCGACCACATCGCCGGTACGCCTCGGCCTACTTAGATGATGTAATCATCCACAGCACCGACTGGGAAAGCCATTTGCCCAAAGTGCAGGCGGTAGTGGATGCCCTGAGGAAAGCTGGTCTAACCGCCAATCCAAAGAAGTGTGCGATTGGGTTGGAAGAGACCAAATACCTGGGGTATGTCATTGGGCGGGAGTCATCAAGCCTCAGGTAAATAAGGTAGAGGCACACGGAGTTGGCCCCGACCGGTCACCACCAGGCAGATAAAGTCGTTCCTGGGGATTGTGGGGTATTACATGAGGTTTGTGCCCCACTTTGCCACTATCGCTCGCCATTGACAGAGTTATTAAAGGGGCGTAAGACAGGGATGGTCCGCTGGAATGAGCAGGCGGAAAAGGCTTTCTCCGCCCTGAAATCGGCCCTGTGTGGGTCCCCGGTTTTGGTGACACCCGATTTCAGGAAAGAGTTCGTTGTCCAGACCGACGCCTCTGAGGTTGGCCTTGGTGCGGTACTATCGCAGGAAGTCAACGGGAGGAGCATCCCGTTGTCTTCCTCAGCCGCAAGCTCACCCCAGCCGAGACCAGGTACAGCATAGTCGAGAGAGAGTGCCTGGCCATCAAGTGGGCACTCGAGGCCCTCCGTTATTACCTGTTGGGCAGAAGCTTCCGCCTGGTGACCGACCACTCCCCACTCAAGTGGATGTGCCAAGCCAAAGAGAGGAATGCCCGGGTCACCAGGTGGTTTCTGTCCCTACAGAATTTTAAATTCACGGTGGAGCACAGAGCGGGCCGGTTGTTAAAAATGCAGACGCACTCTCCCGGGTACACTGTTTGTCGTGTGTCCACCCCTCAGGGTTGAACAAAGGGGGGTATGTGGTAAGGTGCAGGGTGCCGTCCTAGATGGCAGGTACGTGTCACCGAGGTTCATAGCCTCGGTGAGGTAAGAGCCGTTGTTGATGTCAGTAGCAGGTAGTGCTACTGACACATTTGCTAAATAGCATGGCTGCAAAGCCGATCCGGGCCGGCTCTTACCGGGAGCAGCTAAAGTGTAGGGTGGGTGGCTGCTCCTCACGACCCAGTCCTGGTTTTGGGCTGGGTTTAAAACTCAGCCAGCACCAGCAGCTGTGAGAGTGTTTGTCCTGGAGCTGATCACAGTGCTGTGGAGCTCTCTGACCTGGAGGAAGGAGCTCAGCCAAGTGGGGTTATTCCTGGAAGCCTGATGGTGGATTGTCCTGCGGCTGGGCTGACAGCCAGGCGCGAACCCGCACCTCACACCTCCCAGGTGATTGGAACCTGTGTTTGGACTTTTTGTTTTTCCACTCGTTTTCTGATGTGTGTGTGATTTAACACCAAGTGACTGTCTGCTGTTAATTTGATGCAAGTGTGAATAAAACACTGTTTTCCGCACCTTCTGGACTCCCTTGTGCCTCTATACTGCACCCGCACTGCTGTCTACCAGAGCGACTCCCCACAATATATATATATATGTATACACACAAACATTATTTTCACCTCCGTTCTTCCTACAGAGAAACCTAATTTCCCATAGTTGATATACATTATGTCTCTGTTTGCTTCCAAAGTTCAGAATATATACGTTTCATACACAATTATCAATTTTATCCATAAAAAGTCACGAACCTCGTTCCTCCCATTCAACTTTCCCAGGAGGTGGTTAGAGGCTTTTTTTTTTCTTCGAAGAATGTCAAGGAACAGTTTGCTGTGAAATATGAGGATCCATAATTACCCGAACTGTATAGCTTACATCACATAGATATACTGGGATAATTGGGGGAAAATAGGAAAAAATTGTATTGTGTGTCATAGTTTGGAGACAGATGGGCTTAATAAAGAATTATATATATATTTTTTTTAGGATTTAGAGAAGTCTAATGCTTTCAGGGAGAGAAATACTCCAGTGCATTTGAGCAGGTACCCGAAATTTCATTAACTCATCACTGTTTACTGTGGCTACACGCGAGTGAACAGAAACAGTATGTGCATCTATGGGAAAGCTGAAATGCTAATATAGGCCTGAGTATTAGAATACGTCATCTCATTATTTTAATGGTCAGGAATGAGGCAGGAAATAAGGGATTTGGTACACTGGTGTTCTCAGAGGAATGCCATTTACAGCGTGATTGTTGCTTTGGATTGTCAGCATTGAGTCTTATTCCTAGGCCCCAGACAACACACAGTTGCTAGGGAACTAACTTGAAAAAATATGGGAAAATTAGTTCTGCAGGCCACATAACTGGCTTATGTAAATTATATATATATATATTTTTTCTTCTTTGCCTGTGGCTTTATGGGGTTAATTTCTGCCGTACTTTCAGGATGATCGTTAATGATTCTTAGAGACTTGTTTACCGAGTACCATGTTGCAAAACTGGAGCTAATTTGCATTCTGAGTCACTTAATTAGTACTTCAGCTTTTACCACAGACGATAGATTTGTCGTTTCCATTTTACCTTTCGTTATTTTTCAGCAAGGAAATTGCTCTATTTCGGAAAGATAATCTCATCTGTAGGTAGGCTATGTTAACTTTTATCAGCATTTAGTATGCACAGAAACATTGAAGAAAATGCTGGTAATGTCAAGTAACAAGGCGAGACATGAACTCTACTATCTGCACTCATTTCAGCTCATTAAGACGGAGACTATACATACAACATCCTATGGGTGGGTAGTGTGTAATTACTATGTAGCTATAGTAGCTAATTTGCACATCGGCTCGGCTATTCTGGATACAAAAAATTGGAAGATATCGCTTATTAAAGGTCCCTTTAAATAGGTTGAAGATCGGAAAGATTATTAGGGATGATCGTTGCTCACAATAATTGCCTCTTGCACAAAAAATTCTCGTTCGTCAGCAGCACATCACCCTAAGTAAACAGGGATTTGTTGCTGACAAATAAGGAAACTATAAAGGGATGAATGATCATAGTAAGGAGATGAATGATCATAGCACCAATCATTCAGTACCATAGATCCTTGATCATTGGTGTAAGTAAATGTAGCCGAGAAGGCAGCGATTAATAATGAGCGTTCAAAGGAACTTGCCCTCACAAGCTGTTTAATAGGGTCTGTAAAAAAAACACCAGGAAACTAGCATTTTTTTACAAGCAGTTTTTTGGTGCCATTTGTTCAGTCACACAACTATTTTCATACTTTTTTTTCTAAACCCAGAGAATGCTGCAATTTAGAAAATAAAGGGAGAAACAAAACTTTAGAAACCATCTTAAGGCTAGGTTCTCACGACGACATTTGTCGCGTGACAAATGGAGCACGACTACACTGCAACATTTGTCGCGCGACAATTTTTATACTGATAGTCCATCTTAAATGGATTTTTTGCGACTATCATGTTGCAATCGCAGCATGTCGCATGTTGCAATGTGACACCATAGACTACCATTATAAAAATTGTCGCGCGACATTGGTGCAACTAAATGTCGCGCGACAAATGTCGTCGTGGGAACTTAGCCTAAAAGGGTTGTACACATGTTTGGTAAGAAACAGGAAAGTGCTGGGGAATAGTCTGCAATAAAGAATAAAGTAGAACCGTTCTTACCTTGCAGATGGGGTGCCATTATACCAGTTCTCCCCGCTGGGCTCTGTTTATCTGGCTGCACCAATGGAGTCACATCGTCAACACATAACCAATCACTGGCCTCAACGATGCACTGCAGCTGGGTGGAGGAAGGGCCTAATAAGATGCCTGTTTGTATTTCTAAAGGGGCATAATGCACTGCAAAACATTTCTAATGCATTGTTTTATACTAGTGATTAAGCCCTCCAGTAGTGAAATATTCTAGGGAAAAAAAAAATTCTCCATTAAAAATAATTATTTATGTAAAAAAAAAAAAGATAAAAACCTAAAAACACATATGGTATTTTGCATTGCCTTGTTAGTTATGACTTGATTTATTAAATAATCCCATTATTTTTCTCACATGGTGATTTGAACACCATAGTAAATAACACAAAAAAAGTCAGAATTACTATTTTTGCTTATTCCATCTTCTAAAAAGTTGAAATAAAAATTGATCAAGAAGTTAAATTTACCTCAAAATGGTACCGATAAGGACTACAGCTCATCCTATAAAAACAAACCTTATACAGCTCTGTCAATGGCAAAATAAAAAACATTATTGCTAGAGATGTGTACGAATCGAAGCTGACAAAGTGGAATTTGATCCAAATTTCATGAAAAATTTGATTTGCACCAAATGTGAATTTCCTCGCGCTTCATGGTAACGAACCACATTCTTTCCTAAAATGGCTGCTACCATGTGAGGACATGGGGCAAGGAACTCTGGGAAGGCGGGATCCCCCATACTGACATGTATGCAGCCAATCAGCAGCCAGCCAGCCAGCAGGTGTTAGGGACAGTGATAGGAAAGACTTGATTGTGGTGAAAAAAAAAACTATTTACAAGTGCAGGGAAATATTATTCAAGGTTTAGGGAAAGGATAGGGAGAAATCCTTCCACCAGCATTTCTGTTGAACAGGGTTCAGTCAGGGAGGTGACAGCCTGGGTAATAGGAACAATCCGATTACACTTTGCTGCACTCCAAATTTCCATTATACAGCTTGTTATTCCAGCAAACCGTTCTTATTAGGGTGCAAGTGTTGTTTGATACAAGCATTAATAGGAATATATTTGCTGTTCAGCGTTGTACTTATCTGTTGAAAAGCCTTTTGTGTAAAAGTGGAAAAAAACTTAGGGCCTAATTGCCGTTCTGCGGTGCAGTGATATGTTCTGAAGCCCTGTTTGCCATGTATTAGTGGAAAAAATAAAAATATATTCGACCTTCATCGTTGCACTTATCTGTTGAAAAGCCTTCTGTGTGAAATTGGAAAAAAAATAGGGCCTAATTGCTGTTTTGCGGTGCAGTGAAATATTCTGAAGCCCTGTTTGCTGTGAATTAGTGGCGAAATAAAAATATATTCTCCATTCAGCGTTGCACTTATTTGTTGAAAAGCCTTCTGTGTGAAATTTTAAAAAAATTAGGGCCTAATTGTCATTTTGCAGTGCAGTGAAATATTCTGAAGCCCTGTTTGCCGTGTATTAGTGGAAGAAATAAAAATATATTCGACCTTCATCAATGCACTTATCTGTTGAAAAGCCTGTTGTCTGAAATTGGAAACATTTTTCGGTCCAATTGCCATTCTGCAGTGCAGTGATATATTCTAAAGTCCTTTTTGCAGTGTATTAGTGGAAGAAAAAAATTATAATCGCCGTTCATCATTGCATTTATCTGTTGAAATGCCTTTTGTGTAAAAGTAGAAAAAAAAATTAGGGCTTAGTTGCTTGTCTGCGGTGTAGTGATATATTCTGAAGCCCTGTTTGCCATGTATTAGTGGAAGAAATAGAAATATATTCGCCGTTCATCGTTGCACTTATCTGTTGAAAAGCCTTTTGTGTAAAAATGGATAAGAATTTGGGCCTTATTGCCAGTCAGTGGTGCAGTGAAATATTCTAAAGACCAGGTTGCCGTGTATTAGTGGTGAAATAAAAAGTATTTGATCTAACATTTGATTATTTGATCTAACAGTATATCAGACAAAGAAGTGCCAGGCCCTGCACAGGGGAGTGGCAGAGGACTAAATGTTTCTGGCGCAGGCAGAGGTCGCAACAGAGTAAGGCCTCATGAACACGAACGTGTGCACCCCGTGCCCGTATTGCGGGCCGCAAATTGCGGCCCGCAATGCTCGGGCACCGGCCGTGGGGCAGCCGCAGCGGATCGCGGACCCATTCACTTGAATGGGTCCACGATCTACCCGTTCCCCAAAAAGATAGGACATGTTCTATCTTTTAGCGGGACGGAAGTACGGAACGGAACCCCGCGGAAGCACTCCGTAGTACTTCCGTAGTGTTCAGATCCGTCATTCCATTCCGCACCGTTCTGCATCTCCGGATTTGCGGACCCATTGAAATGAATGGGTCCGCATCCGTGATGCGGAATGGCCACGGAATGGTGCCCGTGTATTGTGGATCCGCAAATGCGGTCCGCAATACGGGCACGGGGTGCACACGTTCGTGTGCATGAGGCCTAAGGGGGAGGCAGCAGGGGTTGCAGAGAGAGGCCTGAGCTCCCCGTGTCTTGACCAGCAACTCAGTGGTTCTTGAAAGGTTGACTCGGTCATCCACTTTGTCCAAGTGACATGAGACACCCTCAGCCAAATGTCGGTGGGTTTCTCTGACACGACGCTTAGTTAATATGGCCCGGGAGCAGGCCCTGTGCCTTTTCCTGTCCTCAACCTGCCTCTGTCTTTTTCTGTTACCTCAGCCAGAGATGTAGTATATGCTGTGGGCTCGACTCCACTTTTCAGCGAGGATGAGCTACTAGAGGACAGTCAGCAGCTACTGCCCATCCAAGATCTGGAGGAGACATCCGCAGTTTTTTCCACTAGGCAGGCAAGTAGTGATGAGGAGAGTGGCGTGGGAGCTGTTGTTGCGAGCGGTCAGTCTTCTGACCCAGAGACCGTTGAGGAGGACATCAGTGACATGCAGATGATGATGATGATGTAGCTGATCACATTTAGGAGCCTAGTGACAAAGGGGCTTCATCATCATCGGGAGAAGAGGTTGGCAGCTTACCTTGAGCCAGCGGCAGAGCCAGCAAATCGCTATCGCAGCAGGAAGTCAGCAGGGTGGCAGCAGTGGGAGATCAGGAGTAAAACGTGCCCGGGGTAGACCACCTGCTTTGCAGGAGCCTACCTGCCCGGGAAGTAGCGGTGTGCGGGTTCAGGGAGACAGTAGCGGTAGCAGTCATTCAGTGCGTAGTGTTGGGGGTAAAATCACCTACTCAGCGGTGTGGCAGTCTTTTTTTAAGCCGCTGGAGGAGGTGAACATGGCTATATCTGGGCAGAAGGTGCAGTGTGGCCAGGGTGCCCTGCGTCAACATATGCAGCATCACCATAAAGTGGCATGGGCAACCGTGGCTCCGATGTGGTGGTCCAGCCTGCTGCAGCAATTGCTGCATCACCCAGTGGCACGCACCCGGTTTCAGACAGTCAAGGCTCCACCACCTCAGCCGAAGGGAGCTGTCAGTCCTTCCCATCATCTGCTGGTCCTGATGATCCTGCTCCTCCTACTGCTTGTCAGTCATTCCATCAGCAATCGACCACTGAAGCGATTGCCAAGAGACAACAGTATGCGTGCTCGCATCCAACGGCCCAGAAGTTGAATGTGCTCCTGTCCAAGTTGCTGGTGCTGAAGTCCTTCCCTTTCCAAGTGGTGGACTCTACACCTTTCAGAGAACTAATGGCTTGTGCCTAGCCAAGGTGGAGAGTCCCAAGCCTTCATTTCTTTGCCAAAAAGACAGTACCAGCCCTGCACACACATGCAGAACAGAAGGTGGACCAGTCCTTGAGCCTGTTGGTGTCTGCCAAAGTGCACGGCACCGCTGATGTGTGGAGCTGTAACTACGGGCAGGGTCAATACATGTCCTTTAACGCCCACTGGGTGAATGTGGTTCCTGCACAGCCACACCAGCAACTTGGCCAGGTGACGCCACTTCCGCCTCCACGTTGCCACGCCAATGGTCCTGCGACAATGTCCCCCTCTGCCTCCTTATCCTCCACTGTGTCCTCAGCCTTCACTGCAGGGACAATTCACTGGGGGCCTCCAGCATACCACATGTGCAGGGCATGGTGGTATCAGGCTGTTCTTCACCTCGTTTCCCTGGGAGAATGGAGTAACACAGGGAAGGAACTGATCTGTGTTAGAGATGAGCGAACACCTGGAAGTTTGGGTTCGGGAAGTTCGGCCGAACTTCCCGAAAATGTTCGGGATCCGAACTTGACCCGAACTTTATCCCGAACCCCATTGAAGTCAATGGGGACCAGAACTTTTAGGCACTAAAAAGGCTGTAAAATAGTCCAGGAAAGGGCTAGAGGGCTGCCAAAGGCAGCAAATTGTAGGTAAATCCCCTGCAAACAAATGTGGATAGGGAAATTAATTAAAATAAAATAAAATAAATAAAAATTAACCAATATCAATTGGAGAGAGGTCCCACTGCAAGAAATCATGCGTCATATCACCCACCACTGGAGAAGGCCACTTTCAGTTATTTCGGCCCAGCACCCAGACAGAGGAGAGAGGTCCCACAGCAAGGAATCATGCATCATATCTCCCACCACCGGAGAAGGCCACTTTCAGTTATTTCAGCCCAGCACCCAGACAGAGTAGAGAGGTCCCACAGGAAGGAATCATGCGTCATATCACCCACCACTGGAGAAGGCCACTTTCAGTTATTTCGGCCCCAGCACCCAGACCGAGGATACAGGTCCCACAGCAAGGAATCATGCGTCATATCACCCACCACTGGAGAAGGCCACTTTCAGTTATTTCGGAACCAGCACCCAGACAGAGGAGAGAGGTCCCACAGCAAGAAATCATGCGTCATATCACCCACCACTGGAGAAGGCCACTTTCAGTTATTTCAGCCCAGCACCCAGACCGAGGAGAGAGGTCCCACAGCAAGGAATCATGCGTCATTTCACCCACCACTAGAGAAGGCCACTTTCAGTTATTTTGGCCCCAGCACCAAGACAGAGGAGAGAGGTCCCACAGCAAGGAATAAGGCGTCATATCACCCACCACTGGAGAAGGCCACTTTCAGTTATTTCGGCCCCAGCATCCAAACAGAGGAGAGGTTCATTCAACTTTGGGTTGCACCGCAAGATCATGGTAAAGTTAAAAAAATGAGGATTCAATAAAGAAGTGCCCCGGAGTACGAGAATACATGGTTGAGGGGGAGGCAGTTATAAATGTCTATTCTGCACAAGGGAGGCACAGGTCCTGTGGGATCCATGCCTGGTTCATTTTTATGAACGTCAGCTTGTCCACGTTGGCTGAGGACAGGTGGCTGCGTTTGTCAGTAATGACGCCCCCTGCCATGATGAATACACGTTCAGACAAAACGCTGGCCGCCGGGCAGGCCAGCACCTCCAAGGCATAAAATGCTAACTCTGGCCACATGGACAATTTGGAGACCCAGAAGTTGAATGGGGCCGAACCATCAGTCAGTACATGGAGGGGTGTGCAGACGTACTGTTCAACCATGTTAGTGAAATGCTGCCTCCTGCTAACATGTTCTGTATCAGGTGGTGGTGCAGTTAGCTGTGGCGTGGAGACAAAACTTTTTCACATTTCTGCCATGCTAACCCTGCCCTCAGAGGGGCTGGCCGTGACACAGCTGCGTTGGCGACCTCTTGCTCCTCCTCTGCCTTTGCCTTGGGCTTCCACCTGTTCCCCTGTGACATTTGGGAATGCTCTCAGGAGCGCGTCTACCAGCGTGCGCTTGTACTCGCGCATCTTACTATCACGCTCCAGTGCAGGAAGTAAGGTGGGCACATTGTCTTTGTACCGGGGATCCAGCAGGGTGGCAACCCAGTAGTCCGCACACGTTAAAATGTGGGCAACTCTGCTGTCGTTGCGCAGGCACTGCAGCATGTAGTCGCTCATGTGTGCCAGGCTCCCCAGAGGTAAGGACAAGCTGTCCTCTGTGGGAGGCGTATCATCATCGTCCTCCATATCCCCCCAGCCACGCACCAGTGATGGGCCTGAGCTGTGTTGGGTGCCACCTCGCTGTGAACCTGCTTCATCCTCATCCTCCTCCACCTCCTCCTCATCCTCCTCGTCCTCCACTAGTGGGCCCTGGCTGGCCACATTTGTACCTGGCCTCTGCTGTTGCAAAAAAACTCCCTCTGAGCCACTTCTAACAGACTGGCCTGAAAGTGCTAAAAATGACCCCTCATTCTCCTCCTCCTCCTCCTCCTCCTGGGCCACCTTCTCTTCCATCATCGCTCTAAGCGTTTTCTCAAGGAGACATAGAAGTGGTATTGTAACGCTGATAACGGTGTCATCGCCACTGGCCATGTTGGTGGAGTAATCGAAACAGCGCAACAGTGCACACAGGTCTCGCATGGAGGCCCAATCATTGGTGGTGAAGTGGTGCTGTTCCGCAGCGCGACTGACACATGCGTGCTGCAGCTGAAACTGCACTATGGCCTGCTGCTGCTCGCACAGTCTCTCCAGCATGTGCAAGGTGGAGTTCCCCCTGGTGGGCACGTCGCATATGAGGCGGTGAGCGGGAAGGTCGAAGTTCCGCTGTAGCTCAGACAAGCGAGCAGCGGCAGGATGTGAATGCCGGAAGCGCGCACAGAAGGCCCTCACTTTATGCAGCAGCTCTGACATGTCGGGGTAGTTGTGAATGAACTTCTACACCACCAAATTCAGCACATGCGCCAGGCAAGGGATGTGCGTCAAACTGGCTAGTCCCAGAGCTGCGACGAGATTTCGCCCATTATCGCACACCACCAGGCCGGGCTTGAGTCTCACCGGCAGAAACCACTCGTCGGTCTGTTGTTCAATACCCCGCCTCAACTCCTGCGCGGTGTGGGGCCTGTCCCCCAAACATATGAGTTTCAGAATGGCCTGCTGACGTTTACCCCGGGCTGTGCTGAAGTTGGTGGTGAAGGTGTGTGGCTGACTGGATGAGCTGGTGGAAGCAGAGGAGGAGAAAGCCGAGTAGGAGGAGGAGGCTACAGGAGGCAAAGAATGATGCCCTGCGATCCTTGGCGGCGGAAGGACGTGCGCCAAAGAACTCTCCGCCTGGGGCCCAGCCGCCACTACATTTACCCAGTGTGCAGTTAGGGAGATATAGCGTCCCTGGCCGTGCTTACTGGTCCACGTATCTGTGGTTAGGTGGACCTTGCCACAGATGGCGTTGCGCAGTGCACACTTGATTTTATCGGATACTTGGTTGTGCAGGGAATGCACCACTGTCTTGGAGAAGTAGTGGCGGCTGGGAACAAAATACTGTGGGACAGCCATAGGCATCAGCTGTTTGAAGCTGTCTGTGTCCACCAGCCTGAATGACAGCATTTCAAAGGCCAGTAGTTTAGAAATGCTGGCATTCAGGCCGAAGGCTCGAGGGTTGTTAGGTGGGAATTTACGCTTTCTCTCCAAGGTTTGTGAGATGGAGAGCTGAACGCTGCCATGTGACATGGTGGAGATGCTTTGTGACGCAGGTGGTGGTGTCGGTGGCACATCCTTTGTTTGGTGGGCGGCAGGTTCCAACGTTACTGCCGAGGTGGAGGAACAGGCAGAGGCAGCAGCAGAAGAGGGAGCAGGGGGAGCCTGAGTGAGTTCCTTGTTTTTAAGGTGTTTACTCCACTGCAGTTCATGCTTTGCATGTAGATGCCTGGTCATGCAGGTTGTGCTAAGGTTCAGACCGTTAATGCCTCGCTTCAGGATCTGATGGCACAGCGTGCAAACCACTCGGGTCTTGTCATCAGCACATTATTTAAAGAAGTGCCATGTCAGGGAACCCCTTGAAGCTGCCTTTGGGGTGCTTGGTCCCTGGTTGCGGTGGCCAGTAGCAGGCGAACTCTCTTGGTGGCGGCTGGTCTGCTTTTGCCCCCTGCTCCCTCTTTTGCTACGCTGTTGGCTCGGTCTCACCACTAGTGTTGAGCGCGAATATTCGAATAGCGAATATTAATCGCGAATATCGCAACTTCGATAATTCGCGAATATTGCGAATATACTGCTATATATTCGTTATATCGAATATTCGTCATTTTTTCCATCTGAACAAATGATTCCTCCCTGCTTAAAATGCTTGTGGGTCAATGAGTCATCGGCCCACAAGCAAGAAGCAGGAGGAATCATGACTTTAGATGTTGAAAAAGACGAATATTCTAAAAACGAATATATAGCACTATAGCGAATATATTCGCTTTTGACATTTTTAGAATATTCGTCTTTTTTCCCCTCCAAACAGTACAGTTAAACCTCTTTGGCATACTCCTCCACAGCGTCCCGTCACCATGGGAACGCCTGGTGGTTAGAATATACCATCGGATCTGAGTTAGATCGTGAAAACTCAAATCCGATGGTATATTCTAACACAGAGGCGTTCCCATGGTGATGGGGAAGCTTGAGTCAGAGTACAACACGCGCATGACGCTCAGCGCTGGAGACCTGTCTCTGACAGGGCACTAGATCTGCACTATTAACCTCAGGTGCCGCACCTGAGGGGTTAATAGTGCGGATCACAGCACCCTGTCAGAGGTCGGGTGCCGCCGAGCAGCAGTGCTTCTCCCACTATTAAAATCACATGGCAGTGCACCTAGTTCCTCTCACCAGTACTACAAACACATTGGCCAGTGCCATCCCCTATTAAACATCATGGCCAGTGTGCCGACAATCCCTCCCCGTAGCATTATCGCTGGTCAGTGCGCTCATCCTCCTCCTCCCCAGTAAAATCATTGCTGGCAGTGCGCCCTCCCTCTCCCCTCCCATCATTGGTGGCAGCGGCAGCTCCGATCAGAGTCCCAGCAGTGTAATGCTGGGGCTCCGATCGATTACCATGGGTCACTCACAGTTTGAGGGGAAGGAGCGCCCGCGGCCCAGCGCAGGTAAGTACAATGCTGACTAACTAACCATGGCAGCCAGGACTGCAGTAGCGTCCTGGCTGCCATGGTAATCGATCGGAGCCCCAGCATTACACTGCTGGGACTCTGATCGGAGCTGCCGCTGCCACCAATGATGGGAGGGGGGAGAGGGAGGCGCACTGCCAGCAATGATTTTTTACTGGGGAGGGAGGGGGATTGAGTGCGCACTGACCAGCGATAATTAATACGGGGGAGGGATTGTCGGCGCACACTGGCCACCAATGATGTTTAATAGGGGGATCGGCACTGGCCACCAATTATTGTTTGTAATACTGGTGAGGGGGAATTAGGCGCACTGCCCATTAATGATTTTAATAGTGGGGAGGCGCACTGCTGCCCGGCGGCACCCGACCTCTGACAGGGTGCTGTGATCCGCACTATTAACCCCTCAGGTGCGGCATCTGAGGGGTTAATAGTGCAGATCACAGTGCCCTGTCAGAGGACAGGTGCCTCCAGGCAGCAGGGAGCCGGTATGTATGCGCGTGTTGGTATACTTAACTCAGCGTCCTCATCACCATGGGAACGCCTCTGTGTTAGAATATACCATCGGATTTGAGTTTTCACGATCTAACTCAGATCCGATGGTATATTCTAACCACCAGGCGTTCCCATGGTGACGGGGACGCTTGTGGGGAGGAGTATGCCAAAGGGTTAACGAATATGGAATATAGCTATGCACTAGCAGTGCTAAGTTGAAATCGCAATGCGAATACTTTAAGTTAAATTAATCGCATTGTGATTTCAACTTAGCACTGCTGCTATATTCCATATTCGTTAACTTCGTCTAATTCTAGCAAGCTGACCCATTATAAACCCAGCTCTAAGTTGAAATCGCAATGCGATTAATATAACTTGAATTAATCGCATTGCGATTTCAACGTAATTCCTCAAATCCGACAGTACATTTTAGTATATGGAGACGTTCCCATGGTGATGGGGACGCTCCATGAGCACGGAAGTTATGGTTGGCTTGGTAGAATTAGCGAATAGCGAATATGACGAATGTATTCGTCATATTCCTCAAAACGAAGATAACGAAGTATTCTACATCTTCGCTTTAGCTACCTATTCTGTCATCGTCAACTTCGCTATTCGCTAATTCTAGCAATCAAATAGGAAGGTTGACTTACCAGACAGCTGTGTTAAATTCGCTATGCGATTTTTTTTTTTAATACAATAATTATATTACTTAATAAAATTATTATATTATATTATATTATTATTATTCTATTTATTAAAAAAAAAAATCGCATAGCGAATTTAACACAGCTGTCTCTATAGTCAACCTTCCTATTTGATTGCTAGAATTAGCGAAGTTGACGAATAGGTTGCTAAAACAAAGATGTAGAATACTTCGTTATCTTCGTTTTGAGGAATATGACGAATACATTCGTCATATCCGTCATCCTCGCTAATTCTAGATATGAAACCAATAGGAAAGTAGCCTTAAGTTAAAATCGCAATATGCGATTATTTAAATCGCATGTTAATCGCGATAACTAGAAAAATGTCGAATATTCGATTTCGACGAATATGAAACGAATATTCATACGAATATTCGCGAATTTCGTCGAAATCGAATATGGCACCTGCCGCTCATCACTACTCACCACAGCCTCTTCCTCTGAACTATGAAAGTCTGTGGCACGACCTTCATTCCTTGTGGGGTCTAGGACCTCATCGTCCCCTGCATCGTTTTCGACACAGTCTTCCTCCCTGACCTCCTGTTCGGTCTGCACACTGCAGAAAGACGCAGCAGTTGGCACCTGTGTTTCGTCATCATCAGAGACGTGCGGACTCCGATGAGCTGGTATTCCCATGTCCTCATCATCAGGAAACATCAGTGGTTGTGCATCAGTGCATTCTATGTCTTCCACCACTGGGGAAGGGCTAGGTGGATTCCCTTGGGAAACGCTGCCAGCAGAGTCTTCAAATAGCATAAGAGACTGCTGCATAACTCGAGGCTCAGACAGTTTCCCTGATATGCATGGGGGTGATGTGACAGACTGATGGGCTTGGTTTTCAGGCGCCACCTGTGCGCTTTCTGCAGAAGACTGGGTGGGAGATAATGTTGTGAACTTGCTGGATCCACTGTCGGCCACCCAATTGACTAGCGCCTGTACCTGCTCAGGCCTTACCATCCTTAGAACGGCATTGGGCCCCACCAAATATTGCTGTAAATTCTGGCGGGTACTGGAACCTGAGGAAGTTGGTTCACTAGGACGTGTGGCTGTGGCAGAATGGCCACGTCCTCTCCCAGCACCAGAGGGTACACTAACACCACCACGACCGCGTCCCTTAGTAGATGTTTTCCTCATTGTTACCGTTCACCAAGCACCACAATAAGAAAAAAAAATATTTGGCTCAATGTATTGATTTCAAATTCAAGCCTGTTTTTACAGGCACCTAACACTATCTGCCTATTTATTTATGTAGCGTATTACACTAATCCAGGGAGGGCAGTAACCACTGATTTAGGGGAATATCTCTTTTAGGGCTAGTATTTAGGCCCTGGATGAAAGGTATCCTTTTATGGACAGATTTACACTTGGCCTGCGAACAGCTCGAACACCAGATTCAGGGTATTGCTATTTTGGCAATTTAATTTCACCCCAGAAAAAAATATATGTTTTTGCGGACACTATGAAACTTGGCCAGCCACAGCTGAAACCACTGATTTATGATATTGCTATTTTGGCAATTGAATTTCACCCCAGAACAAAATATATGATTTGCAGGACACTATGAAACTTGGTCAGCCACAGCTGAAACCACTGATTTATGGTATTGCTATTTTGGCAATTGAATTTTACCACAGAAAATAATCTATACTTTGCCAGACAGCAGACAGTATTATACTTGGCTAGCCAAAGCTGGAACACCAGATTTAGGGGATTGGTATTTGGGCAATTGTATTTAACCCCTTAATAAACTATAGAAATTGCTATCCTGAGTTTCTAGGGGTGACAATTAGCACAGCCAAGCCCGTGATGTAGGATATAGCAAAAAAAAAAAAACTAGTATTGATGGATTGATGGACTTGGTGGCAGCTTGTTCTGGTGCACCACAAGTCACAAAATGGCCGATCACCCCAGAAAATAAGTGACAGAAAAACGCTCTGTGCAGCCTAAAAACCAGTGAGCAAGTAACTAGCAGAAGTTCAATCATTCACAGCTGTAGATCAATCACTTCATTAGGTGCTTTTGCTGACTTTTTCCTGCCTAATCTCGCCCTCACAGCAGCTGCGTCCTCTCCTCTCCCTACACTAATCAGAGCAGTGTGACGTGCGGCGCTACGTGACTCCAGCTTAAATAGAGGCTGGGTCACATACTGCACTTGGCCAATCACAGCCATGCCATTAGTAGGCATGGCTGTGATGGGCTCTTAGGGCAAGAAGTAAAACGCTAGCTGATTGGCTGCTGTGCAGCCCTTCAGAAAGCGGGAACTGTTCGCTCAACACTAATCTGTGTCCTTCGTCAATAAATCAAATCCTAGCTTTCTCCATGACAACTCAAAATTGGAACCATGGTGACCGACAATGTGAAGAACAAGGTGTCGGTGCTGCGTCAAGGGAGGCTGAGTTATGCACCCTGCATGGCACACGTGTTCAATCTGGTTGTCAAGCGGTTCCTGAAGTCTTTCACCCATCTGCAAGATATCCTAAAAATGGCCAGGAAACTTACAGGTCGATGTTAGCGCCAAGGAGAAGCGCACTCCTTTTACACTCTCGTCAGCTGATTTCACATAGATGTCTACAGAACCTGTTCTATTAAACTCTTATACAAGTAGAGCCACCCTGACAGAGTGGAGAGGGTGTCAGCAGTAAGTTTTTGTTGACGTCACCGATTAATTTGCCCTTCCTCTGATCCGTGAGAACAATAACGCACAAAAAATGGATCCTGTCTGTGGAGCATCCGCCTTCAGTCCGTCAGCATTTGCTCAATAATCCATCAGTTTTATTATTTCACCACAAATAACTGCAACAGTGAAGAGTGTATATATTTTTCTTTTTGTACTGAAATATGCCAAAAAACGCTTTCACCACAAATAACTGCATATTTTGTCTTTCTGTACTGAAATAGGCCACTAAACGCTTTTGCCACAAATAACTGCAGAAGTGAAATGCGTATATTTTTCTTTCTGTACTGAAATAGGCTACTAAACACTTTCACCAAATATAACCGCAGAAGTAAAATGCGTATATATATATTTTTTGTACTGAAGTAGGTCACTATACGCTTTTACCGCAAATAACTGCAACAGTGAAGTGCGTAGATATTTTTCTTTCTGTACCGAAATAGGCCACTAAATGCTTTTACCACATATAACTGCAGAAGTGAAATGCGTATATATTTTTCTTTCTGTACTGAAATAGGCCACTAAACGCTTTCATCGCAAATAACTGCAACAGTGAAGTGCATAGATATTTTTCTTTCTGTACCGAAATAGGCCACTAAACGCTTTCACCACATATAACTGCAGAAGTGAACTGCATATATATTTTTCTTTTTGTACTGAAATACGCCACTAAAGGGTTCTCACCATATATAACTGCAGAAGTGAACTGAGAATATATATTTTTTTGTACTGAAATAGGCCACTAAACACTTTTACTGCAGATAACTGCAACAGTGAACTGCGTATATATATTTTTCTTTCTGTACTGAAATAGGCCAATAAACGCTTTCACCACATATAACTGCAGAAGTGAAATGCGTATATATTTTTATTTCTGTAATGAAATACGCCACTAAACGCTTTCACCACATATAGCTGCAGAAGTGAACTGCGTATATATTTTTCTTTTAGTACTATAATACGTCACTAAATGCTTTTACAGCAAATAACTGCAACAGTGAACTGCATATATATTTTTCTTTTTGTACTAAAATACGCCACTAAACGCTTTCACCACATATAACTGCAGAAGTGAACTGCGTATATATTTTCTTTTTCCACAGATTTAAGCCACTAAAGGCTTTTCAACATAGCACTTGCACCCCAAGAACAATTAGCTGGAATGACAGAGCTGTCTAATGGCTATTTGGATCGACTTTTTTTCACTATGAGTTTTTTTCTATCACTGTCCCTTAATGCCTTCTGATGACTCTCCCTGCACTAAGATGCTGTGAAATGATTCCTCCCTATCCTTTCCCTGCACTTATAAATAGTTTTTTCAGTTATTTTTTTCACAATGAGATTTTACCTATTTCTGTTCATAGCACCTTCTCACGTCGGTCCCTGCACTCAGAATGCTGGAAAATGTCTGAATCCAAGATGACCAACGTATTTATAGGGCTGTGACATCACCGGGCTGGCTGGCTGATGATTGGCTGCATGCATGGCATTATGGGTCAGCCGCCTTCCCAGAGTTCTTTGCCCCTTGTCCTCACACCTGTAGCCGCCATTTTAGCTGCCATTTTAGGAAAAATTGTGATTTGTGACCACAAAGCGTGAGGAAATTCGCATTTGTTGCAAATCAAATTTTTCCTTAAATTTGTAACGAATTCTATTTCGTTGCTTCGCTCATCTCTAGTAGTGACTGCCGAATTGTCACCATTCGGCAGAGGAATGACTTCTGGCTCTCTACCTTGTTGAACCCTTTGCGCCATCGTCCATCCTCTCGCAGGTCCAACCGGAGGGCCCTCTGCACTCATGTTCCACTGACATGGCTGCTGGGAAGTTGTGGGGTGGCAGGAGCAGTACCAGATCGATTAGCAGAAGCCTGAGTCTAGAGTCGTTGGTGAGCAGCTTTCTCCACTCGAATAGTGAAGAAAGTACTCACCAGCAGCAGCAGCTAGACGTGGAGCAGGACCTGAACCAGCAGGTGGTGGCATACTTGGACAGCACCCTGCCACCCTGACCCCACATTGAAGATCCGCTGGACTACTGGGCAGCCAAACTAGATTTGTGGCCGCAACTAGCAGAGTTTGCCCTGGAAATGCTGTCCTGCCCAGCCAGTAGTGTGGCATCAGAGCAGGTGTTTAGTGCGGCAGGGGCCATAGTTACCCCAAGTAGAACTCGCCTGTCCACCCAAAATGTGGAGAGACTGACCTTTGTCAAGATGAATCAGTCGTGGATAAGCCAGGATTTCCACCCACCAATGCCTGATGGAACGGATTAGATCATCCATGCTACCCAAGCCTTGACAAAAGAGACCGCTTTTTTCTGGTTACCTGCCTCAGCTACTATTCTGATGCTGCCACTCGCCTGATGCCACACATCTGAAGCCAAGTGCTCCGTCTTACACCCACCATCATCAGTGGGTACTGTTATTGCCACTCACCTCGACACTCTGTCATTGTGCCATTCTGTGGCCTCCTGATGATGCTGCTGCCATCTCCACACTCTGTCATCGTGCCACTCTGTGGCCTCCTCATGCTGCTGCCTCCTCCACACTCTGTCAGCGTGTCACTCTGTGGCCTCTTCATGCTGTTGCTTCTTCCACACTCTGTAGTGGTGTAACTCTGTGGCCTCCTCCTGATGCTGCTGCTGCCACCTCCCCACTGTCATTGTGCCACTCTGTGGCCTCTTCATGCTGCTGCCACCTCCACACTCTGTCGTCGTGCCACTCTGTGGCCTCCTCATGCTGCCGCCACCTCTAAACTCTGTTGTCGTGCCACTCTGTGGCCTCCTCCTGATGCTACAACCTTCGCAATCTCTCATTGTCGTGCCGCTCTGTGGCATACTCATGCTGCTGTCACCTCCACGCTCTGTCGTCGTTGTGCCACTCAGTGGCCTCCTGGTGCTACTGCCACCTCCACAATCTCTCGTTGTCGTGCCAGTCTGTGGCCTCCTGTTGCTGCTGCCTCCTTCGCAATCTCTCATCGTCATGTCACTCTGTGGCCTCCTGATGCTGCTGCCACCTCCGTAATCTCTTGTCATCATGCCACTCTGTGGCCTCCTTATGCTGCTGCCACCTCCACACTCTGTCGTCGTACCACTCTGTGGCCTCCTTATGCTGCCACCACCTCCAGACTATGTCATTGTGCAACTCTGCGGCATCTGCATGCTGCCGCCACCTCTACACTCTGTCATTATGCCACTCTGTGACCTCCTCATGCTGCTGCCACCTCCACAATCTCTCGTCGTCATGCCGCTCTGTGGCATCCTCATGCTGCTGCCATCTCCACAATCTCTCGTTGTGCCAATCTGTAGCCTCCTCATGCTGCTGCCACCTCCGCAATCTCTCATTGTCGTGCCACTCTGTGGCCTCCTGATGCTGCTGCCAACTCCACAATCTATCGCCTTTATGCCACTCTGTGGCCTCCTCGTGCTGCGACCTGCGCAATCTCTCATCGTTGTGCCATTCTGTGGCTTCCTCATGCTGCTACCACCTCAGCAATCTCCCATCATCATGCCACTCTGTGGCATCCTCATGCTGCTGCCACTTCGCAATCTCTCATCATCGTGCCACTTTGTGGCCTCCTGATGCTGCTGCCAACTCCACGCTCTGTCGTTGTGCTACTCTGTGGCATCCTCATGCTGCTGCCATCTCCACGCTCTGTCGTCGTCGTGCCACTCAGTGGCCTCCTGGTGCTGATGCCACCTCCACAATCTCTCGTTGTCGTGCCACTCTGGGCCTCCTATTGCTGCTGCCTCCTTTGCAATCTCTCGTTTTCATGCCACTCTGTGGCCTCCTGATGCTGCTGCCACCTCCGCAATCTCTCGTCATCATGCCACTCTGTGGCCTCCTGTTGCTGCTGCCTCCTTCGTAATCTCTCGCCATCGTTTCACTCTGTGGCATCCTCATGTTTCTACCACCTCACCAATCTCCCGTCGTCGTGCCACTCTGTGGCCTCCTCATGCTGCCGCCACCTCCACACTCTGTAGTTGTGCCACTCTGTGGCCTCCTCCTGATGCTGCTGCTGCCACCTCCATGCTCTCATCGTTTTGCCGCTCTATGGCATCCTCATGCTGCTGCCACGTCCACGCTCTGTCGTCGCCGTGCAACTCAGTGGCCTCCTGGTGCTGCTGCCACCTCCACACTCTGTCGTCGCCGTGCAACTCAGTGGCCTCCTGGTGCTGCTGCCACCTCCACACTCTGTCGTCGTGCCACTCTGTGGCCTCCTTATGCTGCCACCACCTGCAGACTATGTCATTGTGCAACTCTGCGGCATCTGCATTCTGCCGCCACCTCTGCACTCTGTCATTGTGCCACTCTGTCACCTCCCTCATGCTGCTGCCACCTCCACAATCTCGTCGTCATGCCGCTCTGTGGCATCCTCATGCTGCTGCCATCTCCACAATCTCTCGTCATGCCAATCTGTAGCCTCCCATGCTGCTGCCATCTCCGCAATCTCTCATTGTCGCGGTCACTCTGTGGCCTCCTGATGCTGCTGCCAACTCCACAACCTATTGTCTTTATGCCACTATGTGGCCTCCCGTGCTGCGACCTGTGCAACTCTCTCATCTTTGTGCCATTCTGTGGCCTCCTCATGCTGCTACCACCTCTAGCAATCTCCCATCGTCATGCCACTCTGTGGCCTCCTCATGCTGCTGCACTTCCACCATCTCTCATCGTCGTGCCACTTTGTGGCCTCCTGATGCTTCTGCCAACTCCACGCTCTGTTGTCGACGTGCAACTCAGTGGCCTCCTAGTGCTGATGCCATCTCCACAATCTCTCGCTGTCGTGCCACTCTGTGGCCTCCTATTGCTGCCTCCTTTGCAACCTCGCTTTCATGCCACTCTGTGGCCTCCTGATGCTGCTGCCAACTCCACACTCTGTCGTCATGCCACTCTGTGGCCTCCTGTTGCTGCTGCCTCCTCAGATCTCTCGCCATCGTTTCACTCTGTGGCATCCTCATGTTTCTACCACCTCACCATCTCCCGTCGTCGTGCCACTCTGTGGCCTCCTCATGCTGCTGCCAACTCCACACTCTGTCAGTCATGCCACTCTGTGGCCTCCTCATGCTGCCGCCACCTCCACACTCTGTAGTTGAGCCACTCTGTGGCCTCCTCCCGATGCTGCTGCTGCCACCTCCATGCTCTCATCGTCTTGCCGCTCTATGGCATCCTCATGCTGCTGCCATCTCCACGCTCTGTCGTCGTGCCAATCTGTAGCCTCCTCATGCTGCTGCCATCTCCACACTCTCATCGTCGTGCCACTCTGTGGCCTCCTTATGCTGCCACCACCTGCAATCTATGTCATTGTGCAACTCTGCGGCATCTGCATGCTGCCGACCTCTGCACTCTGTCATTGTGCCACTCTGTGGCCTCCTCATGCTGCTGCCACCTCCACAATCTCTCGTCGTCATGCCGCTCTGTGGCATCCTCATGCTGCTGCCATCTCCACAATCTCTCGTTGTGCCAATCTGTAGCCTCCTCATGCTGCTGCCATCTCCGCAATCTCTCATTGTCGCGCCACTCTGTGGCCTCCTGATGCTGCTGCCAACTCCACAATCTATTGTCTTTATGCCACTATGTGGCCTCCTGCGTGCTGCGACCTGTGCAATCTCTCATCTTTGTGCCATTCTGTGGCCTCCTCATGCTGCTACCACCTCAGCAATCTCCCATCGTCATGCCACTCTGTGGCCTCCTCATGCTGCTGCCACTTCCACAATCTCTCATCGTCGTGCCACTTTGTGGCCTCCTGATGCTTCTGCCAACTCCACGCTCTGTTGTCGTCGTGCAACTCAGTGGCCTCCTGGTGCTGATGCCATCTCCACAATCTCTCGTTGTCGTGCCACTCTGTGGCCTCCTATTGCTGCTGCCTCCTTTGCAATCTCTCGTTTTCATGCCACTCTGTGGCCTCCTGATGCTGCTGCCAACTCCACACTCTGTCGTCATGCCACTCTGTGGCCTCCTTATGCTGCCGCCACCTCCACACTCTGTAGTCGTGCCACTCTGTGGCCTCCTCCTGATGCTGCTGCTTCCACCTCCATGCTCTCATCATTTTGCCGCTCTATGGCATCCTCATGCTGCTGCCACGTCCACGCTCTCTCGTTGCCGTGCCACTCAGTGGCCTCCTGGTGCTGCTGCCACCTCCACAATCTCTCATCATCGTGCCACTCTGTGGCCTTCTCATGCTGCTGCCACTTCCGCAATCTCTCGTCGTCGTGCCACTCTGTGGCCTCCTGATGCTGCCACCTCAGCAATCTCCCATTGTCGTGACACTCTGTGGCCTCCTCATGCTGCTGCCAACTCCACAATCTATTGTCGTCTTTGCCACTCTGTGGCCTCCTGTTACTGCTGCCTCCTCCGTAATCTCTTGCCACTCTCTGGCCTCCTCATGCTGCTACAACTTCCACACTCTGTCGTCGTGCCATTCTGTGGCCTCCTTATGCTGCCACCACCTCCAGACTATGTCATTGTGCAACTATGCGGCATCTGCATGCTGCCGTCACCTCTACACTCTGTCATTGTGCCACTCTGTGGCCTCCGGATGCTGCGGCCTCCTCCACAATCTCTCGTCGTCATGTCGGTCTGTGGCATCCTCATGCTGCTGCCATCTCCACAATCTCTCGTTGTGCCACTCTGTAGCCTCATCATGCTGCTGCCACCTCCGCAATCTCTAATTGTCGCGTCACTCTGTGGCCTCCTGATGCTGCTGCCAACTCCACAATCTATCGTCTTCATAGCACTCTTTGGCCTCCTCGTGCTGCGACCTCCGCAATCTCTCATCATCGTGCCACTCTGTGGCCTCCTCATGCTGCTACCACCTCAGCAATCTCCCATCGTCATGCCACTCTGTGGCCTCCTCATGCTGCTGCCACTTCCGCAATCTCTCATCGTCATTCCACTCTGTGGCCTCCTGAGGCTGCTGCCAACTCCACGCTCTGTCGTCGTACCACTCTGTGGCATCCTCATGCTGCTGCCACCTCCATGCTCTGTCGTCGTGCCACTCAGTGGCCTCCTGGTGCTGCTGCCACCTCCACAATCTCTTGTTGTCGTGCCACTCTGTGGCCTCCTGATGCTTCTGCCACCTCCTTAATCTCTGATCATCGTGCCACTCTGTGGCCTCCTCATGCTGCTGCCACATCCGCAATCTCTCGTCGTCGTGCCACTCTGTGGCCTCCTGATGCTTCTGCAACCTCATCAATCTCCTATTGTTGCCACTCTGTGGCCTCCTTACACTGTTGCCACCTCCGCAATCTCTCATCGTCGTGCCACTCTGTGGCCTCCTGATGCTGCTTCCTCCTCCACAATCTTTCATCATCGTGCCACTCTGTGGCCTCCTCATGCTGCTACTACCTCAGCAATCTCCCATCGTCGTGCCACTTTGTGGCCTCCTCATGTTGCTGCCAACTCCACACTCTGTCGTTGTGCCACTCTGTGGCCTCCTTATGCTGCCACCACCTCCAGACTTTGTCATCGTGCAACTCTGTGGCCTCCTCATGCTGCTGCCACTTCCGCAATCTCTCATCGTCATGCCACTCTGTGGCCTCCTGATGCTGCTGCCAACTCCACAACCCATTGTCGTCGTGGCACTCTGTGGCCTCCTGTAGCTGCTGCCTCCTCCGTAATCTCTCATCATCGTGCCACTCTGTGGCCTCCTGATGCTGTTTCCACCTTCGCAATCTCTCATCATCGTGCCACTCTGTGGCCTCCTGATGCTGCTGCCACCTCCCAATCTCTCGTGAGCCGTGCCACTCTGTGGCCTCCTGATGCTGCTGCCACCTCCCGCAATCTCTCATGGTCGTGCCACTCTGTGGCCTCCTGATGCTTCTGCCACCTACAGCAATCTCATTGTCGTCATGCCACTCAGTGGCCTCCTGATGCTGCTGCCACCTCCACAAACTCTGTCACGTGCCACTCTGTGGTCTCCTCATGCTGCTTCTACTTCCGCAATCTCTCGTCGTCATGCCACTCTGTGGCTTCATCGTGATGCTGCTGCCACCCTCCACAATCTCTCGTCGTCATTCCACTCTGTGGCCTCCTGTTGATGCTGCCACCTCCGCAATCTCCGTCATCGTGTCACTCTGTGGCCTCCTCATGCTTCTACCCCTCAGCAATCTCCCGTCGTCGTGCCACTCTGTGGCTCTCCTCATGCTGCTGCCACCTTCACAATCTCTCATCGCCATGCCAACCTGTGACTCTCCTGCTGCTGCTGCCTCCTCCGCACCCTCGTAATCGTGCAATTCTTGTGGCTCTCCCCATGCTGCTACCACCTCAGCAATCTCAAGAGTCATGCCACTCTGTGGTCTCCTCTCATGCTGCTGCCACCTCTACTCTGTCATTGTGCCACTCTGTGGCCTCCCCATGATATTGCTTCCACCTCCACACTCTGTCATTGTGCCACTCTGTGGCCTCCTCATGCTGCTGCCTCCTCCACACTCTGTCAGCGTGTCACTCTGTGGCCTCTTCATGCTGTTGCTTCTTCCACACTCTGTAGTGGTGTAACTCTGTGGCCTCCTCCTGATGCTGCTGCTGCCACCTCCCACTGTCATTGTGCCACTCTGTGGCCTCTTCATGCTGCTGCCACCTCCACACTCTGTCGTCGTGCCACTCTGTGGCCTCCTCATGCTGCCGCCACCTCCAAACTCTGTTGTCGTGCCACTCTGTGGCCTCCCTCCTGATGCTACCACCTTCGCAATCTCTCATTGTCGTGCCGCTCTGTGGCATACTCATGCTGCTGTCACCTCCACGCTCTGTCGTCAGTCGTGCCACTCAGTGGCCTCCTGGTGCTACTGCCACCTCCACAATCTCTCGTTGTCGTGCCAGTCTGTGGCCTCCTGTTGCTGCTGCCTCCTTGCAATCTCTCATCGTCATGTCACTCTGTGGCCTCCTGATGCTGCTGCCACCTCCGTAATCTCTTGTCATCATGCCACTCTGTGGCCTCCTTATGCTGCTGCCACCTCCACACTCTGTCGTCGTACCACTCTGTGGCCTCCTTATGCTGCCACCACCTCCAGACTATATCATTAGTGCAACTCTGCGGCATCTGCATGCTGCCGCCACCTCTACACTCTGTCATTATGCCACTCTGTGACCTCCTCATGCTGCTGCCACCTCCACAATCTCTCTTCGTCATGCCGCTCTGTGGCATCCTCATGCTGCTGCCATCTCCACAATCTCGTTGTGCCAATCTGTAGCCTCCTCATGCTGCTGCCACCTCCGCACTCTCATTGTCGTGCCACTCTGTGGCCTCCTGATGCTGCTGCCAACTCCACAATCTATCGTCTTTATGCCACTCTGTGGCCTCCTCGTGCTGCGACCTGCGCAATCTCTCATCGTTGTGCCATTCTGTGGCTTCCTCATGCTGCTACCACCTCAGCAATCTCCCATCATCATGCCACTCTGTGGCATCCTCATGCTGCTGCCACTTCCGCAATCTCTCATCATCGTGCCACTTTGTGGCCTCCTGATGCTGCTGCCAACTCCACGCTCTGTCGTTGTGCTACTCTGTGGCATCCTCATGCTGCTGCCATCTCCACGCTCTGTCGTCGTCGTGCCACTCAGTGGCCTCCTGGTGCTGATGCCACCTCCACAATCTCTCGTTGTCATGCCACTCTGGGCCTCCTATTGCTGCTGCCTCCTTTGCAATCTCTCGTTTTCATGCCACTCTGTGGCCTCCTGATGCTGCTGCCACCTCCGCAATCTCCGTCATCATGCCACTCTGTGGCCTCCTGTTGCTGCTGCCTCCTTCGTAATCTCTCGCCATCGTTTCACTCTGTGGCATCCTCATGTTTCTACCACCTCACCAATCTCCCGTCGTCGTGCCACTCTGTGGCCTCCTCATGCTGCTGCCAACTCCACACTCTGTCGTCATGCCACTCTGTGGCCTCCTTATGCTGCCGCCACCTCCACACTCTGTAGTTGAGCCACTCTGTGGCCTCCTCCTGATGCTGCTGCTGCCACCTCCATGCTCTCATCGTTTTGCCGCTCTATGGCATCCTCATGCTGCTGCCACCTCCACGCTCTGTCGTCGCCGTGCAACTCAGTGGCCTCCTGGTGCTGCTGCCACCTCCACGCTCTGTCGTCGCCGTGCAACTCAGTGGCCTCCTGGTGCTGCTGCCACCTCCACACTCTGTCGTCGTGCCACTCTGTGGCCTCCTTATGCTGCCACCACCTGCAGACTATGTCATTGTGCAACTCTGCGGCATCTGCATGCTGCCGCCACCTCTGCACTCTGTCATTGTGCCACTCTGTCACCTCCTCATGCTGCTGCCACCTCCACAATCTCTCGTCGTCATGCCGCTCTGTGGCATCCTCATGCTGCTGCCATCTCCACAATCTCTCGTTGTGCCAATCTGTAGCCTCCTCATGCTGCTGCCATCTCCGCAATCTCTCATTGTCGCGTCACTCTGTGGCCTCCTGATGCTGCTGCCAACTCCACAATCTATTGTCTTTATGCCACTATGTGGCCTCCTCGTGCTGCGACCTGTGCAATCTCTCATCTTTGTGCCATTCTGTGGCCTCCTCATGCTGCTACCACCTCAGCAATCTCCCATCGTCATGCCACTCTGTGGCCTCCTCATGCTGCTGCCACTTCCACAATCTCTCATCGTCGTGCCACTTTGTGGCCTCCTGATGCTTCTGCCAACTCCACGCTCTGTTGTCGTCGTGCAACTCAGTGGCCTCCTGGTGCTGATGCCATCTCCACAATCTCTCGTTGTCGTGCCACTCTGTGGCCTCCTATTGCTGCTGCCTCCTTTGCAATCTCTCGTTTTCATGCCACTCTGTGGCCTCCTGATGCTGCTGCCAACTCCACACTCTGTCGTCATGCCACTCTGTGGCCTCCTGTTGCTGCTGCCTCCTTCGTAATCTCTCGCCATCGTTTCACTCTGTGGCATCCTCATGTTTCTACCACCTCACCAATCTCCCGTCGTCGTGCCACTCTGTGGCCTCCTCATGCTGCTGCCAACTCCACACTCTGTCGTCATGCCACTCTGTGGCCTCCTTATGCTGCCGCCACCTCCACACTCTGTAGTTGAGCCACTCTGTGGCCTCCTCCTGATGCTGCTGCTGCCACCTCCATGCTCTCATCGTTTTGCCGCTCTATGGCATCCTCATGCTGCTGCCACCTCCACGCTCTGTCGTCGCCGTGCAACTCAGTGGCCTCCTGGTGCTGCTGCCACCTCCACACTCTGTCGTCGTGCCACTCTGTGGCCTCCTTATGCTGCCACCACCTGCAGACTATGTCATTGTGCAACTCTGCGGCATCTGCATGCTGCCGCCACCTCTGCACTCTGTCATTGTGCCACTCTGTCACCTCCTCATGCTGCTGCCACCTCCACAATCTCTCGTCGTCATGCCGCTCTGTGGCATCCTCATGCTGCTGCCATCTCCACAATCTCTCGTTGTGCCAATCTGTAGCCTCCTCATGCTGCTGCCATCTCCGCAATCTCTCATTGTCGCGTCACTCTGTGGCCTCCTGATGCTGCTGCCAACTCCACAATCTATTGTCTTTATGCCACTATGTGGCCTCCTCGTGCTGCGACTCTGTGCAATCTCTCATCTTTGTGCCATTCTGTGGCCTCCTCATGCTGCTACCACCTCAGCAATCTCCCATCGTCATGCCACTCTGTGGCCTCCTCATGCTGCTGCCACTTCCACAATCTCTCATCGTCGTGCCACTTTGTGGCCTCCTGATGCTTCTGCCAACTCCACGCTCTGTTGTCGTCGTGCAACTCAGTGGCCTCCTGGTGCTGATGCCATCTCCACAATCTCTCGTTGTCGTGCCACTCTGTGGCCTCCTATTGCTGCTGCCTCCTTTGCAATCTCTCGTTTTCATGCCACTCTGTGGCCTCCTGATGCTGCTGCCAACTCCACACTCTGTCGCCATGCCACTCTGTGGCCTCCTTATGCTGCCGCCACCTCCACACTCTGTAGTCGTGCCACTCTGTGGCCTCCTCCTGATGCTGCTGCTTCCACCTCCATGCTCTCATCATTTTGCCGCTCTATGGCATCCTCATGCTGCTGCCACGTCCACGCTCTCTCTGCCGTGCCACTCAGTGGCCTCCTGGTGCTGCTGCCACCTCCACAATCTCTCATCATCGTGCCACTCTGTGGCCTTCTCATGCTGCTGCCACTTCCGCAATCTCTCGTCGTCGTGCCACTCTGTGGCCTCCTGATGCTGCCACCTCAGCAATCTCCCATTGTCGTGACACTCTGTGGCCTCCTTATGCTGCTGCCAACTCCACAATCTATTGTCGTCTTGCCACTCTGTGGCCTCCTGTTACTGCTGCCTCCTCCGTAATCTCTTGCCACTCTCTGGCCTCCTCATGCTGCTACAACTTCCACACTCTGTCGTCGTGCCATTCTGTGGCCTCCTTATGCTGCCACCACCTCCAGACTATGTCATTGTGCAACTATGCGGCATCTGCATGCTGCCGTCACCTCTACACTCTGTCATTGTGCCACTCTGTGGCCTCCGGATGCTGCGGCCTCCTCCACAATCTCTGTCGTCATGTCGGTCTGTGGCATCCTCATGCTGCTGCCATCTCCACAATCTCTCGCTATGCCACTCTGTAGCCTCATCATGCTGCTGCCACCTCCGCAATCTCTAATTGTCGCGTCACTCTGTGGCCTCCTGATGCTGCTGCCAACTCCACAATCTATCGTCTTCATAGCACTCTTTGGCCTCCTCGTGCTGCGACCTCCGCAATCTCTCATCATCGTGCCACTCTGTGGCCTCCTCATGCTGCTACCACCTCAGCAATCTCCCATCGTCATGCCACTCTGTGGCCTCCTCATGCTGCTGCCACTTCCGCAATCTCTCATCGTCATTCCACTCTGTGGCCTCCTGATGCTGCTGCCAACTCCACGCTCTGTCATCGTACCACTCTGTGGCATCCTCATGCTGCTGCCACCTCCATGCTCTGTCGTCGTGCCACTCAGTGGCCTCCTGGTGCTGCTGCCACCTCCACAATCTCTTGTTGTCGTGCCACTCTGTGGCCTCCTGATGCTTCTGCCACCTCCTTAATCTCTGATCATCGTGCCACTCTGTGGCCTCCTCATGCTGCTGCCACATCCACAATCTCTCGTCGTCGTGCCACTCTGTGGCCTCCTGATGCTTCTGCAACCTCATCAATCTCCTATTGTTGTGCCACTCTGTGGCCTCCTTACACTGTTGCCACCTCCGCAATCTCTCATCGTCGTGCCACTCTGTGGCCTCCTGATGCTGCTTCCTCCTCCACAATCTTTCATCATCGTGCCACTCTGTGGCCTCCTCATGCTGCTACCACCTCAGCAATCTCCCATCGTCGTGCCACTCTGTGGCCTCCTCATGTTTCTTCCAACTCCACACTCTGTCGTTGTGCCACTCTGTGGCCTCCTTATGCTGCCACCACCTCCAGACTTTGTCATTGTGCAACTCTGTGGCCTCCTCATGCTGCTGCCACTTCCGCAATCTCTCATCGTCATGCCACTCTGTGGCCTCCTGATGCTTCTGCCAACTCCACAATCTATTGTCGTCGTGGCACTCTGTGGCCTCCTGTAGCTGCTGCCTCCTCCGTAATCTCTCATCATCGTGCCACTCTGTGGCCTCCTGATGCTGTTTCCACCTTCGCAATCTCTCGTCATCGTGCCACTCTGTGGCCTCCTGATGCTGCTGCCACCTCCCCAATCTCTTATGGTCGTGCCACTCTGTGGCCTCCTGATGCTGCTGCCACCTCCCCAATCTCTCATGGTCGTGCCACTCTGTGGCCTCCTGATGCTTCTGCCACCTACACAATCTATTGTCGTCATGCCACTCAGTGGCCTTCTGATGCTGCTGCCACCTCCACAAACTCTCGTCCTCGTGCCACTCTGTGGTCTCCTCATGCTGCTTCTACTTCCGCAATCTCTTGTCGTCATGCCACTCTGTGGCTTCCTGATGCTGCTGCCACCTCCACAATCTCTCGTCGTCATTCCACTCTGTGGCCTCCTGTTGATGCTGCCTCCTCCGCAATCTCTCGTTATCGTGTCACTCTGTGGCCTCCTCATGCTTCTACCACCTCAGCAATCTCCCGTCGTCGTGCCACTCTGTGGCCTCCTCATGCTGCTGCCACCTTCACAATCTCTCATCGCCATGCCACTCTGTGACTTCCTGTTGCTGCTGCCTCCTCCGCAATCTCTCGTAATCGTGCAATTCTGTGGCCTCCTCATGCTGCTACCACCTCAGCAATCTCGCGTTGTCATGCCACTCTGTGGCCTCCTCATGCTGCTGCCACCTCTACTCTGTCATTGTGCCACTCTGTGGCCTCCTCATGCTGCTGCCACCTCCACAATCTCTCGTTTTGCCACTCTGTAGCCTCATCGTGCTGCTGTTACCTCCCTCCACAATCTCTCATTGTCGTGCCACTCTGTGGCTTCCTGATGCTGCTGCCACCTCCGCAATCTCTCGTCGTCGTGCCACTCTGTGGCCTCCTGATGCTGCTGCCTCCTCTGCAATTCCTTGTCTTCGTGCCACTCTATTGCCTCCTCATGCTGCTGCTACCTCAGCAATCTCTCATCGTCGTGCCACTCTGTGGCCTCCTCATGCTGCTGCCACCTCCGCAGTATTTCGTCGTCGTGCTACTCTGTGGTCTCCTGATGCTGCCGCCACTTCCACACTTTGTCATTGTGACTTTCTGTGGCCTCCTCATGCTGCTTTCCTCACCACTATCTCATAGGGCTACGCCGTGGACTTCTCATGCAGTTTCCACCCTCCCCATTACATTACTTGGCCACTATTTAGCCTTTTTGCTTTGGGTGACATCATCTTTTATTTGACCCTTTTTCTTATCTGTCACAAGGAAGGAAAAATAAGATGCACAACGGACCCTCTCTGTGTAGCAGCTGTAAGGCCTGTATGATCCCATCAGAATTAGCTTGAGATTTGGTAGCCAAAAGCAGGAGTGGTTACAGAACACATAATACATGCAAATATTCCGTTCACGTGCCATCTTTGTTTTGGATCAACTCCTGTTTTTTTGGCATTAGCAATACTGATGGATTACTGACCAAATGCTGACCGAGTCAAGGCACATGCTCCGCAGACAGGATCCATTTTTTGTTGGTTATTATTCTGACTAGACATGAGCGAATCGAAGGTGATGAAGTAGAATTCGTTAAGAATTTAAGGAAAAATTAGAATAGCAACGAATGCGAATTTCCTCGTGCTTCGTGGTAACGAATCGTAATTTTTCGTAACATGGTGGCTACAATGGCGGTTAAAATGACGGCTACACATGTGAGGACATGGGGCAAGGAACTCTGGGAAGGCGGGATGACCCAGAATGCCATGCATGCAGCCAATCAGCAGCCAGCCAGCCCGGTTATGTCACAACAGCCCTATAAATATGGCTGCCATCTTAGATTCTGCCATTCACAATCATACTTTGTTCAGGAACAGATGTGTATGCAGGCGATAGGGAGAGTGAAAGAAAAACTAATTATAAAAAAAAAGAAGGAAAGAATCAATTTACTAGTGCAGGGAAAGGTAGTGTTGAGCGCGAATATTCGAATAGCGAATTTTTTTAGCGAATATCGGCACTTCGCTAATTCACGAATATTTCGAATATAGCGCTATAAATTCGCTATTTCGAATATTCGTTTTTTTTTTTTTTTATTAGTTATATTTTTTTCTTTCCCACTTCCCAAAAGTAGTTCTTACCTGTCCTGAGGATTCCTGGCTTCCTGGCTGCTCGTCAGTGCCCGTTGCCGCTTCTGCCGACTTCCGTGCTCATGGAGCGTCCCCATCACTATGGGAACGTCTCCATATACTAAAATGTACTGTCGGATTTGAGGAATTACGTTAAAATCGCAATGCGATTAATTCAAGTTATATTAATCGCATTGCGATTACAACTTAGCGATGCTATCTTACATAGGCTAGAATTAACGAATATGGAATATAGCACTAGCAGTGCTAAGTTGAAATCGCAATGCGATTACTTCAAGTTAAATTAATCGCATTGCGAATTCAACTTAGCACTGCTGCTATATTCCATATTCGTTAACTTCGTTCATTCTAGCAAGCTGACCCATTATAAACCCAGCTCTAAGTTGAAATCGCAATGCGATTAATATAACTTGAATTAATCGCATTGCGATTTTAACGTAATTCCTCAAATCCGACAGTACATTTTAGTATATGGAGACGTTCCCATGGTGATGGGGACGCTCCATGAGCACGGAAGTTTATGGTTGGCTTGGTAGAATTAGCGAATAGCGAATATGACGAATGTATTTGTCATATTCCTCAAAACGAAGATAACGAAGTATTTTACATCTTCGTTTCAGCTACCCTATTCACTTCGCTAATTCTAGCAATCAAATTGGAAAGTTGACTGACTACTACAGCTTTGTTTAATTCGCTATGCGATTATATTACTTTGCCAAATTGCCACTTTTTTTTAAATAAATCAAATAATTATAATGATTATCAAGTATAATAATTATACTATATTTATTAAAAAAAAGGTAGTAGTAAGTAATATTATCGCATATGATCCTAATACTATTCTCCATATTCGATAATATTATCGCATTGCGAACAAAAACGTAGTGCTATATTCTCCATATTCGATAAGCCACATAATAGGAAAGTTGACTATAGAGACCAAGTTTTTATTCGCATATGCGATAATATTACTTTGCCACTTTTTTCTATATTCTTTCATTGCGAATACAAACTTAGCTGTCTATAGGCATCTTTCCTTGTGCATTTTTTTCGTGTCATAGAATATTCCTGAATATTCTGAAAATATATAGCATTAGCATTATGTTGAATATAATGATATATATTTCTATTTTAGAATAGTCGTAATTTTTTATTTTTTTATTTGATTTGGCCAGAGTGTGACCACACATGATTCCTTCCCGCTTTTTGATACACACGCTCTCCCTGAGGAAGCCATTTTGGCGAAACGCGCGTCGGGATACGGGGGTCGCATTGCTACTCTCTGCTCACAGGTATAATATTTATAATTCAGTGTTCATCACTTGTGTAGATTATTTATATCTCTATAATACCGCTATACTTATTAGACACATGTGCTTAACTAATGTTTGCACTATATAAATGGCTATGTAATACTTATATATAGCGGCTAGTGATTTCTGTGATCAGACTATATGCGATTATTTAATTACCCCTGTAGAGAGGTAGAGTATAGCGTTATTCAGTGGCGTAATGAGAAAGGACTGGGCCCCACAGCAAATTTTTGAATGGGCCCTCCTACCCCCCACAACTACCCCCCACAAACTTCTACACAACCCACTCCTCCCATGCAACCCCCTCTCCTTTGGCTAGTCACGATCGCTCTCTGCGATGAGACCCGGAAGCTCCTCCGTCCATTTCGTACATTGTTTCTGTATATAATATCATTGTATAATACTGTTGAGAGGGCCCTGACAATACCTAGGTGGGCCCCTACTGAGTTTGGGCACCAAATCAGCCGCTTCCCCTATAGTTACGCCCCTGGCCAGAGGTGTAACTTGACCAGCATGCACTTTCTGATCCTGTACTTCTTTGGGCGTAGAGTGTTTTACAGCTCTTTCAAACGCGCTGTAAAACGCTCAGGTGAGAACCATGCCCATAGGGAAACATGGTTTTTCACCTGTTGAGCGTTTTACAGCGCATTTCAACGCACTGTAAAACACCCAAGTGTGAACCCAGCGTAATACCAGTGTCTTCTTATGCGGCACAAGGATCTTTGGGCCCCCTCAGGCTCCTGGGCCCGTTAGCAACTGCTACCTCTGCACCCCATATAGCTACGCCCTGGTGTTATTCATATATATACACTCACCTAAAGAATTATTAGGAACACCTGTTCTATTTCTCATTAATGCAATTATCTAGTCAACCAATCACATGGCAGTTGCTTCAATGCATTTAGGGGTGTGGTCCTGGTCCAGACAATCTCCTGAAATCAGAATGGGAAAGAAAGGTGATTTAGGCAATTTTGAGCGTGGCATGGTTGTTGGTGCCAGACGGGCCGGTCTGAGTATTTCACAATCTGCTCAGTTACTGGGATTTTCACGCACAACCATTTCTAGGGTTTACAAAGAATGGTGTGAAAAGGAAAAACATCCAGTATGCGGCAGTCCTGTGGGCGAAAATGCCTTGTTGATGCTAGAGGTCAGAGGAGAATGGGCCGACTGATTCAAGCTGATAGAAGAACAACGTTGACTGAAATAACCACTCGTTACAACCGAGGTATGCAGCAAAGCATTTGTGAAGCCACAACACGCACAACCTTGAGGCGGATGGGCTACAACAGCAGAAGACCCCACCGGGTACCACTCATCTCCACTACAAATAGGAAAAAGAGGCTACAATTTGCACGAGCTCACCAAAATTGGACTGTTGAAGACTGGAAATATGTTGCCTGGTCTGATGAGTCTCGATTTCTGTTGAGACATTCAAATCGTAGAGTCCGAATTTGGCGTAAACAGAATGAGAACATGTATCCATCATGCCTTGTTACTAGTGATGAGCGGCAGGTGCCATATTCGATTTCGACGAAATTCGCGAATATTCGTATGAATATTCGTTTCATATTCGTCGAAATCAAATATTCGTCATTTTTCTAGTTATCGCGATTAACATGCGATTTAAATAATCGCATATTGCGATTTTAACTTAAGGCTACTTTCCTATTGGTTTCATATCTAGAATTAGCGAGGATGACGAATATGACGAATGTATTCGTCATATTCCTCAAAACGAAGATAACGAAGTATTCTACATCTTCGCTTTAGCAACCTATTCGTCAACTTCGCTAATTCTAGCAATCAAATAGGAAGGTTGACTATAGAGACAGCTGTGTTTAATTCGCTATGCGATTTTTTTTTTTTAATAAATAGAATAATAATAATATAATATAATAATTTTATTAAGTAATATAATTATTGTATTAAAAAAAAATCGCATAGCGAATTTAACACAGCTGTCTGGTAAGTCAACCTTCCTATTTGATTGCTAGAATTAGCGAATAGCGAAGTTGACGAATAGGTTGCTAAAACGAAGATGGAGAATACTTCGTTATCTTCGTTTTGAGGAATATGACGAATACATTCGCCATATTCGCTATTCGCTAATTCTACCAAGCCAACCATAACTTCCGTGCTCATGGAGCGTCCCCATCACCATGGGAACGTCTCCATATACTAAAATGTACTGTCGGATTTGAGGAATTACGTTGAAATCGCAATGCGATTAATTCAAGTTATATTAATCGCATTGCGATTTCAACTTAGAGCTGGGTTTATAATGGGTCAGCTTGCTAGAATGAGAACGAAGTTAACGAATATGGAATATAGCAGCAGTGCTAAGTTGAAATCACAATGCGATTAATTTAACTTAAAGTATTCACATTGCGATTTCAACTTAGCACTGCTAGTGCATAGCTATATTCCATATTCGTTAACCCTTTGGCATACTCCTTCACAAGCGTCCTCGTCACCATGGGAACGCCTGGTGGTTAGAATATACCATCGGATCTGAGTTAGATCGTGAAAACTCAAATCCGATGGTATATTCTAACACAGAGGCGTTCCCATGGTGATGGGGACGCTTGAAGTTAGAGTATACCAACACGCGCATACATACCGGCTCCCTGCTGCCTGGAGGCACCTGTCCTCTGACAGGGCACTGTGATCTGCACTATTAACCCTCAGATGCCGCACCTGAGGGGTTAATAGTGCGGATCACAGCACCCTGTCAGAGGTCGGGTGCCGCCGGCAGCAGTGCGCTCCCCACTATTAAAATCACTAATGGGCAGTGCGCCCTAATTCCCCCTCACCAGTATTACAAACAATAATTGGCGGCCAGTGCCGATCCCCCCTATTAAACATCATTGGTGGCCAGTGTGCGCCGACAATCCCTCCCCCGTATTAATTATCGCTGGTCAGTGCGCACTCAATCCCCCTCCCTCCCCAGTAAAAATCATTGCTGGCAGTGCGCCCTCCCTCTCCCCCCCTCCCATCATTGGTGGCAGCGGCAGCTCCGATCAGAGTCCCAGCAGTGTAATGCTGGGGCTCCGATCGGTTACCATGGCAACCAGGACGCTACTGCAGTCCTGGCTGCCATGGTTAGTTAGTCAGCATTGTACTTACCTGCGCTGGGCCGCCGGGCGCTCCTTCTTCTCAAACTCACAGTTTGAGGGATTGTCGGCGCACACTGGCCACCAATGATGTTTAATGGGGGGGGGGATCGGCACTGGCCACCAATTATTGTTTGTAATACTGGTGAGGGGGAATTAGGGCGCACTGCCCATTAATGATTTTAATAGTGGGAGGCGCACTGCTGCCTCGGCGGCACCGACCTCTGACAGGGTGCTGTGATCCGCACTATTAACCCCTCAGGTGCGGCATCTGAGGTTAATAGTGCAGATCACATTGCCCTGTCAGAGGACAGGTGCCTCCAGGCAGCAGGGAGCCGGTATGTATGCGCGTGTTGGTATACTCTGACTTCAGCGTCCCCATCACCATGGGAACGCCTCTGTGTTAGAATATACCATCGGATTTGAGTTTTCACGATCTAACTCAGATCCGATGGTATATTCTAACCACCAGGCGCTCCTATGGTGACGGGGCACTGTGGGAGGATATGCCAAAGGGTTTAACTGTACTGTTTGGAGGGGAAAAAGAAGCGAATATTCTAAAAATGTCAAACGCAGATATATTCGCTATAGTGCTATATATTCGTTTTTAGAATATTCGTCTTTTTCAACATCTATAGTCATGATTCCTCCCTGCTTCTTGCTTGTGGGCCGATGACTCATTGACCCACAAGCATTTTAAGCAGGGAGGAATCATTTGTTCAGATGGAAAAAATGACGAATATTCGATATAACGAATATATAGCAGTATATTCGCAATATTCGCGAATTATCGAAGTTGCGATATTCGCGATTAATATTCGCTATTCGAATATTCGCGCTCAACACTACTTGTTACCACTGTGCAGGCTGGTGGTGGTGGTGTAATGGTGTGGGGGATGTTTTCTGGGCACACTTTAGGCCCCGCAGTGCCAATTGGGCATCGTTTAAATGCCACGGGCTACCTGAGCATTGTTACTGACCATGTCCATCCCTTCATGACCACCATGTACCCATCCTCTGATGGCCACTTCCAGCAGGATAATGCACCATGTCACAAAAGCTCGAACATGACAATGAGTTCACTGTACTAAAATAGCCCCACAGTCACCAGATCTCAACCCAATAGAGCATCTTTGGGATGTGGTGGAACGGAAGCTTCGTGCCCTGGATGTGCATCCCTCGAATCTCCATCAACTGCAAGATGCTATCCTATCAATATGGGCCAACATTTCTAAAGAATGCTATCAGCACCTTGTGGAATCAATGCCACATAGAATTAAGGCAGGCAAAAGGGGGTCCAACACCGTATTAGTATGGTGTTCCTAATAATTCTTTAGGTGAGTGTATATATATATATATACACACATAGATATATACTGTATGTATGTAAAATAATGTATATATGTATGTATGCATCTGTGTATGTTCCACAAATACTCAAACATGCAACCATCGATTTCAACGATACTTGGTGTACACATCCCTTAGTACATGGAATCAATACTTGCGGGGGTCTCTGCTCTCTAGGACGTACCGTTTCAGCGCTATTCCCAAAAATGACATCCATTACAGTCAATACAAGGCTGCCAACTGCCATTTACACGGTCACATGTCAGCCACTAGAAGCTCGCGGGTCCTTCTCCTGGACTGGTTACCATAACAACTGATCCAAGGTTTTGCCACTTTGCATGTCCTGAGACTCCTAAAATATTGAGTCAGATAATGCCACAACTACACTGCTACATGCATGGGGGGCAGGGGCCACTACGGAGATCAAAAATAAAGGGACGGTCAGTGCGGGTGTGTATTTCTTGATCATACAACTCATTGATTTTTTGGCTCTTAGCAGCCGCCCCGCCGATACCTCTCAGGGTGGCGAGGCAGTTGTGGCTCTAGTGGCACAATACTGTGCCACAGAGTCCTCTGGCCCGGCTCTGAGCAGCAGCAACTGCTGCTCTCCGCCTCCTGCAGGACCAACCACCCTGGAATCCTCCCTGCTCTTGTTAGACAGCGACTGTGAGTGGGACATCTTGGGGAAGGCAATGCAGGAAGCTTTTGGAGGTGATGGAGGAGGATGAGGGTGTACCACTGCTCTTCCCACCCATACATGATCAGCACCGCACACACGCTGGATTACGTCTAACAGAAGATGGTGTGGGCTTCATACTTCACCGTTAACAATACTTGCTTCTGTATGTCCTGACACTGCTGAGTTATGTGTGGGCCTTATACTACAGTGTTACCGTGTGCCTACTACTGTCTGTCCTGGATCCAGATGAGTCTGACCCTAGACTGAAGAGGCCTTACAATTAAGTTATAAAATTACACCGTAACATAACATTAGAAAAACGAAAGCACAAGTTATAACGGTTAATAAACTATTTATAAATAACATTATAGAAAAAAATAAGTACAATAGGCCTCTATGGCAATTTTTTTAGCAGGCCAGCAGCTCCTCATCTTGGCCATTTCACGGAGATGCCTCTATCCATCTCCTGCATCTTTCGAAACAGCCGCCGCTGCTGCTTGGCCACCTCCTCCATCTCCCTCCTGTACTCCCGCTCCATCCTGGCCATTTGGCGGACACACTTGTTCACAACTGTAAAAATAAATAAATAAACAAACAATTACTGCAATTCAGGTTAGCAAGACAATTAGTGCTTAGTGTGGAGTATGAGTTTAAAACCGCCTATTTAAATCTTAACTCAGTAGCTATAGATTTTTATGTTACTAATATTTTGGTTTACTTTGTGAGAGTTCGGGTATGGCATAATGTTATTTGGTTTGTTAATACTTTTTTGGTAGTTTACAGAGTTTGGTTGCAATTATATTGTTTTCTATTACTGTAGTTTCTGTTTTCCCTCATTGTTGGCATTTTAACCACTTAACGGCCAGCCCACAATAGTACGTCATAGTGGGACATGACTTGATGCACAGGGACAGTGGCGCACCTAAGGGTGGTCCAACAGGTCTGGACCCCTAGAACCATTAAATTGTTTTGTTTTTTTATCCTCCAGGGCCGCTATCGACCGCCATGGGCGGCACGGCCCTGGTTCTAATTAGGCTGCAGCGGGCACGGGAGCGCATCGTTCACTGCCCCGCCGCCTATCACCACTATAGGCTTCAGGCCTATTTGCTGGTAGAAGCCCAGCAAATAAATGGATGGCAGTATGAGGCAAATTAATTAATATGGTGGCACTATAGGAACATTATTTGGGGGCACTATTGGGCAGTGGAGAACTATGGGGTCATTTACTGGGGCACTATATAGGGGTATTTTATACTGGCATACATTATGGGGACATTAGCTGAACTGTGGGCACTAAGCAGGGTTATTTGATTTATTGTTATATTATAAGGAAAAGTATTACTACTACATTATGGTGAGCTTTACTACTGCTACTGGGGGGCTGAAGGGAGCATGATTACTAGGATCTGGGGAGGGAGGAGAGCGGAGGAGCTCTCTGTACCCCCACCCGGACCTACACTCCGTTAAAATCGCGCAGCTTCTCCTCCTCCACTCCTCTTTTAACATGAGCGGGACAGTGTGAGTGTAAGTACAGGAGCTTTATGTCGGGGCCCTGAATACTGAGTAAAGTGCGTCTATGTAGGATGAGGGTAAGACTCTTACCTTCATCCTCAACAATATCATTTCAGCTGTACATTGTTTGTTGGGAGTGGCCTATTATATGTAGGAGGGGCTGATAACAATTGCTGTAGCTTTTTTTTATTCCGACCCCACTATACAAAATTCCTGGGTGCTCCCCTTAACAGGGACGTACTATTGTAGACCAACAAAAACCGTCCCCAGGCATAATCACTTTGGAAATGAGGTGCAAAACCTGCTTAGCTAAACGGGCAGCCATGTTAACTAAGGTCTGCTATTGTTCAGGGATCGTGTGATATTTTTGAATATGTTTTGTGTACCGATTTATATTGGTGTGTGCACATATTTACCCTCCTGGTGAGGCGTGTATACGACCTCTTCCTCCTCCTCTTCAGGATGTGGGGGGGGGGGGCGATTCTGGTGGCTGGGACGGTCCAGCCTCCTCCTCAACCTCGACCTCCACAATATTGAGGTCAGCACTCGCCTCCTCCATTGTCACCACTTCCGGTGGTGGATGGGCCGCTGTGAGGGTGGAGGGTCCTGGCTGTTCCTCCGTCTCCTCCTTCTCCGTTGACACCTCAATGTCCTCTGCTTTTCTTTTACGGTGGCGGACAGAGGGGACGGTTTTACCTGTAATAATCACAAATTGTTAAAAATGTAAACAAACAACTCAAGAATCATAAAAATGTAAAAGATCCATACATTTCTATATGGAGGCATCTGCAATCCAATGGTTGATTTGCCTCATTTTGTAGGGAACTGACATTCTTAAAACCTGTGTTACAGATGGTAAAACCGGCCTAAGTTACCAATAACGCGCATGTGTCAAGGTCAGCGCTAATCGTGCAGGAGTTAATGTGCCAGTATCTGTGATATATGCGGAGAATGCAGCCTGTGTCCGTACATCAGTAACGGCCGTACTCCTGCCGCTGAATTAAGGTCATGTGCCCGCCTGATCATAGCGATGTACATGTAGGGTGCTGGGCATTAAGTGACGTTCTGTTGCCCCGTACATGTACTGGGGCTGGAAGGGATGAAATACGGATGTAGTAGAGTTAACACACATGCTTTATGAGCCATGTTATGTAAACTAGATGCGTTTAGCTTTTTTTTACAATGGCTTTTGTTTATAGATAACGCGATGAGTTATGAAATTCCTATTAAGAGTTTGTGTGTTAACACTGTTAACCCAGCTCCATCTGTACGGATTAGAGCATCACTGACTAGATACATTACATAGAGGTGTAGAGATATATAAAAGTCATGTAAGCAATGTACCTGGGCACAGTACAGCACTCCGCTCTCTGATGCGCTCTGGGTGGTGCCTCTTGAGGTCGCACCACTTTTTTTGGATGGCCTCCTTTACTGGCATGTGGCCAAACCTCTCCTCCATCTCCTTCTGGAGGGACAGGATTATGGCGGTCTTCTCCGCATGCTTGCGGGTCAGGCCGTAACCCTTCTCCAACATTGTCTGCAGGATAAAGATGCAAACATATAATCAACATTTTTAGTATACTATTTTTAATTTTTTTATTTACTTCTAAGATCTGTTTGCACTGGGATTGTATGTGTATGGGGTCTACACAACAAGTAATATATTGCTTTAGGAAACCCAAAAGAAAAAAAAGAAGGAAGGAAGGAAGGGGAAATAAAAAAAAAATAAAAAAAATCGTATCCTGGTAAATATTCGAATACTCGAATATTTTACAACAGTAGATCTACACATAAATATTTTTTCTGTTGATAAAGTGTTAAAAAATAATGTTCAGAATCAGATATGCGTGCAATATGTAATACAATCATGTGATGTAATAAACATTAAACATGTTACTATACTTACATTGATTATATAATCTTCCTCCTCTTCGGTAAACGAATTTCGCCCCATCTCGATCTGATCTCGATTCGATTTTTTCAAAAGTCAGCACCAGTCGCGAAACCGAAAGTAAAAACGTCACGTGACACGATTGTCACATGATCGCGTGCATACGCGATTATTCCTTGTGATTCATCAATTCGTGGTAAGTATTGTAATTTATTTTTAAACTTTGAACACAGCTCTAGGTTGGAATCGCAATGCGAAAATATTTAATTGCATTGCGCTTCTAACTAGAGTGAACTTCCTATTAGATTTAACGAATATGGAGAATATAGGGCTATATTCGTCATCTTCGTTAATTCTAGATAACTTATCGCATATCGAATTTAATGCGATAATATTACTTTGCCTTTTTAACTAGAATAATGCTATTCTATTTATTTAAAAAGGGCAAAGTAATATTATCGTATAGCTGAATCTAATGCGATAATATTACTTTGCCTTTTAAAAAATAAATAGAATAGTATTATTCTATTTTAAAAAAAAGGCAATGTAATATTATCGCATAGCGAATTTACCTGCCGTTTATTTAGTCCACTGCTAAAATTAGCGAAGTCGACGAATATGGAGCTAAAACGAAGATGGAGATTATTTCGTTATCTTCGTTTTGAGGAAAATGACGAATACATTCGTCATATTCATCATCTTCGCTAATTCTAGATATCAAACCAATATCGGCAAGTTGCCTTGTTAAAAAAAATAAAGAATCGCAATACGATTATTTAAATCGCAGAATAATCACGATAACTAGAATAATAACGAATATTCGATTTCGACGAATATGAGACGAATATTCTAGCGAATATTCGCGAATTTCGTCGAAATCGAATATGGCACCTCCCGCTCATCACTAGGGAAAGGATAGTGAGAGGAATCATTTCACAGGCAGGGAGAGATGTGTGCAGATGCTAGGGAAAGTCATAGGAAAATCCTCATAGTGAAACAATTTACAAGTGCAGTGAAACAGTGCTTGGGGATCCACATAGTTTAATAATACAGCTCTGTCGTTCAAGCAATTAGTTATTGAGGTGCAAGTGCTATGCCTACGGTATGTTGAAAAGCCTTCTGTGGCTTTTATCTGTGGAAAAAGATAAATATATATGCAGGTCACTTTTGCTGTTCACTGCGCTGATATCATTTAGTGGCCTATTACAATACAAAACAAGAAACATATACGCAGGTCACTTTTGTTGTTATTTGTGCTGAAAGCTTTTCTTGTCATTTTTCACTACAATATGAGAAAAATAAATACAGTTCACATTTGGTGTTATTTGCGCTAAAAGCGTTTATTACCATTTTTCTAAAGAAAAACAGACTTAGTTCATATTTGGTGTTATTTGCGCTAAAAGCGTTTCTTGTTGTATTTCACTACAATACGAGAAAAATAGACACAGTTCACATTTGGTGTTATTTGCGCTGAAAGAGTTTCTTGTCATATTTCACTACAAAAATCACGGAAAATAGATGCAAAAGTTTCACCTCTCAATTAATGTAAATCATGGAAAGGTAAGAGGTGTGAAAAAGGCTAAAATTTACAATTTTTATTAGCTTATTTTAAAAAATGAGTATTCAGTGGCCTATGTAATTGTGCCACTGAACCAAGGAGCTTGCTAATGTGCTGCTAGGGTATCTAAAACCCACAAGGTACAGGCTGTTAAATGGCGTCCCCTGGTGAGGATCTTGCAGCCACCGGAAAAGCCAACCCTGGATTTGAGATACACAGGTATTCGTCACATGGGGTATGAGATTGGTATCTCCTATAAGCGAAAAGGAGTATAACCAATCTATAAAACCCCGTGAAAAACAAGGAGGTGCATGACATTCCCCACTAGTACACCAGTAATCAGTGCGCCTTAGAAACAGCCCTGCCTTGTGAATGCACGCACGTCTGGCGTCCCGTCTAATAGGGAATCTTACAGCCAGCAGAGATCAGCGTGCATACACTGGACTAAGCGCTGCTGGATGCTGCCCACGGTTGTGAGGCGGCTACCCAGCAACCAACGCGCACTGGAACAAGCCGGGTGTATAGAGTTATTAGCAGTATTTTCGGAATGCAGTGCCCATTGATGCAGCTATGGCTCGACGCGTTTCACTACTCATCAGGAGCCTGGTACGCGCTGGCTGGGCATTGAAGCACTTGTGGTGCGTGCTAACTGCTAAACAGCTGTGCCACTGACATGGACACAGCCCGTCGGCGCTGGTTTGGCCGTAGGGGCCGCGGCCAACCGCGCTCTATTTCAAAGGAAAGCACCGCCCTCCTGAAGGACGTCACTAGCACACTGACCAATCGGGAGGAACCGTGGGCGGGGAAACCCGGAACACACATTCCCCTGGCTGCCAGTGTAGGTAATGGCCATGACGTCCATATATACGGGCATGATCGTCGCAGGACATAAATTGAAAAAACGGCAGGTGATATGTGCAATATCAGGGGATGTGTGAACGGAAGGGTCTGACTAACACTGGCAACATTTGTCAGATCCCCCTATGAATGATATTACTCCCATGGACATCTTTTTGAAATTGGTCAGTAATGAGCTGTTGCAACTTGAGGGTTTTTCTGCCAGTGAGAATAACCTGTTAAGTGAGGAGATAGTGGGCCTCCTGTCATTGGAATCTGACGATTCCATTGTAATCAAACAAGCCGACAAAGGGGGCAATATTGTTGTGCTCGACCATCAGCAATATCTTGAAATGTGCCGATCTATTCTCAACAATGGGGAATGTTATAGGGTATTACACTCCAATCCTATCCCTCAGTACATGGAGGAACTGAAGGTTATTCTTGAGGGAGCTTTGGAGCAAAAACTCATCAGCAAGCAGGAGTATAAAACACTATTGCCCAAACACCCTCAAATGTCATGCTTTTATAGCTTGCCAAAGATCCACAAAGGGTGTAATCCCCTAAAGGGAAGACCCATTGTCTCGGGCAATGATAGTTTGACCCAGAGGGTCAGCACATATGTCGATATCATTTTGCGCCCCTTTGTGGTAGCAATGCCATCGTACACGCGTGACTCCATGGAGGTAGTTAGTAGGCTCGATGGCCTCCACGTCAGTGGCAACTCCTTTTTGGCAAGCCTTGATGTGGAGGCGCTATACAGTTCGATACCTCACAGAAAAGGGATTGCTGCCATCCGATATTTTCTGAAAGAGAGGGGCAACAGTTTTGAGCCACATAATGAATTGGTGATTGCCTTGCTTGACTTCGTGCTCCAACACAATGTCTTCCTCTTTGACAGACGTGTCTACCACCAGCTCACGGGTGTTGCCATGGGTAGTCCATGCGCGCCAACTTATGCCAACTTGTACCTGGGCTGGTGGGAGAGGGAGACAGTGTTTGGAGAAGAGATGAACATGTGGGCACATAATATCACCCTGTGGCTCAGATATATCGACGATGTGCTGATCCTCTGGGATGGCACGGTTGATGAGTTCAAACATTTTGTTGCTTCCCTTAATGTCAATCAATACGGTTTGTTTTTTACATCCGAGATCCACTCTGAGGAAATTACCTTTCTGGACCTTTGGATCCGGAAGGATAAGGAGGGCTCTATTCATACGAGCTTGTTCCGCAAAGAGACGGCGACCAATTCTTTATTGCATTGGACTAGTTGTCACCCGTACCCGCTCAAACGAGGCATCCCTAAGGGGCAGTTTTTGCGGGTGAGAAGGAATTGTTCCTCATGGGATGACTTTTTAGAGAAATCCAAGGATTTAACTGCAAGGTTTCAAAACAGGGGTTACCCTCGCAAAATACTATCTGAGGCCCATCAATTTGCGGCATCATGCGTTCGTGAAACCCTGCTGAATCCTCGTGAGAGGGGAGACAGTAGTGATCAAGTAAGGCTTATTGCCACCTATGACGCAGCTAACACCCCTATACGTGACATTCTTAAACGACATTGGGAGATACTTACCCTTGATCCTGATGTGGGTCACCTGGTGAGCCCTACTCCTACGGTTACATACCGGCGGGGACGCAACCTGAAAGACAGGCTTTGTCATAGCCTATTTGAGAGCCCACGGACTCAGACGTGGCTACGCAACCCGCTGAGAGGGACATTTCGATGTGCGTGATGCATCTCCTGTGACTCTATTCAAATGGGCTCTACGTTTACCAGCAGCGTCACAAACAAAACTTTCTCCATAAGGTCGTTTATTAACTGCAGGACCACCGGGTTGGTGTATCTGCTGACTTGTATCTGTGGGGTGCAATATGTCGGTAAGACCACCCGGGAATTTCGCCGTCGGATCGGCGAACATCTTAATGATGTTCGCAATGAATCTGACACCCCAGTGGCCCGACATGTTAATAGCATGCATGGAGGTTTGGTGAAGTCCATCAAATTTCAAGGGGTGGAAGTGGTTCGTCCGTCATCCAGGGGAGGTGACTTGGACCAGAAAATAATGCAAAAAGAGGCCCAATGGACCTTCAAATTACGAACCTTGAAGCCATCAGGCCTCAATGATCACATCTCATTTGTCTCCTTCATTGACGAATAGGACCATAGATTTTGGCCCTGTGACCTATCATAATGAGTTATGTCTCTCATGATTCATGGCTCATATTCTGACGTTTAGTGGCCGTTACCACCAATTTTTTGCCATTCTTAACTGCCTGATTGGCTGGCGCTTTATGATCTAATGGGTTTGGCTGATTGTCCCCCATCCTGTAAGCCAGTTCTGGCCTCGATGGGTAAATAGTACATGTATACCTCACCCTTCAATGATCCGCTGCCAGCCAAGCACGATGAGGCTGGTTTTTTGAATCATGGTTATGTATGTCATCTCTCAGTATCCTCAATTACATAATTACCGTTATAATTATGCGGACTGCCTGTATGACCCCCACATTTCTGACAAATGTTGCCAGTGTTAGTCAGGCCGTTCCGTTCACACATTCCCTGATATTGCACATATCACCTGCCGTTTTTTCAATTTATGTCCTGCGACGATCATGCCCGTATATATGGACGTCATGGCCATTACCTACACTGGCAGCCGGGGGAATGTGTGTTCCGGGTTTCCCCACCCACGGTTCCTCCCGATTGGTCAGTGTGCTAGTGACGTCCTTCAGGAGGGCGGTGCTTTCCTTTGAAATAGAGCACGGTTGGCCGCGGCCCCTACGGCCAAACCACCGCCGACGGGCTGTGTCCATGTCAGTGGCACAGCTGTTCAGCAGTTAGCACGTACCACAAGTGCTTCAATGCCCAGCCAGCGCGTACCAGGCTCCTGATGAGTAGTGAAACGCGTCGAGCCATAGCTGCATCAATGGGCACTGCATTCCTAAAATACTGCTAATAACTCTATACACCCGGCTTGTTCCAGTGCGTGTTGGTTGCTGGGTAGCCGCCTCACAACCGTGGGCAGCATCCAGCAGCGCTTAGTCCCGTGTATGCACGCTGATCTCTGCTGGCTGTAGGATTCCCTATTAGACGGGACGCCAGACGTGCGTGCATTCACAAGGCAGGGCTGTTTCTAAGGCGCACTGATTACCGTTGTACTAGTGGGGCATGTCATGCACCTCCTTGTTTTTCACTGGGTTTTATAGATTGGTTATACTCCTTTTCGCTTATAGGAGATACCAATCTCATACCCCATGTGACGAATACCTGTGTATCTCAAATCCAGGGTTGGCTTTTCCAGTGGCTGCAAGATCCTCACCAGGGGACGCCATTTAACAGCCTGTACCTTGTGGGTTTTAGATACCCTAGCAGCACATTAGCAAGCTCCTTGGTTCAGTGGCACAATTACATAGGCGATCCATTGAGGTGCATGCTCCGCATCACATGCTTGTAGTCTCCGTTACCTAGAGACAGGCATGGTCAATTGCACAATGAGTTTTGGGTGCCCCATGACTTATTTGGTTCAGGTCCTCTGGTAGGCACATATTCCATCACTCATTTATTGATTCTTATGGATATTACCACCACTCTCTCTAATTTTTTAAAATAAGCTAATAAAAATTGTAAATTTTAGCCTTTTTCACACCTCTTACCTTTCCGTGATTTACATATTTCACTACAACACAAGAAAAATACACACAGTTCACATTTGGTGTTATTTTCGCTAAAAGCGTTTCTTGTCATATTTCACTACAATACGAGAAAAATAAACGCAGTTCACATTTGTTGTTATTTGCCCTGAAACTGTTTATTGTCATATCTTTCTAGAGAAAAAAAGAAAAATATTCGCAGTTCACTTTTTCTGTTATTTACTTAGAAATCATTTAGCGGCTTATCTTAGTCCAATATGAGAAATATATACGCAGTTTACTTTTGCTGTTATTTACGCTGAAATCTTTCCGTTGGCAATTTCAAATCCTTTAATTGCCTATCTCATTAAAAAAGGGGTCTTTAAATTTGCTTTTAATTTATTTAGTTCAGCTAAAAGTATGTCAGACAGAGAAGTGCCAGGCCCTGCACAGGGGAGTGCGGCGGGGGCCATAGTTACCCCCAAGAAGAACTCGTCTGTCCACCCAAAATGTGGAGAGACTTACTTTTGTCCAGATGAATCAGGCGTGGATCAGCCAGGATTTCCACCCACCAATGCCTGATGCATCATATTAGATCATCCATCTTCACACTATGTCACTGTGCCACGCTGTGGTATAATGCTGCTGTTGCTGCCATCTCCACACTATGTCACCTTGCTACTCTGTGGCCTCCTGATTAGCGTTGCGCGCGAATATTTGAATAGCGAATTTTTTTAGCGAATATCAGCACTTCGCAAATTTGCGAATATAGCGCATATATTCGCTATTTCGAATATTCGTTTTTTTTTTTATAAGTTGTTAATCCTTGTTGCTCTCTGGTTGTCTTCCCACTTCCCAAAAGCTGTTCTTACCTGTCCAGAGGATTCTTGGCACACTGCCCGCTCCAGTCAATGCCCGTTGCCACTTTTGCCGACTTCCCGTGTGCATGGGAACACCTTCATGCTAAAATGTACAGGATAAAAGTACACGGTCTACATGTTTCGGACACTAAGATTACGGTCCTTAGCACCGTAATCTGAGTGTCCTAAACATGTAGACCGTGTACTTTTATCCTTTGTTTGGAAAACGTTCTGATTTTTGGAATAAAGGATCTGATTTTTAGAAGCTGGATTTCCCCTTCTTTGGAAATATATCCGTAGCCGAGTCCAGGCAATATCTGTGCATCTGAAAACCGGAGATAGGTGAGCGCTGCAAAAGACTTATCTTTTCTACTGTGATTAAAATGTACTTTCGGATGTGAGAATCACGATCTCACAAATTTGATAAGTTGTTATCGCAATGCAATTAATATAACTTGAATTACTCGCATTGCGAATTCAACTTAGAGCTGGGTTCCTAATGGTTGTCTTGCTAGAATATAAAGAAAATCATGAATATAGCACTATATTCTCAATCTTCGTTATATTCTAGCAAGCCAACCATTAGGAACCCAGCTCTAAGTTTAATTCGCAATGCGAGTATATGTTCGCATTGCGAAATCAACTTAGAGCTGAGTTCCTAATGGTTGTTGCTAGAATATAACAAAGATAGAGAATATAGTGCTATATTCGTGAATTCATGATATTCGTAATCTTCGTTATATTCTAGCAATACAACCATTAGGAACTTAGCTCTAAGATCAATTCGCAATGCGATTTATGTTCGCTTCGCGAATGAAACTTAGAGCTGAGTTCCTAATGGTTGTTGCTAGAATATAACGAAGATAGAGAATATAGTGCTATATTCATGATTTCATGATATTCGTGATCTTCGTTATATTCTAGCAATACAACCATTAGGAACCCAGCTTTAAGTTGAATTTGCAATGCGAGTATATATTCGCATTGCGAATTAAACTTAGAGCTGAGTTCCTAATGGTTGTATTGCTAGAATATAACGAAGATTGAGAATATAGTGCTATATTCGTGATATTCGTTATCTTCGTCAATTCTAGCAATGTCAACGAATATATGACAAATATTCAATCGAATAGTCGCGAAATATCGTGAAATCGAATATGGCACCTCCCGCTCATCACTACTCCTGATGCTGCCATGTTCACACTATGTCACCATGCCACTCTGTGGTATCATGCTGCCGCTGTTGCTGCCATCTCCACACTATGTCACCTTGCCACTCTGTGGCCTCCTGATGCTGCTGTTTCCACACTATGTCACCTTGCCACTCTGTGGCCTAATTATACTGCTGCTGTCACCACAACACTTTGTCATTGTGCGACTCTGTGTCCTCCTGATGCTGGCGCCACCTTTAGACCCTGTCATTGTACCTCACCACTATGTCATAGGACCACTCTGTGGACTTCTCATGCTGTTACCACCCTCCCCATTATATGACGGGGTTGCTATTGTTCTTGTTTGGGCTTCTTGAAATCACCATTTGTGGTCGAGGCTACATGACACATAACCGTCTACCTGCCTAACTAACTACACTAAACGGCTTGAATTGTGCCATAACCTCTGTGTAGGAGGAATGCCTGAAAGGGGGCATACCCTGCAAGGTGTTTATGGTTGGGAGGGTATGCAGCACCGTCGACACACCCAGGGGGGCGCCTGCCTGGTATAAATGTGCTACTTACGCCCCTCCCACAAATACAGGCCAATAAATCGGCCTTCACACTTGTGGTCGGGGCTACATGACACGTAACCATCTACCTGCCTAACTACCTAAACTAAGCGGCTTGAATTGTGCCATAACCGCTGCGTAGGAGGAATGCCTGAAAGGGGGCAAAAACCCACACCTAAATGATACACAATAGTTTATACCAACAACACTAACATGACCAACCTCTGGGATGCGAGAACATCTCTCGACCAGGTTGAGGTATGAACCTATTAAACATGCAGAGCGCCTAATTTCCGGATAACATGGGCCAGAATTTTGTTCCCAGAGGCAGCACACGCTGCATCTGACCTGAAGGAAAGGCCAAGTAGCTGTTGGTGTCAAACCTAAATTGGACACCGGCATACGAACATGCCGCACAACTGAGAGGTGGTGAGTGGTGCCGTGAGGACCGCAACAGAGTACTCTCAAGGTCTTGGTCTGTTACTGCTGCCAGTAATTGCTGAAAGACACGAACCGGGCACCCTGAAAGGAATGTCGGAGAGAGAATCATTATATTGGGGGCCAAACAAAACCCAGTGCCTACAACAACACTAACATGACCAACCTCTGGAATGCAAGAACATCTCTCGACTAGATTGAGGTATGAACCTATAGAACATGCAGACCGCCACTGACCTAGCTTCCGGATATTATGGGCCTGAACTTTCGTACCTAGAGGCAGCATATGCCGCACCTCACCAAAAGGAAAGGCCCGATAGCTGTCGGTTTCAACCCTAAATTGGACACTGGCATACGGACATGCCGCACGACTGAGAGGTGTTCAGTAGTGATGAGTGCAAAGACCCACAATCGATTTTGCGACATTTGACAAGCAACCCGCATCACATTCGTCACACATTCACGATTTTGCAAAATTCGTTATTTCGCATTCAATATCATGACTTGCGATTAATTTTTTAAGTTATATTCGCTTGCGCATGGAACCTGTACATTATTAATAACGTTTAAACAGCTTTACACGTAATGAAAGCTTTAAATGGCGGGAGTCATACGAATTATCGCAATACATGCAGCGTACTGGAGTCTGACACAACCTGTTAACGCTAGGTAGGTAAGGAAATACCGACCGCGAATAGAATAATGCGAATATTCAAGTGACGAACATTCGCAGGACAGTTAACCTATTAAATCTTTTCTCTGACAGGAACAGTGGAAATTGTTAAAGAAGCAACTAAGGTTGGGGATATTATGTCTGAAATTACTTTTTATTTATTTATTTTTTAATTATTATTATTTTTTTTCCTTACTTCTTTAAGATACAGTTTCTCTATCACTCACTATCCACCTTTAGAGCGAATATACGCAATTGCGAATATGGGGTCATGTATTCGACATATTCGCAAAATCTCGAAATCATGACATTCAAGACCAAAACTCGCCCTGCGAATACTGGCGCCCAACACCAGAGGTGAGTGGTGTCGTGGGAAACGCAACAGAATACTTTCAAGGCCTTGGTCTGTTACTGATGCCAGTAATTGCTGAAAGACACGAACTGGGCACCCTGAATGGAAAGTCAGAAAGAAAATGATTGTATTGGGGGCCAAGAAATGGCAACAAACCAGTGCCGGCGGAAGCACCAGAAAACCAAATAGTTGAAACCGCCGTGACCTGAGCGACGCGTTTGGTTTACTGCAAACTGATGAAAACGTGACTCACACAAGACTCTGAACCTATAGCAACGTATGAAGAAACATCAAGTAGCGAGTTTGTAAGCTGATAAAGTTTTATATATATATATTTTTTTCCCTTCCTCTTTTCCTCCTACATGAGCAAAATACGTAATAGAGCATACCAACGGAAAATGGAGAGCTGTGACAGGACCTGAACAGCAAAAATACATGCAATGATGACCTTGGCTGTAGTAGTATGCTGACACTGACACGAGGCATGCAGGCATCAGAATACCAACGAAATGGTTGAAACCGCCGAGGCCTAAGTGACGGGTCAGGTCTGACAATGTGACACTGCAAACTGATGAAAAAGTGACTTACCCAACATTCTGAACCTATAACAACCTAAAAATAAAACATCAAGTAGCAAAGCCCGTAACCTAATGGGAAATCCACCCGTAATGTGATTTTTATACTTTTTTTCCCATCCTACTACCTTAGCAAAAGATGTAACCGATCACATCAACTGAGAAATGGCGAGTTGTGACGTGACCTGAAAAGCAAAAATGACATGCAATGATAATCCTGGCTGTGGTAGTGTGCTGACACTGACACGAGGCATACACGCATTAGAATACCAACTAAATGGTTGAAACCGCCGAGGCCTGAGTGACGGGTCAGGTCTGGTGTTGTGACATCGCAAACTGATGAAAACACGATTTACCCAACACTCTGAACCTATAACAACCTAAAAATAAAAACTTCAAGTAGCAAAGCCCGTAACCTAACGGGAAATTCACCCGTAATGTGACTTTTTTTTTTATATTTCTCTTTTCTACCACCTTAGCAAAAGATGTGATTGACCACATCAACTGGGAATGACGAGCTGTGACAGGACCTGAAAAACAAAAATGACATGTAAAGACAAACCTGAGTGTGGAAATTTGCCAACACTAACACGAGGCATGCAGTAATATACCACCTGCACCACATCACGCCGCTATAGGTGAGTGAATACAAACCATGCCACCATCAGCACGTACACCCTGTGAGATGTGGGTGTATGTGCCGTAGAACAAACTAAACTCAGTTCTTAGCGAACGCCAAGCTCATATCTATTTTAGCACAAATAAAGCAACAAAAGGAGGCAAAATAACAAAATAAAAGGCTCTCTTGGGTCTCTGCACTTACCTTTGTAGAAAGCAGCTCCCCCATTGTCCAGCTAACACTCTGAACTGAAGATGGATCCCCAGCACAGGTGTTTTTTTTTTTTTTTCTCACAAACTCAGGTTCACCATCTTAAAGTGGCACACACACATTTTATATTTCCAAAACAAATGAAACAAGAAAAAGGAAGATACCTCAATACAGAGGAGCTTACCGTCTACTCAATATACGTATCGCAAAATAGCATTTATACTAAAGAAACAATAACACTTTGTAAACAGCAACTCTGCTCCACCTGGATTAATCAGCTGCCTCCCCCTCTATAATGCAAGTAAGGGGATAATGGTGGATGTCAGTGTGAACAAGGCTTTAGTCTGTCTGTAGAAATAATAGCGGATAGCGAGAGAGGTTTGTTGGCAAGAAGTGAAAGCAAACAAGAACTACATACAGATATACACAGACAAAGTAAGCAAGGTGGCCTGTGCAAGACATAGAAAACGTGCGAGAAAACGAGACGGAGTCACGCTGACCCCTGCTGCCTAACTGTACTGCCGCGTGGGCGCCAAGCGTGGCAAAGCGTGGGCTGCCAGGCAGAATCGCTCTGGTGCAGTGCTGCTCCTACTCACCAAAGGAGCCAACACACTGCCGGCCGGACTAACCATGCTGCAGCGTGGGCGCCAAACGTGGGCTGCCAGGCAGAATAGCTCCGGTGCAGTGCTGCTGCCCTCACCAAAGGAGCCGGCACATCGCCGGCCAGACTGTAACGGGATGATGCTGCATGAGCTAGCAGCAAACCCTCACCCAACCGGAACAACCTCAACTGGGATCCTGAACGCCGACTGGGTATGGAAGCTGCAGATTCAGCCCATGTGCTGCAACAGGTGGCTCAGACTGCACACAACTATGCAGCACCGTCGACACACCCAGGGGAGGCGCCTGCCTGGTATAAATGTGCTACTTACGCCCCTCCCACAAATACAGGCCAATAAATTGGCCTTCACACTTGTTTGACCTTTATTTTGATCGGTCAGAACTCAGAAGGAAGGAAAAATGAGACGCACAACGGATTTTGTGTAGCAACTGTAAGGCCTGTATGGTCCCATCAGAATTGGCATACGATTTGGTAGCCAAAAGCAAGATTGGGTACAAAACACAGAAGACATGCAAATATTACCTTCATGTGTCATCTCTGTTTTAAATTCACTCCTGTTTTTATGGCATTACCAATACTGATGGATTACTGAGCAAATGCTGACCGAGTGAAAGCGTATGCTCCCCAGACAGGATCCGTTTTTTGTGGGTTATTGTTCTGACGGATCACAGGAGGGACAAAATAATCAGTGACATCAACACAAACTTACTGCTGACACCCTCTCCACTCTGTCGGGGGGGCTCTACTTGTACAAGCGTTTAATAGAACAGGTTCTGTAGACATCTATGTCGAATCGGCTGACTAGGGTATAAAAGGAGTGCGCTTCTTCTTGACATTAACATGGACCTGTAAGGCTGAGTTCATACTTGAGTTTTTTGGTCAGTTTTGGCAAATTTACTTTCTTATAATTTTAATCAAGTTTTGGTTCAATTTAATTTTAAACATTTAATGAATTTACTGATAAACATTGCATGTTGCCTAAGACAGGAGAGAATAGGCCAGTCTTCTGTTTATTCAACAATGTGGTGTTGCAATGGAGAAAGCATGCAATGAATACAATTCCTCTCCACCTGGAGACGAATCCTGTCAAGATTGCTGCGAGCGCGGTATTGGCTGCTCATCGACCAAGATACTTCTGGGGGCAACCTGCCTGGCAGGAAAAGGCCTCCAGTAGCTACAGACAATGAAAAGACAAAGATTAAAGATAGCTTGGAGCCCGGAATCACAAATTAAAACCATAACTACCAGGCCCGTTCTCTTCGTCAGGGAAAACATCACGGGTTCCCAGTAAATCAGTGAAATCGGGGCATCCTTATTATATATAATTAATTTAATAATAACATATTATTAGTAATATTAGTAATAAAATTTCCTTTTTGCCTACTACAGGAGAGAATTGGCCAGTCTGTTTATTCAACAATGTGGTGTTGCGATGGAGAAAGCATGCCAAGAAAAAAAATTCCTCTCCACCTGGAGACGAATCCAGTCAAGAATCATGCAAGTGCGGTAATTGGCTGCTATTTTTCTGGGGGAAACCTGCCTGGCATGAACAGAACTCTACTAAGAGCCGGACAATGAGAACAAGACAAAGCTTTAAGATTGCTTGGAGCCCAGAAGAGTCGCCAAGTTAGTCAAGATTCAAACCAACCAACCAGGCCCCCCCGGTCTCTTCGTCCCGGAGAAAACATAACGGGTTCCCAGTCATCATGGAAATGAAAACAAGGGCATCATGTGGAGCACGGAGATGGAGAGGGTCTTCGGATTCCTCCTGCACTATACGGACATCTCAGAAATGAACCGCTGCTCCAGACAGCTGCTCCTTGGAAGGTCATGGAGCGTCCTGGTCATCCGGCATCTATTCGCCCCGCTGAAGGATTATTTTGAAAGTGTGTAGAAGCCGACTCAGGGCTCCTACTCTGCAGATTTCTCATGGAGACTCCGGATTTTACAATATTAAATAATTATTTTGTGCATTAGCAATACTGATGAATTATTGAGAAAATGCTGACCAAGTGAAGGCATATGCTCCCTAGACAGGATCCGTTTTTTTAAGGGCTATTGTTCTGACGGATCAGAGGAAGGGCAAAATAATCAGTGACGTCAACACAAACTTACTGCTGACCCCCTCTCCACTCTGTCGGGGGGGGGGGGGGGCTCTACTTGTATAAGCGTTTAATAGAACAGGTTCTGTAGACATCTATGTGGAATCAGCTGACGAGGGTGTAAAAGGAGTGTGCTTCTTCTTGACACTAACATTGACCTGTAAGTCTGAGTCAATACTTGAGTTATTTGGTCAGTTTTGGCTCCATGACTGCCCAAATAAGTGAAGTGTGCAGTGATTCTAAGAGCGCCGCCTGTCATCTGCATGTCATACTGAATCACAGTATTATTTCACTACCAAAGCAGACTCCCTATGCGTATTACTGCAAGACACAGTGTTCTACACCACTTTAAAGGCTCTCAGCAGCCAGGAAATAGCCATTTATTTACGAAATTCACTGCAAATATATTCGGATTGAATCAAATTTTTCCCCAAAAATGTGGCGAACCGGCGAATCGAATTTTTGAAAAATTCTCTCATCTCTAATTATTGCTTTCAGAATATCGCAACCATAATCATACCCACCAACATGGTTTGTCGCACATTGAACTGCACGAAATCTGTAATAAAATGAATATCAGCTGTGAAATTGCAATTTGCTTTCTTTTCCACCAAGGAGGAGTTAAAAAAAAAACTTAAAAGGGGTATTCCAACTTTAAGAAACATTTAACAGTTGGCAACTACACCTCTGTAAATAAACAAAGAAATCCACTTACCTGATACCTGCCCCTCGGTTACATTGCACAGGTCCTCTCAATGATACTTCTAGTCCCAAGGCTGTATACATCCAGAAGGAGTCACTTTTGTGGCTGTAGCCAATCCCTGACCTTAGCAGTGACATGTCCCCAACTGGCACCTCGCTGCTGGCTCCCATTCACCCGATTGCATTTTTGGTCCGATCCGCACTTTTTGCGGATTGAATGTAGACCCATTAATTTCAATGGGTCCGCAAAAAATGCTAACAGCACACCGCATCCACATGTCTGTTCCGTAGCTTCCCAAATAAGATAGAACATGTCCTATTCTTGTCCATTTTGTGGACAAGGGTAGACATTGTTACAATGATTCGACAAAAAACAGATGCAGCACGGACGTGACATGGACACCATCAGTATTTTTTGAGGATCTGCATTTTGCGGTCTGCAAAATACATACGGTCGTGTGAGTGCACCCTTTGGCCTCATGCACACATTGTGCATAGGCCTCATGCCGGCCGTTTCATATATTGGGGACTGCAATTTGTTGTCCATATTGCACAGGCACCATCTGTGCGGTTGCCGCAGACAGATCCAGACCCATTCAACTAGAATTGGTCTGAGATCCGTCCGCACCGCAAAAAAATAGAACATGTTCTATTTTTTTTTTGTGGTGTGGAGACACGGAGAGAAGCTCTACAGAAGCACTCTGTAGTCTTTCCAGGGGGTTCCGTGCCTCCATTCCGCACCTCTCCTTCTGGATTGCGGACCCATTCAAGTGAATGAGTCCGCATCCTGGATACAGCGGGCACACGGCCTGTGCTCGTATATTGCTGTTTGCGGGCCGCAATACGGTCTAGGCCAGGCAATGGACACATGCATGAGGCCTTAGGGACATGTCCCTGCTGAAGGCAGTGATTGGCTGCAGAGGCACACATGCCCTCAATCGGAAGTGTAAAGGCCTGCGACCAGAACCATTGCATCTGTTCTGAAATAGAGTGGAAGGGAGGAGGTGAGTGCATTTCTTTGTTTAGGTACTGGCAGTACTGGTGAAATGCTAAAAGCTCATTTTATATGTTTATATAAGTACCTTTTTCTTGCTACTAAGGGCTATATCTCAGGCTGTATTACACCTAGAGATCTAAGTCATCTAAGCCCAATATTTAGCATGTAATATGCGGACTGCTTCTCCAACTATATCTGTTACACTCTACAATAACAGTAATTATCACTAAAGAGGAATTTCTAATATATTTCTGACAGATGGAAAGAGTTTTCAATTCCCATTAGTCAGGAAAAAAAATTCTCTCACAGACTGCCTTCATAAATGATCATTTTCAATTTGTTTTACAAAACAAACCTATATGGGTTCCTGCATAGGGTTGCATGGTTCTTGGGTAACCCATAACTTTGTGGTTATTTCCTTATCAGTAGGAGCTCATTCAATCATATCTGTTTGCACACGAGGCCTTTGTATGAATTTTGGCTGTATTAAAATTGACAGGAAAAAAATTTGCATTATAGAGAGCTTAACAGATACACATGCTACCCATAGAAGTCTATGGAGAGTGTAGGAAAACTGCTGCTAGAGGGACAAAAAAGCATTTTTTCTGTGATAACATATATTATTTTTTTATATTCACCTATACAATTTATTTATGCAAAACTTGTTGAAATGACAGTGACCATTTAAAGGGGTTAACTCACTTCAGCAAATGGCATTTATCATGTAGAGAAAGTTAATACAAGGCACTTACTAATATATTTTGATTGTCCATATTGCCTCCTTTGTTGGCTTGATTCATTTGTCCTTTATATTATACCTTCTTGTATCCAGGGGTTTGACCACCCTACAATCCAGCAGTGGTGGTCATATTTGCACACTATAGGAAAATACACAAGGCTCTCTGGTAGCCATGACTGTGGGAGCATGCATACGCCAGTGCTTTTTTCCTATATTGTGCAAGCACGTCCACCGCTGCTGAATTGCTACATTTCCTTAAAAGTCTCCTATCTACTGTACACTAGATACAGAATTTTTTCTAGATAAAGCCATTATGTGTAGATATGTAATTCTTTTCAAGTATTTTTAGAGAACTAACATTCCATGGTTTTGTACATTGACATGAAGGCTAAAACTCATAATGTAATGAGTTCTACAGTTCCTCCCACTTAAAAGTTCAATTATGTATTATATTTATTTCTCCATCTAGCTTGCTCACTGTTCTGTTTTCCTTAGCTCCATTGTATTTATGTTAGCTTAGTGAATTGCTATATTGAATTTGATATTTGAACCTGTTTGATGCTCATATGCTTTGATAATGTTTTCATTTAAAAAATCAGTCCAGAAAGTGGGAAAATGTTATCTTTGTTGGGAATAAAAGTGATTAAAACAATTATTAATAACATGGAAAAAATCGAAGTGACTCAATTCTGTGTAGAGCAGAGATGCATACATTTAACCTAATGTAAAGAATTGTTTGTGCAGTACCCCAGAGCAGCAGGGATCTGGAAATTGTTTGTTATTTAATGTTATGTAATGTAATGTTATATCATGTATTATGTAATGTATTATACCAAGGATAGCTGTGTATGGATGCCACAATGAGGGTTAATACTCCTGGTTCAGCCCCTTGCAGGAGGTTGGGTAGGGATCCAGGATCCACCCCTAGCTCAGTTAGTCAGTCTAGACTTGAGTTCAGAGAGTAAGAAAGTTGTGCCTTATGCTCCTTCTTCTTGGGCCTGGAAAGCTTCACAGACTAACAGATCTCTGTGTGAATTACTGCAAGATCATCAGAAAACGGGAGAGAATTGCAATGTGTACAGTTTTCCTATAATTACAAGTACTACAACTCCTATTTTAAACTACTGTAAAGAGAGATGTTTCTTCTTCTACCTATGGCCTGGTTTTCCTAAACCATATGTTGGCCATTGCACCCTACACAGTCAGGGGCGGATTAAGTGCATGATAGGCCCGGGGCTGTCTACCCAACTTGGGCCCCCCCCCCTCCATTTTAGGTTTCAGGTTTTTTTTCTGTGTGAAGAGGCTGCGGTGCTTTGTGAGCGTCACAGTCTCTTCCTAGGCCATATGATGTCACATTCATCGTTCACGTGGCCGAGGTGCAGCGCTGTCCCATCTGAGTGATTGGGGCTGAGCTGCAATACCAAGCGCAGTGCTATCACATGGACAGCGCCGTGCTTGGTAAGGAGCAAAGAGGCTGCGGCGCTTACTGGAACATCACAGTCTCCTCAAACAGGAGTCTGACCCCCACCATCTCATAACTCTCTGTGTACAGATGTCATAGATGTTACCTGCAGTCCTATGTAACACCCCACATAACACAGTGATTTATTCTGTTATGTGGGGTGTTACATAGGACTGCATGGAACATGTACAACATTATCTGCACACAGAGAGTTATCACTAGTATCTGGGCTGTTACATAGGGCTGCAGGTGAAAAATTAAAGTTTAAGTTGCCAAATTTAAAATACATATGATTATGATAAAGACTTGGAGGAGAAGATGAGACGCAGGTCACAGCAGTGAGGATACAGCACCACATACCTCTTACATCCAGGGACTTCTCCTGTCATGTAGATCTTCTCTTTCCTCTTCTCCTCCGTCTGACCCAGACCGCCATGACTAATTCCTCCGCCGCATCTCGTCCCTACAGAGTTTGTTACACAGACACGTTAGATTTCTCATAATTGGGGTCATTTATCAAACTGGTGTAAATTAGAACTGGCTTAGTTGCCCATAGCAACCAATCAGATTCCACCTTTCATTTTCCAGAGGAGCTGTTAAAAATGAAAGGTGAAATCTGTAGCTATGGACAACTAAGCCAGGTCTACTACACCAGCTTTATAAATTATCCCAAAGGTCCCCTATAGTGTCTACAGCAGTTATAATGTCCCTAGAGGGCCCCAATAATAATAACAACACCCTATATTGTGCTCCAGGTAATAATACCTGTATAGTGTCCCCAAAATAATGTCCCCAATACCCACACTACCCCCATATAGTAATTTCCCCACACTGCCCTCATATAGTAATTTTCCCCACACTGCCGCATATAGTTTTTCCCCACTCTACCCCCATATAGTAATCTCCCCACACTGCCCCCATATAATAATTTCCCCACACTGCCCCCATATAATAATTTCCCCCAAACTGTCCCCATATAATAATCTCCCCACACTGTCCCCATATAATAATCTCCCCACACTGCCCCATATAGTAATTTCCCCACACTGCCCCCATATAATAATTTCCCCACACTGCCCCCATATAATAATTTCCCCACACTGCCCCCATATAATAATTTCCCCACACTGTCCCCATATAATAATCTCCCCACACTGCCCCATATAATAATCTCCCCACACTGCCCCATATAATAATCTCCCCACACTGCCCCCATATAGTAATTTCCCCCACACACACACAAACTGTCCCCATATAGTAATCTCCCCACACTGCTCCATATAGTAATTTCCCTATACTGCTCCATATAGTAATTTCCCCACACTGCCCCCATATAGTAATTTCCCCACACTGTCCCATATAGTAATTTCCCCACACTGCCCCCATATAGTAATTTCTCCCACACTGCCCCCATATAGTAATTTCCCTCACACTCCTCCATATAGTAATTTCCCTCACACTGGCCCATATAGTAATTCCCCCACACTGCCCCCATATAGTAATTTCCCCACACTGCCCCCATATAGTAATTTCCCCCACACTGTCCCATATAGTAATTTCCCTCACACTGGCCCATATAGTAATTTCCCTCACACTCCTCCATATAGTAATTTTCCCCCCACACTGTCCCCATACAGTAATTTCCCCCCACACTGCCCCCATATAGTAATTTCCCCACACTGTCCCATATAGTAATCCCCCACACTGTCCCATATAATAATCCCCCACACACACACAAACTGTCCCCATATAGTAATTTCCCCACACTGTCCCATATAGTAATTTCCCCACACTGCCCCCATATAGTAATTTCCCCCACTGCCATCCATTAATTAATTTGCCCCCACACTGCCATCTATTAATTTGCCCCCACAACTGCCATCCATTAATTAGTTTGCCCCACACTGCCATCCATTAATTAATTTGCCCCATACTGCCATCCTATAATTTGCCCCCACACTGCCATCCATTAATTTATTTGCCCCCACACTGCCATCCATTAATTTATTTGCCCCCATACTGCCATCCATTAATTTTTCCCCACAACTGCCATCCATTAACTAATTTGCCCCACTGTCCCTTAATATCTCCCCCAAGTTAGCACATACACATAAAAAAAAAAGGTAATACTTACCTGTATGCTGAATGGTGTGGCAGGCGCGCACGTACATCAGAGCGTGCGCGAGCTCCACCATACAGGTGCGCGATGACGTCATCACGCGTGCCGCACGATGATGTCATCGCGCACGCCGGGCTTCTACCACCACACAGGCCTCAGGCCTACTAGGCCTGAAGCCTATGGCGGTGATAGGCGGCAGGGCAGGGAACTATACGCTCCCATGCCCCGCCGCAGTACGTGGGTGTTCGGGTCGGCGCTGGGCCCCCCAGCGATGCCGGGCCCGGGGCGACCGACCCGAACGCCCCAATTATAATCCACCACTGCACAGTGGTATATCTTGGTTTTGTGCTGCCCTAGGCGAGACTAAACTCGGGCACCACCCTAATATAAATTTGACCCACCCCTTCCTGTCAAGGCCAAACCCCTTCCTCTGTAAACCCCCCTTCCTCTTTAGGCTCCACCCTTTCTTGTTAGAGCTTCACATCTTCCTTTCTTTATTTAAAAGTGAATAACGAAGGCCAATATTTTGTGCTTTCTGTACCAAATGTTGCATCTATTATTTAAAGAGAATCTTTAGATATAATAATATAAAGTGTAAATTCAACCACTTACAAAGATCAGTCATCCATGATCCACCGATCCCCCTCCCCATAACAGTGACATCCACAGATCCCCCCCCATGACAGTGTCATCCACAGATCCCCCCCACAACAGTGCCATCCACAGATCCCCCCCCATAACAGTGCCATCCACAGATCCCCCAACCATGACAGTGCCATCCACAGATCCCCCCATTACAGTGCCATCCACAGACCACCGCCCATGACAGTGCCATCCACAGATCCGCCCCCCATGACAGTGTCGTACACATATTCCCCTCCCCATGACAGTGTCATTCACAGATCCCCACCCCCATAACAGTGCCATCAACAGATCCCCCACCCATGACAGTGCCATCCACAGATCCCCCCCCATGACAGTGCCATCCCCAGATCCCCCCACATGACAGTGCCATCCACTCCACAGATCCCCCTCCCCACCGCTCACAGGATTATACATTTATTAACTGTAACCTATAACTTTAACTTTAAACGAGCGCTTATCTCTTTAACAGGGTATCGTACTCTCAGCGCTCCGGTAACAGGCAGCAGTGCGGGTGGCGATCACTCACTGACGTCACGCTCCTGTGCCGCCTAGTGGGAGGAGTGGGCACGTGACACCGCACTGCTGCCTGTTACCGGAGCTGAGAGTACGATACCCTGTTAAAGAGATAAGCGCTCATTTAAAGTTAAAGTTACAGATTACAGTTAATAAATGTATAATCCTGTGAGCAGCGGGGCCCTGTATATTCTGAACACCAGGCAAGCACCCCCGTCACCATGGGAATGCCTGGGGTTAGAATATACCATCGGATTTGAGTTTTAACGATCTCACTGAGATCGTGAAAACTCAGATCCGATGGTATATTCTAACCCCAGGCAAGCGTCCCCATCACCATGGGAATGCCTGGCTGGGGGTTAGAATATAATTTCTAGTGTTAGAAAGTCATCTTTATGGTAAAATTTGGTAACTATCACTAAGCAAACAAAGCATTTTGCCGCCCCATTGGCAAGTGCCGCCCTAGGCAAATGCCTTGTTTGCCTCGTGATAGATACACCCCTGACTCTACACATCTTGCGTTGCACCCATTCAAATGCCTAACGGTAAAAAGGTCACCCCGGTTAACATTAGGCAGGAGCCCCAGAATCAGTGTATCCCGAGGGAAGAAAGGGTCCCCCCTCCTTTCACTGCATGGCCCTGTGGAGTAACGGTTTGAGGACAGCCACTGTGATTGTCTTTGACAGCCACTACCACTCCCATCTTCATCTCTGGTTCCCAGGGGCATAGCTATAGGGGGTGCAGAGGTAGCAGGGGCTACTAGGCCCAGGAGCCTGAGGGGCCCAAAGACCCGTGTTCTGTTTAAGAAGACACTGTTATTATAAAGAGTGCATGCTGGTCAAGTTACACCTCTGCCTGAAGGGAAGGGGTTAGGTCAAGAATTGGGCATGGTGGGGGTGCCTTTTCAATTTTTGCCTCAGGTAGCTTAAAGGCTATGTGCTTCCCTGCACCTGGCCACAAAGCACTGAGGAAAGGGGGCCAAGCTGAACTATTGCACCAGGGTAAATGAGCCCTTAGCTACGACTGCTGGTTACTCCGTGACTACTGTACTCGATCAGAAAAAAATAGGCTTCATTGTCATGAAGCAAGTGTGGACCCACTGTGTCACTGAACAGATTAGGCATGGAAACACTACTAAGGATGTTATCTACGTGACCCCCTCCCCCTTGTCTTCAGCCTTTAACCCAATATACAGGGATCTGGTGCTGTGCCGAATTTAAAGGGGTTATCCCACAAAAAATATTGTAAGTTTTTAAAACCAGCAGCTGTATCTGAATACTTTTGTAATTGCATGTAATTAAAAATTCTGTATAGCCACTAAGCTATTCAATAAAATGTATGTGTATAGCGCCACCTGCTTTTTGTTCTTTTTCTTATTTCTTTGTCCTGCTCACTGAGATGGCCGCACATGCTCAATTCAATCTTCAACTGCCTCCTGGGCTGTGATAGGGAGAGCATGAACACGCCCCCTTAGCTGCAGCAGAAAAGACACTCCCCCTGAGCTGTCAGCTTGATATAAATCTAGCAGAGCAATGAATGTGGGGATATTTGGATCCATGTGAGTTTAAGAGCAGGTTCCAGCTTTGTTAGAAAGAGGTTGTAATGTACTGATCTGATTTTTCATTTTTTTCTGATCTGATCTGATTTTCATTTTTTACATTAATCATGGGATAACTCCTTTAACATGGAATTTCCTGGTCACAGATTATCTTTAATAAAAACTTGAAGTTAGGATTCTGACCCCTACTTTTCTGTTACAGTAATTGGGACCATATATTTTTAACTAAAATATTAAACATATAGCTTACACAGTTTGTTTAGAACAGGATCCACTGAAAACAGGTTCACATAGGGATTTTCAACATCTGTACTTCCCTTACATTTTTAAATATATTTTCCTCCAATGAGATATAAAGAACGAGCTGAACAGCCGAGCAAATCTGGATTTATTTCAGAAAGTTATAGCAACATTACAGGTACAAGCAGCTACTAAGTCCTCCGTGGCAGGATGACCAATGCACAACAAAAAAGTTATGATCTCAATTCTATTCACTCTTCAAGGTTAATAAAATCTTCCAGAGTATTTCCACCTCTGGCAGTCCTTCCAAACTCTGAATTTATAGGTGGACATACGTGTCTTGGGAGTTTTGCCTTCAGCCACGCTGGAAGCTGAGTGTAACTTTTTCCTAATGAATTTAACGGGCTGTATTGAGTAAGGTGGCCATAATAACTCTCGCCTCCCCACCCCCCACACTTCAGCCAGAATGCGTTTCTTCAGTAGACCATAACTACTGAACAGCGAATATAGCCTAGGGAATATTTCACAATGTAAGTTCATCACTGTGTACAAAACCCATTTGTTTTTTAGTTTATAGGAGCATTTTTCACTTTATTTAAAGGTGACCGCAACAGCATGGTGTTAATATGTGCTATATCAGACATAGCTGAGAACAATTTTCAAACGGGCCATTTATTAGACTTCTGAGGTCCTTGGTATTTTGTGAAGGAGAAAGTAATGACTGCACCTCCAAGCAGCACATGATTTTTAACATGTGTTATTGGTGGTACCTCATAGCTATACAATATATGCATTCATCAAGATGGTGTCTAGTATTAGTTCAGCATAGAGTTATTTGTCTACATACTGCATTCCAAAAAGAGCCAAAAAAAAACCCATAAAATTTGCAATGAATGGGAGTTGACCCACGCAGACGCTCTTGGGATGGGTGCAAATTCTATACCTTGGTCCAGATTACAACTTCAATCTTACCTATAGGTAATTATACAGTACTAGAAAAATAAAAAAGAACAAGGTGCTGCACCTTTCATTTTGGGTTTTGCATAAGGCAGGGTAGGAAATGGCCCACTAGAGAACCAGAGAATCATCTGGTGGGCCCAGGCTCTCACAATAATGGACCTCTAATAAAAAACATACCCTTAAGGTCATGCATACACAGAAGATGGACCCACAGAATAATTTCCTCTGGTGGACCAAAGGGACTTCAGTCCATTGCAGACAGCAGGCTATATGTTGCTGGATACCCTAAAGAGCATGTTGTGTAGTGTAGATAGCGTGTGGGCGGACATTATCCTGAGTCAAAAAAAGGCAGTAGGACTGGTCCCATGATTTCCTGGACATACCAAAGGCTGGTCAAAGTCCCTCCATAAAAAACAGACGGGGACCAGTATGGTAGCTAATGTCACCTGGTGCTATCATGCCTGGTGCACTGCAAATCTCGTGGAAACTCTGATGCGGTCATCAATGGCAAACATTAGTTTTCACCAATGAAAGCAGGTTCTGCCTTGGTTCTAATGATGCCTGCATTACCTTTTCCAGATGTTCTTTTTTTCATTTTCTGGTAGTATATCATTTGAGCTATCATTGATCTAATTATCTATATATAGTCAGCATAGTAATTGCAGGCAACTGTGCCATCACACAACCTGCATCTCATCTACAATATTTTGGGCTTCCTAGAATTGCGACTCATACCTCTGCACTCCATATAGACATACTCTACCCCTAGAATTGAGGAACACTATTAATGAAAGCCCCTGAAGGTTTGATAGGGTGAACGAAGGCATACTGAGATTTGGTGGCTATGTGTTTATGGACCTCAATACGCCACCTTCATGCTGCCGTGGTTTATAGCCACACTAAGAAATAGTATGTACTTTCCTGTCTAGGCAGATACTGCTAGAAACCGTGGAGAGTGACCGCTCGTGGTTTAGGCCCATTCAGTGGATCCGCGCCATTCACATTGAAAAAAGTGCCAAGAAACTGAGGGGTTTCTGCTGCGGAATATGCAAAAGGATTTTGCATTCTCAAAATCCACCAAGTGAACATGACCTAAGACCAGTGCAAAAGGACCCTTAGTGAACAGAGTTCCACTAATGAAATATGGATGATCTATGTTAAGAGCAGGCTACCACTATTAAAATACTGGAATAGTCCTTTAAATAGAGCAGTCTACAGGCTGTAACACCACACAACAGACTGCCCAACATAAACTGTAATAGAGAAATGCTGGAGTATATACAAACTGTGTGAAGTCTATGAAAGGGAATGAAAAAAAAAAAAAAAAACAGATCCAGCTGCATATGTTTTGGACAATGTATCACCACTGACATGCAATAATCCAGTTGTATATAAATGAAAACTGACTGTAATGTTTTAAAGACTTAAAAAAGGGCCAAGAAGTTGACTTTATCTGACATCTGAAATGATCTGAGTCCTATAAAATGAGCTCGCAGCTCAAGGAACATGAGGTAATGTGGGCATAGTGCTATGTTGAGGAAAATGTCAATTTACTTATATTATTAAAATTGTTTTCCAAAACATCCAGAAAGCTGACTTTTTCCACTCGGTTTGCAATTTGGCAATCTAGCGTCCTTTGTTAAAGAGAATTTAGAGCCTGCTTCCTACACTATGTTGGTTATTGTAACTAATTCAGAATGATTGGCAATATATGCACCTACAATGGGTTGCCATGGAAATTAATGGCTTAGCAGGGTGTGGATTTTTTTTCTTTTTTTAAGACATTTTCAGCTCGGCATTCTCTCTATGATTGCACAAAGTGTATTTTCAGCATATCTGTTGAAGTGTATGTATATGTTTGAAACAGCAGGGATCCTCTGTCAGGTCTTTACTGAGCGATTGCCCATTGATCTCTTTGCCTTGGACAGATATGGCTATCAGTATGTGATTTAGCCACCATATACTTAGAAGGGAGAAAAGGTTACGAGGAAATGCTAGCAAGGGGCCAGTGCTAAATGCAGAGAGACATTTTAAGACTAATATTCTACTCCAGTCACGAACAGATCTGTGAAAATAAATGATAAAGTATTTAATATTAAAGAGTGAATCTTTTAAAAAGGACTATTATAAAAAAATATTTTTTCACATATTGTACTATTAATAACTAATTAATGCTTACCACTGTGTGTCCATTGAAAACTATTATCAGTTAAAAAGGTTAGGCATGTTTAATGACAGCTAGGGGGATCATCTGTGTCCACCCTGATCAAAGTTCCTTGTCTCTTCTGCTTGTTCCTCTTCCCTTATTTTCCTTCATATTCTCTTCCATTTGTTCCTCTCCTCTTCCTATTATTCCTCTTGTTCAGCTATCCTTCCTCCTCTTTCTATTCTCCCTTTCTTTTCTTTTATTCCTCTTCTCCTCCATATTCTCTTCCATTTGTTCCTCTCCTCTTCTTATTTTTCCTCTTGTTCAGCTATCCTTACTCCTCTTTCTATTCTCCCTTTCTTTTCTCTTATTCCTCTCCTCCTCCTTTCTTTCCACTTCCCTTCCTCTTATCCATCTTCTTTTCCTCTTTTTTCATTTCTCCCAAAATTCTCTTCCTCTCATTCATCTTATCTTCATCTCCTCTTTATCTTGTTCCCTTCTTTTTCTTCTTCATCGTATTCCCTTCCTTTTCCTTTTGGTCCTCCTCTCTTACCCTTTTGCTTCTTCTCATTACTTTCTTCTTCCTCTCATTCCTTTCTCTTATTCGTCTTCTCTACCTCCCATTCATGTTTTTTCAAGTAATATCATCCAATCATCCATTAATTAATTGTGAAAAATCTTGCTTAAACAAATTGAAAATCAAAATGGTTAAAATAAAAATGCTCCTACTTCTCCTCAACAGTTTAACATATGAATGCACCTTTCTACACCTTAACGGGGTTGTGCACTTTTGGTGGGGCTCACGCAAACCCTCCCTCCTGAGCAAACCTGTGAAGGAACTTACCGGGGTCCTACACTCCATGGCCTCCGCTGCTCCACTGTGCTCCCTGGATATAAACTTCTTGTTTGACATCACTGCAGCCAATCAGCGTCACAGCAAATGGTCATGTGACGCAGAGGGAGCAGTTCGCTGCTTCAGGCAGTGATTGATTGTAGTGGCATCAAACAGGAGGTTTACATGCAGGGAGCCCAATGGAGCAGCCAAGGATATGGAGTGAAGGAGCTGGGAGCCAGCATCTGGAAGCAGGTAAGTATGCTTCCCTTTGCAGATCTGGTCAGGAGGAAGGAGATTGCCAACTGCTCCCACCCCAAAAGAAAGGTGCACAACACCTTTAATTCACTCTTTGGATTCCCTTGGGGTAAATATAATGCCCTATTCTGCATTAGTAGGGCAGATGGAAAGGGGTAGAGATGAGCAAAGTTATGAAAAATTCGTTTCGGCTGCTTTGCAAAATTTAACAAAGAAATTCGCTTTGTGAGGAATTACTTCATTTCTTTGTATGTAGCGGGAACAATGATTGGAACACTGCCCCCCGAAATGTTAATCTCAGATGCTGCAATAAGCGATGAATGCAGCAACTGAGATTAACATTGATGGCTCTCACGGTTTAATCCAGTACAAAAAAAACTAAAATAAATACTCACCTTATCCATTTGATCATGTAGAGGCTGTCACAGCCATCTTGATTGAAGACAATCACACAAAATGTTGCGCAGTAACGTGATGACACCATCATGCTGGCTGGGGTAGTGGTGTCATACGTCATGATGCGCAACATTTTGTGCGGTATGTTCAATAAAGATGATCGCAGCAGCTTCTATGCAATCAAATGGATAAGGTAAGTATTTAAAAATTTTTACCGGATAAACCCCTGAAAGCCATCAATGTTAATCTCTGATGCCGCGATCTGCCATGAACGCAGCATCTGAAGGGCTCAATGATAGGGGCAGTGGGATGAGGTGCCTATGTATTTTCTTGAATAAAAATTTTCCTAAAATTTGTATTGAATTCCACTTCAGATACTTTGATTCCCTCAACACTAGAAAGGGGTAACCAAAGCAAACCACTCCTTTAACCACTTGCCGCCATGCTAACGCCGATGGGCGTCAGCGCGGCGGCTCTCTCAGGTCTCACTCACGCCTATCGGCATCATCTCGTGAGACCCGAGATTTCGCATGAACGCGCGCGCGCCGCGTGTGCGCGTTCATGCGATCGTAACCGGGACAACTGAAACTACAGCCTGCCAGCGTCTGATATGCCTGCTGTCTGCTCCTCTGGTGGTCCATTTGTCTGGGACCACCAGGGAAAACATAAGTAAAGTGCACCAATCACTACACCCCCCCCACCCCCCATCACTGATTAACCCCTGATCACCCATGTCACCCCCCCTGATCACCCCCTGTCACCCCCCTGTCACTAATCACCCCCCTGTAAGGCTCATTCAGACGTCTGTATGTGTTTTGCGGATCCATGGATCTGTGGATCCGCAAAATACGGACACCGGCAATGTGTTTTTTGCATTTTGCGGATCCGCACATTGCCAGAACTATATAGAAAATACCCTTTCTTGTCCGCAATTGAGGACAAGAATAGGACATGTTCTATATTTTTGCGGATCTGGAAGTGCAGATCCGCAATTCCGGATCCGAGCGGGACAAAGTCTGTCCCCATAGAATTGAATGTATCTACAATTCCGTTCCGCAAAATTTTGCGAAACAGAATTGCGGACGTGTGAATGAGGCCTAAGGGTCCCTTAGCGATCGCAGCTTTACAGCTTTCCCCTCTTTTTTTTTTTTTGCACATTTTTTAGAGATTTTTTCATCCACATTGATCAATGTGAATGAAGAAATCTGTGCCGTTCATTTTTTTCTTTCAGCCCAGAGTCTGAACGGAAAAAAAAATCTCATTACCCGTATGCTCAATATAAGGAGAATAGCAGAAACTCCTAATTCTGGCCATACGGGTAATGATTGCGGAGACCCTCAAATGCCAGGGCAGTGGAAAAACCTCGCAAGTGACTCCATTTTAGAAATTAGACACCCCAAGGTATTCGCTAAGGGGCATAGTGAGTTCATGGAAGTTTTATTTTTGACACAAGTTAGCGGAAAATGAAATTTTTGAAAAAAAATCAATTTCCGCTAACTTGTGACAAAAAAGAAAAAATTCCATGAACTCACTATGCCCCTTAGCGAATACCTTAGGGTGTCTACTTTCCGAAATGGGGTCATTTATGGGGTGTTTGTACTGTCTGGGCATTGTAGTGCGTCAGAAAACAGGATAGGTGCTCAGAAAATCAAAGTGCGGAAACTCACTTTTTTGCAACATAGTTTGTAAACGCTATAACTTTTACCCAAACCAATAAATATACACTTATTGCATTTTTTTTTTATCAAAGACATGTAGAACAATAAATTTAGAGAAAAATTTTAATTGAAATGTAGTGTTATTTGAAAATTTTTACAACAGAAAGCGAAAAATGACGTTTGTTTTGCAAAAATTTCGTCAAAAAAAGGAAAATATCAAAAAAAGTAAAAATGTCAGCAACAATGAAATACCACCAAATAAAAGCTCTATTAGTGAGAAGAAAAGGAGGTAAATTCATTTGGGTGGTAAGTTGTATGACGGAGCAATAAACGGTGAAAGTAGTGTAGTGCGGATTTGTAAAAAAGGGCCTGGTCACTAGGGGGGTATAAACCTGTGGTCTTCAAGTGGTTAACTGAATAAGTATTTATATTGTTATGATTTTAGCTCTTTTTGGAGCATTGTTTATTTGTTTCCTGGAATCCTGTTTAGTCCAACAGATATCAGTCACATTAAATGAATACTTTTCTATTTTTGACTACTTACAAAAAAAGGCAAGAGATTTGCATTTTGTCTTTTTGTATATTTTCCATACATATTTTTACATCAATCTTCCTGAAGGGATTTAACTTGAAAGGAAATTTGGTTTATGGTCCTAAATGGTCCTAACATCCATATGAAAAATGCAGCTTTTCTTCTACATTCTTTCCTTCTCTATTTTTAAGGTTGCATTTTGAAGTATTTCATTTTATTTTACCTACCGTAGTTCCCTAATCCTTATCCATGTAATTGCATCTTCACACCCACAAAGGATCTAAAGCTGAATACCAAACCTTCTACTTGGATAACTGTCTAATGGGCACATTTCTATGGCTGACTTCCCCCTCATCCTTTATTAATGGTTCACTAGGCCTCACTTGGAACAAATCCTTTGGGCTGCTGTCCGTGAACTTGCTTGCAACTTATTTGGTGAAGGAAAGAGATCTAAAAGGCTATTTAAAAACTCATTCCCCCCTATTTTAATAACTGATTTTCTGTTATAAATTAATCCTTTACGTGGACTAGCTTATGCGAAATGCCAAACATCTGGCCCTGTGCTAGTAGGCAGCCCTAATTAGGCAGAATTTTAACAGCATTTTAATTAAGAATGAGCCACTGTGAAACTTACAAAGAAAATGTCTGCTTTTAAACAAACATATCCATGAGTGCTGTAATCTGAAAGGATGGATTTGGCACGTAACTGAGCCGAATGGAGCCCACGGGCCCCATAGACTATAATGCATGCACAACTTTTGTCTCCGCTTCAAAAATCTTCGTCTGAGCGGAAACCTAACGGACCCCATTAAAGTATATGGGTTCCGTAGGCTCCATTCGGTTCAGTTATGTGACAAATCCGTCCATTCCGTTCTTCGGCTCCTATTACGGAGCAAGAGAATGGAAAGGCTGAACGCTGATGTGAACTCAGCCTAACTGACGTGTGAACAAGGCCTAAGTAGCACTGTGTCACCAAGTGGCATGGGACAGCAGAAGCTCTGAGGTCAGATGGTGCTGAAGCCAGTGAATGTTTGCAGTGGTGTACAAGACATCACACTTCTGGTCTGCTGAGGACTGGAAGAAGCTGGGATGAGAGCCTCACTGCTGGCATTCAATAGGTGAGTGCTTTTTTTTAAATTACTTTTATATACTTTCCTAACCCACACCAAGTTTAAAGGGAACCTGTCATCAACTTTCTGCTGACCTCACTGATGTTGGTTCTCGGCAAGCACTTACTTTTAATTTTTAAATGACAGACCGCTGAAATCAACTCACCTGTCTTTAATTTATACTGCCGTTAGTATGGGCAGCATAAAGTTGATGACAAGTTCCCTTTAAGGACAATGATGCAAAGATTTCTGTGATTCATCTGGAGTCTTCTGGGCACAATCCCCTCATTGAGTGCTGCCATGTTGTGCCAGTACTCCATATAAATAATTCCTCTTCTGGATCATGATCCCTCATCCAGGCAAGAAACATTTCTGGATAGATCTCCAACAGATCTATTCATGTCTGATCTCCATGTTCCAGAGGAGCTTATCTCAACCTGGGCATAAGGTGAATTAAAATTTTTGCTATTTTTTTACTTTCCCAGTGGGATTATGCATGAATATTCTTATCAGACAGGCCAATAAAATAGGTGTCTGAAAACCCTTAATACTGAAACCCAGGTACAGGTTGTGTGAATTGTTTTCCTGAAATACGAATGCATTGGGGTAAAATGTGGAAAGTATCAGATTGAGTGCAGGGATGGGAATTCCTGTACCCAAAGTAGGAGCAGATGTGAAAAGTTGACATGAAAAATATTGTTGTTGTAGCAAAAATCCCTCTGTGTTTTTCCTGGACATATTTACATTACAACTTTAAATTATGCAGACGGGGTAGTGAAAAAGACGGCGTAACTGTGACCCATGAGAAAAGCCTTAGACTGCTCTCTGTAGTATAGCAAATTCACTTCCCTAACTTAATAATCTCTCCCTGTGATACTTTTCCATGTTACAATGAATGATTTACCTTTGAAAGTAACAAAATCACCTAATTGCATCAGGCCAAGTTCTCTATGGAGAGGTGACCCTCAGGTCTCTAAGTGACGATTAAAAATAAACTTGACGTGGTTTTTCACAGGGTTTTTTTGTTGTACAAAAGCATCTGACAATCTACACTTCAGGCCAATGGCATGCCAAGTGCATGGTGGAGCACGGATACAGACACATGTGCTAGCGATTTCATCACCTCCCAAGGGAAGACCTTGTACGACGTACAATATTTTTAACTGGCTGAAAATGTAACTAATACATTCTGAATGTTATCTTTCCCTTTGACTGCTTCAAAGCAAAGTCGAACCAAGAGTTTCTTTTCGTAATGTAATGTGTCTAAAATATTTCCAAGAAAGCAAAAGCTTGAAATATTTTCTTTACCGCCAGGTCACTTGTTCATCTATCCAAACATCCTCAATTTAGCTCATGTTATGCAGATGTCCCCATCAAACTTGGCAGGAGAATTGGAAATTAGAGATTTCAATTGTTTTAATGGGAATGTTTTGAAAGATTATTCAGAAATTGTGCCCGCATCATCCATCATCATTGTCCAGGCATGACTTTAATATTTACTTAAGCGGTGTGGATTTTTACACTTTTATCTGTGATATTTGGATAAAAAAGTAATAGCCGGTGCCAACGAAAAAATATCCAGCTGTATTTTATTCTGAGAACATGACTCTGCACAAATAATTTGAGGGGTTCTAGAAATTAATAAAAACAGATTTGACCCAAAAAGTTAGTTTTTATCGTGGCACAGTTTTCAGTTCTCTCAATGCTGCCACCATGCATTTTTTAATGGCTATATCTAGCAAAGTCTATGTAGGTGCCTACAGGTATGTAAGTGTATCCTTTTATAAAATTATAAAACATGTAAAGGAGTTGCCCCATTAGGACAATCTTTGTCCATATGCACTAATGGGGTATATGATTGTCATGGTGAAAGGTCAAATACTCACAACCCGCTCTATTTGCCAGAACAGAGAGCCATTACAAAGAATAGCTCTTGCTCTGAAGTACTTGGCACCAGGGCCATATTTACAATTAGGCACACAAGGGCAGATACCTAGGGTGCCGCCCAGTGGGAGTGTGCCTGAGAGATGTTTTTTTCTTACAAAAAATTCCACTCCCCTGCTAACAGGGTAAGCTGGTCATACAAGGAGGAATTTTCGGGGGTTGGCGGGGTACTGCCCCGCTGTGAACACTCCAGACACAACAGGAGAACCAGAACATGCCCTATATTTACTACACTGCAAGACCAAGAGCTGAAGGAAGTGTGATGACCTCATGTGATCAGTGTCGAAGTGGGCAAAGACCAGCATTAGAGAAAAGTGGTGGTGAACGACCTGTGATGATGTCATGTAAAAAGCTGAATTTTTCTGTATGTTTTGTTGTACCGTATGTCATGTCCATCTAAATAAGTTTTTTGCAGTACGGTTAGGGGGAGGGGTTGGATTGAGTATTTGGCATGGGAAGGAGGGGTGCCATTTCAAGTTCCACCCTCATGCAACTGAAAAGTTTGAATTGGCCCTGGCTTCATCATCAACAAGGCAGAGGTGGAGTAGAAAGATCAACGATTCTTCTCTTCCTCCTCACTGTGGTGTTAAGTATAAATCTGATTGGTGGAGCGACAGCAAGTGGGAATTGCAAATCAGCTCAATCACACTCAGTGACAGACACCAACGCCACCAAGGAGGAAGTAGGAGCCGCTGTGTGACGTGACACACTGTCACAACCATGTCATCAGCGGAGAGACAGGCGCATGAACTGCTGAAAAAGGCACCTAATTTATTAAGATGTGTGTGCCTCTCAATAAATTAGGTGCACCTAACTTCAGTGGGCTTCTTAGCACTCTTACTCTTATTCTTTGCCTTGAATTCTCATTGCCACAATTTAAGCATTTAGAAATCAGTTAAGAATTTCCCAATTAAGCCAAAACAAATATTAAAAACATTTTACTAGAGTTTAAAAAAATTAATCTTCTATTGTCATCAAATTTTCTATTAAGCTCTTAATAATTCCACCGCATTCCAACCACTGATTATTAATTTCTGCTGCATAATGACTTGTTACAATGCAATGGTTTTCTCATTCGCATTGCCTTCCTTTTTCATCTTATAATTCCTATTTCATGCCACTATTACCACCCAGGAACTGATTTAAGAAATTAGGATGCATGGCAAGGAGATTAGAGGAGAGAGACATAAAGATGTTAATCAAGACACCTAATTTAAGTCTTTTCAATCAGTAATGGACTGAAAATGCGGCCTCCTGGGAAAATCTAGATGAATAGAGTCCATCTACCCTGTAAACTGACATATTTGCATATTATTTAATGTATTGCTTTGTAATAACTCTCTAACACGTTTGTTCTCTTTATGTCAACAATACGAATCCTAATTGAATGTAGGAAAGCGAAAGAGACAGTCAAATGTTCTGCAAAGCCATAGGAATTGATGCCTGGAAAGTGGTTATGAAATTAAAGAAGGCTAAATGTCGTTGGAAAACAGTTTTGTGGCTTTATAGGTCTATTATCCCTACTTGGCAACCTTCCTTCAATTCCCCACAGTCAAACCAGATAAAGCTAGTGGGCATATGAGCGGCAAATTAGCTTTGTAAAGATCTAAGTAAGGGTGGTAGAGAATGACTCCATCTGTACAGAGTATGTCTGTATTGTATGATGGGTCTCAATACTTCATGGAGTAGATAGAAAATGAAAATAGAAAAGAGCCAGAATAAAAATTTAACCTATATTTCAGAAAATTCTAACATACCCATGTTGTTCACCAGCAAAGCATACATTTGGCATAAGTTTGTCCACTTTACACAAACTTATTGACTCAACTGACTCAACTGTATGAAAAATACATATATGAGTTTTGGTGTGTTAGGCAGGAGGCAGGGAACATATTGGGGGGGATCAAAGACTGGCGTCATATGACAGTCTCTGATATACCCTGCGCTGCTAGAGGACTTGCTTAATTTATGACGAGGTGCAGACCACACAAAGCAGAAAAATAAAAAATGGAGACTGCATGTCCAAAATGTGAAATTCATTCTAGACGCAACGTTTCGGCTAGAGAACTTGACAAAGGTGCTCTACCCAAAACGTTGCGTCTGGAATAAATTCCACATTTTGGACGTGCTGTCTCCATTTTTTATTTTTCTGCTTTGTGCAGTATCTTATCTATATGGGGAAGATGACCACTTCCTCTGGAGATGTGCACCCACTACTCATATTCAAGGAGTGCTGTTCACTTAAGTTTATTTCAATCTTGAGGTGAACACCATGTCATAAATTAGGCACATTCTCCATTTAGGCCAGGAAATTGCCATAAATGATGATAAATGTTCTGGGATGAATAGCCCCCCGCCACCACAGCCCCTTTTTGGAAAGTGGAGAGGGCAGAGTATAGACACCACTTGCATCTAGATTTAGGTACAATAATGTTCAAGAAGTTCCAAACCCAGTGTTTCTGACTTTTTAACTCCAAAAAACTAGTATAGCTGGAGTGATAAATTCAGACAAATTGATGTGACGTTGCTTTTTTTGTTGTATGAAAAGCAAATAAAGCACGCCGATTTAACAAAAAAAAATCTGTGCTTTGGATTGCATTTATTGATGTGCCTGAGACTATCTGATCGAGGAGACGGAGGACCTGGGAACTAATCCGCTGTGAGACATTTATTGGGAGTCAGAGGTCCTTATTACAGCTGTACAAGTGTCATAGACGCTTGTTCAGGTCATTTTACTCTCTGAAAAAAATATAAAACATACAAATGCACCTTAGACTTTTTCTGCCTTTTATCAGCACAGGCGATCTGTGAACAGCTCAGGCAGCGCAGTGATGTTGCCTGTGCCTGAAACATCCAATAACAAAGCTCCTTACAGCAAGGAGCTTTGTGTTTAGGGAGGCTGTCAGAGTAGTATTGTGTGCTGCACCAGGGGGTAGAAGGTAGGAGCTGTAAGGAGGAGGGGTTAGCTCCCAGGCAGGCATTGTCAGGGATCCCAAGTCTCCCTGAAGTTCAGGGAGTCTCCCTGATGCCCGCATGTAAAACAATATATCCCGGAAATAGAGAGGCACTGGGGGGCTGATGGAGAGGCACTGGGGGCTGATTAGAGGCACTTGGGGGCTGTTGAGAGGCACTGGGGGGCTTATGGATGTAATAAAAAGTTTGTGGGGGAAAAAAAAAAGAAAACCTCCCTGAAATGAGAAGTGCACCTCCCTGAAATGAGTTTTCGCAGGTTGGGATGTCTGCATTGTACTCAGGAGAGTAGGGGGACTGGTGTACTGGGCCGAGAACACCAGCGAACATGGCGGCAGTGGAGCTGAAGAGGAGGGGAGTTCCAGAGGGGTGGGAAACTATAGCTTAGCCCAGACATCCAATTTGACGTACAGTACAAGTTGACAGCGCAGCAATGTATCGATGTGTGTAATGTATGTAGTGCAATGTGTGATCATCACACACTGCACTACATACATCCCACACTACACTAAATACATCACTACAGACATCACACACTGCACTACAGACAGCACACACTGCACTACAGACATGACAAACTGCACTACATATCACACACACTGCACTACAGACAACACACGCTGCACTACAGACATCACACGCTGCACTACATACAGTACATCACACACTGCTCTCCATATATTACACACTGCACTACATACATTACAAACTGCACTACAGACATCACATACTGCACTACATATATCACACACACTGCACTATAGATGGCCCACACTGTGATGTATGTGGTGTAGTGTGTGTAATGTATGTGGTGCAGTGTGTAGTGAATGCAGGCAGCCTATTATAGCCAAGTGATAAAGTACAGTGAAGATCCGCCATATTGGACTGGACTTTATTACTTCACTTTAATTGCCCGATGTTATTTACATTATTAATGGTTCCCTGCATACCCACCTCTTAGACCACATTCACACCACCGCATTTAGTTCTGTTGTTCTTCTAAGTTAGATGAGAAGAACAATGAAAATAATAGAAGTGCTGGATCAGGCACATAAGGCTGTTTGTTTGTGATATGTTTTTTTTATAACTTTTTTTTTTCTTTACAATAGAACTCTGTGGTGACGGATGCCTCAGTATGGCATCTGTCTGAGGAATTCCTTAGCATTAAGATTTTTTGTGTATGTTAAACATATGACAAAAACGTGATGGGAACCCAGCCTAACTGACAGGAACAGAGCCGAACAGACGCCACTGACTATGATGGAGTCCATTCAGTTTCCTTTCGGGATCCTGTCTTTTTACCAGACAAAAAACTCCTGCATATTAGGCTTTTTTGTCTGGTCTTGTTGACAAAATCTTCAACAGCCTCCAGCGTGCATGTATAGGCCTACTTATTATTTGTCTGAATTACTGCAACTTCTGTACTCCTTCGAGGTGAAACATTTTACTCAAAAATTGTATTTTTACCATTACTGACCTCTGCTGGGTATATAGTTGAATATGTCTGGGGCAGACATTTGACAACAGTCGCACTAAACATAAAATCCTAACTGGGTGTGAACTATGCCTTATTTTTATTCAGTTTAATGTTTTATATGGCAACTCATCTCAGTGACATTTATATTCCTGGATTGTAGAGATGCAATACTTACAGGGGTTGTCCATTTTGGACACAACCGTGTATTAGAAGAGTTTCCTAAAAATAAGGGGATCACAGTCCAGCTGTTGGGATGGTCAGAGATCACATATAATGTGTGGTTAAACCTAGTGGCAAGTGCTCATTTTGATCACGGCACCACCACAGTGCAGATGAAGAGTTACACGTGTCTCACTGAAATCAATGAGCAGTCAATGTGATTTATTTGTGCGTTGGGTCCTCCAGAACAAGAGATGATCTTTGTTTAAGTTAAACAGATTGGGCGCTTTTTTATAATGACCGATTCTCAGGATTTGTCATCAATATGAGATCATTGGGGGTCCGACTGGCAGCACTAGAGATGAGCGAATCAAATCAGACGAAGTGGAATTCGATCCTAATTTCATGAAAAATTTGATTCGCAATGAATGGGAATTTCCTCGCACTTCGTGTTAACTAGTGTTGAGCGAACCCGAACTTTGCGAGTTCGAGTACCCAGACCCGAACCCGAACTATGCCGGAAAAGTTCGGGTTCGAGTTTGGTGTTAGGGCATTTAATAAAGCTTGTTGAAAAGCTGCAGGACAGCCAATCAATAAGCTTTTAAGCTGTGGACACTTAGAAGCCATCAAAGCCATGCCTACTAATGGCATGGCTGTGATTGGCCCGTGCATCATGTGACCCAGCCTCAATAAAAGCTGGATCATGTGTAGCTCCGCCCAACAGCTCTGAGTATTGCAGTAACAGGAATCAGGCAGCTGAAGTGAGGGAAAGTGTTATAAATCTCATCTGGCTATTTATACTGGGGTGACCTATAGTGATTTTTTTTTTTGTGGGTACAATGCACAATCTTTTTAACCATGACACAAAAATATAATAGTTAATCCATCTGTTACATTGGTGGGTGACATAAACCAATTGTTTGTTTGAGGTACACTTGCTCTGCAAACGTGACATGGAAATAAATCTAGTTAATCCATCTGTTGGTTCGGTGGGTGACCTCAAAGAATGAGGAGAGCATCAAATAAGGGACGTGGTCCTGGTCAGGGTGCTGCTGGTGTTAATGGAGCTCCTGTTTCAGAGAGAAGAACGTGGACATGGTCGATCTGTGCCAGCTTCACGCCCAAATAAAACACCTTCCTCAGGTGCACGTAGGTGACAGAACATTCAGCGTTATTTTGTAGGCCCGAATACCGGTGTACGAATGGTGAGGCCAGAACAAGTAGAGGCAGTAGTAGATTGGGTGGCTGACAGTGCCTCCAGTTCCTTCACATTGTCTCCCACCTGGTCCCCTGCTGAAAGCTCAGAGTTGGCACCTGCAGTCCATGGGCCTCTGTCTTTCACCTCACCCCCTTGCAAATCAGGCAAGCAGTTTGAGCCCCAAGTCATGCAGCAGTCTCTTATGCTTTTTTATGACTCTGCTGGCAGGGTTTCTGTCGGCCATCCACCTAGCCCTGCCCCAGAAGTAGAAGAGATTGAGTGCACTAATGCCCAACCACTTGGGGTGAGGAGTGGGTGGAAGATGATGTGGAGGATGATGAGGTCCTAGACCCCAATGGAATCAAAGTCATGCGAGTGACGTCAGCAGTTCGGAGGAAGAGGTGTTGGTCCCACAGTGCCAGCAGCACAGCAAAAGAGTGAGCAGGGTGTAAAAGCAGAGTGGCTGTCCCCTAGCCAGTACGCCTGCTACCGCCCACCGCACCCAGGGACTGAGCACACCAAAGCCAGCTCCAAGGAGGTCTCTGGAGTGGCAGTTCTTCAGACAATGTGCTGACAACAAGATGGAGAGTGGTTTGCACGCTGTGCAATCAGAGCCTGAAGCAAAACAGAGGGTGGTTATTAACGGTACACACTCAGATTGGGCAACTGTCAATAGTGGGGTACCTCAGGGGTCAGTACTGGGCCCTATTCTTTTCAATATATTTATTAATGATCTTGTAGAAGGCTTGCACAGTAAAATATCAATTTTTGCAGATGACACTAAACTGTGTAAAGTAATTAACACTGAAAAGGACAATATATTGCTACAGAGAGATTTAAATAGATTGGAGTCTTGGGCAGATAAGTGGCAGATGAGGTTTAACACTGACAAATGTAAAGTTATGCACATGGGAAGGAATAATGCAAGTCACCCGTACATACTAAATGGTAAAACACTCGGTAACACTGACATGGAAAAGGATCTAGGAATTTTTATAAACAAAAAACAAAGCTGCAAAAACCAGTGTCAGACAGCTGCCGCCAAGGCCAATAAGATAATGGGTTGCATCAAAAGGGGCATAGACGCCCGTGATGAGAACATAGTCCTACCACTTTACAAATCGCTAGTCAGACCACACATGGAGTACTGTGTACAGTTCTGGGCTCCTGTGAACAAGGCGGATATAGCAGAGCTGGAGAGGGTTCAGAGGAGGGCAACTAAAGTAATAACTGGAATGGGGCAACTACAGTACCCTGAAAGGTTATCAAAATTAGGGTTATTTACTTTAGAAAAAAGACGACTGAGGGGAGATCTAATAACTATGTATAAATATATCAGGGGTCAGTACAGAGATCTCTCCCATCATCTATTTATCCCCAGGATTGTCACTGTGACAAGGGGACATCCTCTGCATCTGGAGGAAAAAAGGTTTGTACACAAACATAGAAGAGGATTCTTGACGGTAAGAGCAGTGAGACTATGGAACTCTCTGCCTTAGGAGGTGGTGATGGTGAGTACAATAAAGGAATTCAAGAGGGGCCTGGATGTATTTCTGGAGTGTAATAATATTACAGGCTATAGCTACTAGAGATGGGTCGTTGATCCAGGGAGTACTTCTTTCCTCTGGATCAACTAACAGGATGACAGGCCGAACTGGATGGACAGATGTCTCATTTCGGCCTTATGTACTATGTTACTATGTTACTCCATAAACATGGCCAGTGCCGATTACGCCATCCTCAGCGTTACTATCCCACTTCTAGGAACTTCTAGGAAGAGGGTTCATTTCCACGGTTATCAGGCCAGTCATTCACAAGTGGCTCGGAGGTTGGGTTCCTGCACCAACAGAGGCCAGGTACACAACTGTCCAGCCTGGGCACAGTTCTGGAGGATGAGAAGGAGGAGAAACTGTGTTCACAGCAGGATGTCACCCAAAGCAACTCATGGCCATCACTCAGAGGACACAGATGATACACCTCCCACAGAGGACAGCTTGTCGTTGTCTCTGGGCAGCCTGGCACACGTGAGCGACTATATGTTGCAGTGCCGTCCTCAATTCCGTCACTGGAGCGTGATCGGAAGATGCGCAAGTACAAGCGCACGCTGGTAGACGCGCTGCTAATGGCATTCCCACCTGACAGCTGGGGCTCAGTGGAAGCACAAGGCGAAAGACGAGGAGGAGGAAGAAGTCGCCAATGCATCTGGGGCACCGTCAGCACCTTTAGAAGGGAGGGCTAGCATGGCTGAAATGTGGAAAAGCTTTGTCAGCACGCCTCAATAACCAGCACCACCAGCCGATACGGAACGTCTTAGCAGGAGGCAGCATTTCAGCAACATGGTGCAACAGTACGTGTGCACACGCCTACGCATAGTAACTGATGGATCTGCCCCATTCAACTTCTGGGTCTCCAAATTGGTCACATGGCCTGAGCTTGCCCTTTACCCCTTGGAGGTGCTGACCTGCCCTGCGGCCAGTGTATCGTCCTAACATGGGTTTAGCACGGCAGGGGGGGGTGATCACAGGCAAGTGCAGCCGCCTGTCCACAGCCAGCTCACTGTCCTTGTCCTTACCTTGTGCTGAATAGACAAGTATATCAGCCGCACCCAGCTATTGTTACACTCCAGCGCACATCTCTTTGCATTCTCTTTTCTAGTTCCCAATGTTTTGGGGTTATCCCAAATTTATAAAAATAAATAAATACATAAATAATGGAAAACAAACAAAACTAAAAAAACAACATAAACAATGTTGGCTACCTGCTTCCATCTACACCGCCACGTCCACCGCCTCCTCAACCTTCTACTCACTTTGACCTCCACCTCCTAGTTTGAGTATTTTTATTTAAAAATGTTTATATTCTATGTTATTTTACATCATTTCCCTATCCACATTTGTTTGCAGGGCAATTGTCCTGCTCTTACCCCCATTTTGCTTCCTTTTGCAGCCCTCTAGCCCTCACTATGACTATTTTATAGCCATTTTAGTGCACCAAAGTTCGGGTCCCTATTGACTTCACTGGGGTTCGGGTTCAAGTTCAGGTCAAGTTCAGATCCCGAACCCAAACTTTGACCCAAAGTTCGACCGAACTCGGCAAACCTGAACATCCACAGGTCCGTTCAATCCTAGTAATAACGAATCGCAATTTTTCCTAAAATGGCGGCCACACGTTTGAGGACATGGGGCAAGGAACTCTGGGAAGGCGGGATCACCAAGATTGACATGCATGCATGCAGCCAATCAGCAGCCAGCCCTCACAGCCGTATAAATATAGATTAGATTCTGCCATTTTCCAGCGTTCTGAGTGCAGGGACAGACGTGAGAATGTGAGCAGGGACAGCAACTGGAAAAAGCTAATTGTGAAAAAAAAACTGAATTTTTTTTTTATTAGCGCAGGTAAAGTATACGGAGGAATCTTTTCACAGCATCTTAGTGCAGAGAGAGACGTCAGAAGGCACTAGGGACAGTGCTAGAAAAGCGATTTACAAGTGCAGGGAAAGATTATTTGGGGATTCAAATAGCCATTATACAGCTCTGTCATTCCAGCAATTTGTTCTTGGGGTGCAAGTGCTATGTTGAAAAGCCTTTAGTGGCTTATATCTTTGGAAAAAGAAAAATATATACGCTCTTCACTTCTGCAGCTATATGTGCTGAGAGCAGTTAGTGACTTATTTCTGTACTACAAGAAAAATACATACGCAGTTCACTTCTGCAGTTATTGGGGGTTAAAAGCATTTAATGAGGTATTTCTGTACTACAAGAAAAATATATACGCAGTTCAGTTTTGCCGTTCTTTGCGGTAAAAGTGTTTAGTGGCCCACTTCATTACAAAAAAAATATATATGCAGTTCACTTCTGCGGCTATATGTGCTGGGAGAGTTTAGTGACATATTTCTATACTACAAGAAAAATATATATGCAGTTCACTTCTGCAGTTATTTGGGGTTAAAAGCATTTAGTGGCATATTTCATTACAAAAAGAAAAATATATACACAGTTCACTTCTGCAGCTATATGTGCTGAGATCCTTTAGTGATGTATTTCTGTACTACAAGAAAAATATATACGCAGTTCACGGTTGCTGTTATTTGCAGTAAAAGTGTTTAGGGGCATACTTCATTTTACAAAAAGAAAAATACATACGCAGTTCACTTCTGCAGCTATACTGTATGTGCTGAGAGCGTTTTTTGACATATTTCTGTACTACAAGAAAAATATAAACGCAGTTCAGTTCTGCAGTTATTTGGGGTTAAAAGAGTTTAGTAAGGTATTTCTGTACTACAAGAAAAATTCACTTCTGCAGCTTTGGCATCTGTATATTGTACATTGTTTTACTAACCCTGGTATGTGAACTATGTAAATATCTAGCTGTAAGTGCAATATTGTAATTGAGTCTTCACTAACAGCAGAAAAGCATATATGACGTAGGAAGGAGGCATGTTCTCTTCGGTAGGATGAAACCTTCATGCTCTGGAAAAGATAAGGCGTTGTCTGAGAGCTGGAGTATATGGGAGCATTCTTAGCTGATTCAAAGAATGATGGCCACATCTCTATCAACCAGCAACCCAGCGGTTCTTGATTGGTTAACTCGGTCATCCACTTCATCCCAAGTGACATCAAATACCCCCAGCCAGCACAACCCTTAGTTGGCATGGCCCGGGAGCAGGCTATGTGCCCTCACCTGTCCTTAATCTGCCTCTGTCTTTTTCTGTTCCCTCACCATGAGAAGTAGTATATGCTGTAGGCTCAGCTACACTTTTTAGTGAGGAAGAGCAACTAGAGGACAGTCAGCAGCTACTGCCCAGCCAGGATGTGGAGGAAACATTCGCCACTTCCTCCGCTGGGCCGGCAAGTGGTAAGGAGGAGAGTGGCGTGGGCGGTGGTGTTGCGAGCGGTCAGGCTCCTGACCCAGAGGCCGTTGAGGAGGACATCAGTGACGTGCAGTCACTACTCGAGGATGATGAAGCCGATAGCACTTGGGAGCCGTGTGCAGAAGGGGCTTCATCATCATCAGGAGAAGAGGGTGGCAGCTTGCCTGTGAGGCAGCGGTGGAGCCAGCAAGGTGGTAGCATGGCTGGGAGTCATCAGGCTGGCAGCAGTGGGAGGTCGGGAGCCAAACATGCCTGGAGTAGACCACTTTCTTCGCAGCAGCCTGCCCGGGAAGTAGTGGTGCAGGGATTCACGGAGGTAGCAGTCAGTCTGGTACTGGTATTGCCACCTACCGCCCCACTCTGTCACCGGGTCACTTTGTGGTATCCTGATGCTGCTGCTATATCCACACTATGTCGCCTTGTCATTTTGTGGTCTCCTGATGCTGCTGCTGCCATCTCCACACTATGTCACCTTGCCTCTCTGTGGTATCTTGATGCTGCTGAAAGCTCCACACTATGTTACCTTGCCACTCTGGTATCCTAATGCTGCTGCTGCTGCCATCTCCACACTATGTCACCTTGCCATTTTGTGCTCTCCTGATGCTGCTGCTGCCATATGCACACTATGTCACGTGCCTCTCTGTGGTTTCCTAATGCTGCTGCTGCCATCTCTACACTATGTCACCTTTCCACGCTGTGGTATACTGATGCTGCCGCTATGTCCACACTATGTCACCTTGCGATTTTGTGGTCTCCTGATGCTGATACTGCCATCTCCACACTTTGTCACCTTGCCACTCTGTGGTATTCTGATGCAGCTGCCATCTCCACACTATGTCACCTTGCCATTTTGTGGTCTCCTGCTGCCATCTCCACACTATGTCACCTTGCCATTTTGTGGTCTCCTGATGCTGCTGCCATCTCCACACTATATCACCTTGCCATTTTGTGTTCTCCTGATGCTGCTGCTGCCATCTTCACACTATGTCACCTTGCCATTCTGTGGTATGCTGATACTGCTGCCACCTCCAGACTCAGTCATTGTGCCAGTCTGTGGCCTCCTGATTCTTCTGCTGCCCCCGCCACCTCCTAACCCTGTCATTGGGCCACTCTGCGGTCTCCTCATGCTTCTCACACCTCACCACTATGTCATAGGTCCACTCTGTGGACTTCTCATGCTGTTCCCTCCCTCCCCACTTCATGACTGGTCCATTATTTTGGCTTTTTGCCTGGCTGACATCATAATTTATTTGACCTTTCTTCTGATCTGTCAGAAGCAAGGAAAAATAGGATGCACAACGAATCCTGTCTGTGTAGAAGCTGTAAGGCCTTCTTGATGCTAACATCTACCTTATTTGGTCAGTTTTGGCCCCGTGACTGCCCAAATAAGTGAAGTATGCAGTGATTCTAAGAGCAACCCCTGTCAATTGCATGTCATACTGACTTACAGTGTTATTTCACTACCACAGCAGACTACCTATGCGTGTTACTGAAAGTCACAATGTTCTACACCCCTATAAAGGCTCTCTGCAGCCCGGAAATAGCAGTTTTTTAATGCGATTCGCCACGAATAAATTCGGATCGAAGCAAATGTTTCTGAAGAATTTGCCGAACCGGCCGAATCAAATTTTTGAAAAATTTGCTCATTTCTAGCCAGCACTCCCGCCAATCAGCTGTTTGAAGAGAAGGCATTGCTCATAGAAGCACAGCCTTCGTTTTACAGTTTACCTGCTCTCAGCAGCAATGAGCAGTGTAATTACAACTCAGCCATCCCATGCACTTTAATGCGTCGGCTCCTTCCTGTTCAAGTGAATTGTTCAATGCTTCTCTTTTCATTATTGTAAACAAGTTGGGGTCAAATTACAGCACTATGAATTCCAGTAACACCCCATGCTTAGAACTATAGGACACATCAAGTGCATTTTTTTGGAGTGAAGGAAGGGTTCTTTAAATGGGTTTTCTGGTACTTGTATATTGGGAGCGGCACTGCAGCAACTAGCTCTGTTCACTTCCAACAATGTACAGATCCTTAGTTGCAGAACTACTGTATCCCTGCCAATCAGATATTGATGGCTTATTATGAGAAAAACTTAAAGATACCATGATACCGTAAACACTTTTTACTTTTTAGTTATTCGTTCTAGCATTTCTGTTGGTATGGTTCCATGACTCAACTATAAACCCTCACGCCCACTGGTCGGGACAAGCTGAATTTGCTGGCGCTGTCTCAGAAAATTTTAGATAATCCTACCAAATTCTGGACTGTTGGCAACTATGGTCATGTCCCAAGATACATTATTTTCGGTCATTGTTTTTCTCTGGGCATAGTTTAACTTAAAAATTGCAGAATATCCCCATGTAGATGAAGCTTTAAACCAATGGCTGACCTTTCCCAGTGTGGGAAACAATATGTCATGGACATGACAAACAGCCACAAGTTGCTAAAACCATACTGTAACAGGGAATGCTTAGCTTTTTCAATGTCCAGATGGAGAACACCTATGAACACCATGTGATAGATAATATTTTATTTTTGTGCTATACTTATGTACTATAGTTTTCTAAGAGTTCAAAGAGTTCTGAACATTCTGGAATAAAGTGTGGAACATTTCTATATTAAGTTAAAGAGCTAAAAAATAATTATGACACTTTGATATAATATTCAATAGATAGTTATATAAAACATGAGTCATGCAATTTTTTCCCAGCCCACTAGCGCAGCCAAGATTTCAAGGCAACACTGAGAGAACAGAGCAAGGTCTCTAAACTAATAAAATAAACTTTTTGCAAATTTATCATTAGTAATAGTATGTCTGCCCTTGAAGATATTTTTTGTAGCTGGTTTGCGAGAAGATTAGTTCTGGATGTCATCTCCGCATTAACAAAAATAGATTTTTTGATGATAGATTTTAACCACATTAATCATAAGGTAGGAAATGGAGACGAGCAAAACATTTGAGATTCATTTCAAGGGTGGCAAGATGGAGCACTAGCAGCAAGGAGAGGTCTATTGATCGAATATAGCCTGCCTGGACTGTGGGAAAATTTCTGTATTGATGCAGTAATCATGTACCTTTACGCTGCTCCTTAATTATATTTTAAACCCCACAAAAAAAAAAAAAAAAAGGATTTCTGTGAAAATAAAGAAATAAAATTAAAGTATTTGCTTGTAGGTAGCTGCTTTTGAGGTGCACCTGCGCGTCTGATAGCAGAGACACAGCTACAGGTCCTGTCTTCTCTCTCCCTGTCTGTCAGCTGCCCTGCTCCTCTCTATTGTACACAACACACAATTCTTCTTTGGAATTCTAGACTGTTACTTTCCATGGGAATAAGTTTGATTTATTGATTTCTGACTGCCCCTGATAGATTTTTCACGGTCCCTGACTGACTAAGATCGATCTCCTGGCAGACACTGTAACACCCAACCTCCCTCTTTCCCAGCCTAGCACAGAATGGCGTTCTGCTCATTCTGCTAGGGCACGTCTCCACCTGCTGTAGCACTGATTGGCTAATCCAGGCTGTCTGTCAGCCTGGGAGCCAATCAGGGCAAGTCCTCCCCCCACTTCCTCTCAGGATCATGTGAGAACCTTTCTTCTTCCCCCCTAGTGCTTTTTTCTCACCAACCTGTACACTAAAATAGTGCCATACGCCAGTTTAGTGGATTAATCTGAAACTAACCCGGAAAGATTTGGTTTTGTCTGCCGTTCAAACAATGCCAAAGTAATCAGCAAACTTGGTTGGGTCCGAACTGCTCCGCTCAACCTTAGTAGGAAATAAATAGTGTTTTGATCTATAAATCTAAATATAATTGAGCATTTTATATGATTTGCTTGTCTTCCAGCTTTGGACTATACAGATTGATTGGTCTCTACTTAACATAATAATATTGGAATTCTGATGTCTTGGAGGAGGACATTACTTTTCACTGTAACTCAGGATCGAGCACTTGCTATTAAGCAGTTGCCCCAAACCCTTTAAACTTGCAAGGCTAACACTGGTTCATATTTTGTACTTTCTCATTCAACATGTTGATCTCATTCTCCAAAGCAGTTATATCAAGTCTGCTGGGTGCTGGAGTTTTGTAACAGCTGGAGATCCACAGATTGAAGACCACAACTCTTTAACCTCTCTCCAACTCTTAAGCCTCACCCATATGGTTGGATTACAAATCTGTATAAGCCCTGAGATGTATAAAGCCACAATATGGAAACCATAAATGTCCATGAATCTACTATACATTCATATTACTCCAATTTCATATAACGGCATAAAGACGTTTTTTGCTGATAGACCCATATGAAATTCATGCAAAAGAAAAAACTGGCATTGATTGGATCATATCTTAAGGAGGTATTGTCTGTTGTAAGCACTGGTTCTATTCAGAATATTATCTTTGTAATATGGTACCACCATCCATGAAGCTAGAAGAAAATTTCACCTTAGGTGGCACCTAGAGATGAGCAAACACCTGGATGTTCGGGTTCGAGAGGTTCGGCCGAACTTCCGGAAAATGTCCGGGTTCGTGATCCGAACTCAACCAGAACTTCATCCCGAACCCGAACCCCATAGAAGTCAATGGTGACCCGAACTTTTGGGCACTAAAAAGGCTGTAAAAGACTCCCGGAAAGGGCTAGAGGGCTGCAAAAGGCAGCAAAATGTAGGTAAATCCCCTGCAAACAAATGTAGATAGGGAAATGATGACTTAACATAAAATAAAAAAAAATTAACCAATATTAATTGGAGTTAGGTCCCATAGCACAGAATCAGGCTTCAAATCACACACCAATGGAGAAGGTCAAGGTCGCTTACTATTATTTCAACCCCAGCATCCAGACAAAGGAGAGAGGTCCCATAGCAGAGAATCTGGCATCATATCAACCACCACAGGAGAAGGCCACTTTCAGTGACTTAGGCCTTAGCACCCAGACAGAGGAGACATGTCAGATAGCACAAGCATTACATTTATACCATCCAGCACAGGAGAAGGCCACTTTTAGTTACTTTGACCCCTGCACCCAGAAAGAGGAGAGAGGCCCCACAGCACATATTCAGGCATCATATCACCCACCACAGGAGTAGGCCACCATTTAGTTAATTTGACCCCTGCACCCATGTCAGCTGGTACAAGCATCAGTTTTACATCACCCAGCAGTGCCAGCACAAGAGAAGGCCACTTTTAGAGACTTTGACCCCTGCACCCAGACGGAGGAGAGAGGTTTCACAGCAGAGAATCAGGCATTTAAATCAGCAAGCACAAGAGAAGGCCGCTTTCAGTGACTTAGGCCTTAGCACCGACACAGAGGAGACAGGTCAGATAGCACAAGCATCAGTTTTACATCAACCACCACAGGAGAAGGGCACTTTTAGAGACTTTGACCCCTGCAGCCACACGGAGGAGAGAGATCCCACAGCAGAGAATCAGGCATCATGTCAACCACCACAGGAGTAGGCCACCTTTTGTTTCTTTGACCCCTGCACCCAGAAAGAGGAGAGAGGTCCCACAGCAGAGATTCAGGCATTTATATCAGCCAGCACAGGAGAAGGCCGCTTTCAGTGACTTAGGCCTTAGCACCGACACAGAGGAGACAGGTCAGATAGCACAAGCATTAGGTTTACATCAACCACCACAGGAGAAGGGCACTTTTAGAGACTTTGACCCCTGCAGCCACACGGAGGAGAGAGGTCCCACAGCAGAGATTCAGGCATTTATATCAGCCAGCACAGGAGAAGGCCGCTTTCAGTGACTAAGGCCTTAGCACCGACACAGAGGAGACAGGTCAGATAGCACAAGCATCAGTTTTACATCAACCACCACAGGAGAAGGGCACTTTTAGAGACTTTGACCCCTGCAGCCACACGGAGGAGAGAGGTCCCACAGCAGAGATTCAGGCATTTATATCAGCCAGCACAGGAGAAGGCCGCTTTCAGTGACTAAGGCCTTAGCACCGACACAGAGGAGACAGGTCAGATAGCACAAGCATCAGTTTTACATCAACCACCACAGGAGAAGGGCACTTTTAGAGACTTTGACCCCTGCAGCCACACGGAGGAGAGAGGTCCCACAGCAGAGAATCAGGCATCATGTCAACCACCACAGGAGTAGGCCACCTTTTGTTTCTTTGACCCCTGCACCCAGAAAGAGGAGAGAGGTCCCACAGCAGAGATTCAGGCATTTATATCAGCCAGCACAGGAGAAGGCCGCTTTCAGTGACTTAGGCCTTAGCACCGACACAGAGGAGACAGGTCAGATAGCACAAGCATTAGGTTTACATCAACCACCACAGGAGAAGGGCACTTTTAGAGACTTTGACCCCTGCAGCCACACGGAGGAGAGAGGTCCCACAGCAGAGATTCAGGCATTTATATCAGCCAGCACAGGAGAAGGCCGCTTTCAGTGACTAAGGCCTTAGCACCGACACAGAGGAGACAGGTCAGATAGCACAAGCATCAGTTTTACATCAACCACCACAGGAGAAGGGCACTTTTAGAGACTTTGACCCCTGCAGCCACACGGAGGAGAGAGATCCCACAGCAGAGAATCAGGCATCATGTCAACCACCACAGGAGTAGGCCACCTTTGTTTCTTTGACCCCTGCACCCAGAAAGAGGAGAGAGGTCCCACAGCAGAGATTCAGGCATTTATATCAGCCAGCACAGGAGAAGGCCGCTTTCAGTGACTTAGGCCTTAGCACCGACACAGAGGAGACAGGTCAGATAGCACAAGCATCAGTTTTACATCAACCACCACAGGAGAAGGGCACTTTTAGAGACTTTGACCCCTGCAGCCACACGGAGGAGAGAGGTCCCACAGCAGAGATTCAGGCATTTATATCAGCCAGCACAGGAGAAGGCCGCTTCAGTGACTTAGGCCTTAGCACCGACACAGAGGAGACAGGTCAGATAGCACAAGCATCAGTTTTACATCAACCACCACAGGAGAAGGGCACTTTTAGAGACTTTGACGCCTGCAGCCACACGGAGGAGAGAGGTCCCACAGCAGAGAATCAGGCATCATGTCAACCACCACAGGAGTAGGCCACCTTTTGTTTCTTTGACCCTGCACCCAGAAAGAGGAGAGAGGTCCCACAGCAGAGATTCAGGCATTTATATCAGCCAGCACAGGAGAAGGCCGCTTTCAGTGACTTAGGCCTTAGCACCGACACAGAGGAGACAGGTCAGATAGCACAAGCATCAGTTTTACATCAACCACCACAGGAGAAGGGCACTTTTAGAGACTTTGACCCCTGCAGCCACACGGAGGAGAGAGGTCCCACAGCAGAGATTCAGGCATTTATATCAGCCAGCACAGGAGAAGGCCGCTTTCAGTGACTTAGGCCTTAGCACCGACACAGAGGAGACAGGTCAGATAGCACAAGCATCAGTTTTACATCAACCACCACAGGAGAAGGGCACTTTTAGAGACTTTGACCCCTGCAGCCACACGGAGGAGAGAGGTCCCACAGCAGAGAATCAGGCATCATGTCAACCACCACAGGAGTAGGCCACCTTTTGTTTCTTTGACCCCTGCACCCAGAAAGAGGAGAGAGGTCCCACAGCAGAGATTCAGGCATTTATATCAGCCAGCACAGGAGAAGGCCGCTTTCAGTGACTTAGGCCTTAGCACCGACACAGAGGAGACAGGTCAGATAGCACAAGCATCAGTTTTACATCAACCACCACAGGAGAAGGGCACTTTTAGAGACTTTGACCCCTGCAGCCACACGGAGGAGAGAGGTCCCACAGCAGAGATTCAGGCATTTATATCAGCCAGCACAGGAGAAGGCCGCTTTCAGTGACTTAGGCCTTAGCACCGACACAGAGGAGACAGGTCAGATAGCACAAGCATTAGGTTTACATCAACCACCACAGGAGAAGGGCACTTTAGAGACTTTGACACCTGCAGCCACACGGAGGAGAGAGGTCCCACAGCAGAGATTCAGGCATTTATATCAGCCAGCACAGGAGAAGGCCGCTTTCAGTGACTAAGGCCTTAGCACCGACACAGAGGAGACAGGTCAGATAGCACAAGCATCAGTTTTACATCAACCACCACAGGAGAAGGGCACTTTTAGAGACTTTGACCCCTGCAGCCACACGGAGGAGAGAGGTCCCACAGCAGAGAATCAGGCATCATGTCAACCACCACAGGAGTAGGCCACCTTTTGTTTCTTTGACCCCTGCACCCAGAAAGAGGAGAGAGGTCCCACAGCAGAGATTCAGGCATTTATATCAGCCAGCACAGGAGAAGGCCGCTTTCAGTGACTTAGGCCTTAGCACCGACACAGAGGAGACAGGTCAGATAGCACAAGCATTAGGTTTACATCAACCACCACAGGAGAAGGGCACTTTTAGAGACTTTGACCCCTGCAGCCACACGGAGGAGAGAGGTCCCACAGCAGAGATTCAGGCATTTATATCAGCCAGCACAGGAGAAGGCCGCTTTCAGTGACTAAGGCCTTAGCACCGACACAGAGGAGACAGGTCAGATAGCACAAGCATCAGTTTTACATCAACCACCACAGGAGAAGGGCACTTTTAGAGACTTTGACCCTGCAGCCACACGGAGGAGAGAGATCCCACAGCAGAGAATCAGGCATCATGTCAACCACCACACGAGTAGGCCACCTTTTGTTTCTTTGACCCCTGCACCCAGAAAGAGGAGAGGTCCCACAGCAGAGATTCAGGCATTTATATCAGTCAGCACAGGAGATGGCCGCTTTCAGTGACTTAGGCCTTAGCACCGACACAGAGGAGACAGGTCAGATAGCACAAGCATCAGTTTTACATCAACCACCACAGGAGAAGGGCACTTTTAGAGACTTTGACCCCTGCAGCCACACGGAGGAGAGAGGTCCCACAGCAGAGATTCAGGCATTTATATCAGCAAGCACAGGAGAAGGCCGCTTTCAGTGACTTAGGCCTTAGCACCGACACAGAGGAGACAGGTCAGATAGCACAAGCATCAGTTTTACATCAACCACCACAGGAGAAGGGCACTTTTAGAGACTTTGACCCCTGCAGCCACACGGAGGAGAGAGGTCCCACAGCAGAGAATCAGGCATCATGTCAACCACCACAGGAGTAGGCCACCTTTTGTTTCTTTGACCCTGCACCCAGAAAGAGGAGAGAGGTCCCACAGCAGAGATTCAGGCATTTATATCAGCCAGCACAGGAGAAGGCCGCTTTCAGTGACTTAGGCCTTAGCACTGGCACAGAGGAGACAGGTCAGATAGCACAAGCATCAGTTTTACATCAACCACCACAGGAGAAGGGCACTTTTAGAGACTTTGACCCCTGCAGCCACACGGAGGAGAGAGGTCCCACAGCAGAGATTCAGGCATTTATATCAGCCAGCACAGGAGAAGGCCGCTTTCAGTGACTTAGGCCTTAGCACCGACACAGAGGAGACAGGTCAGATAGCACAAGCATCAGTTTTACATCAACCACCACAGGAGAAGGGCACTTTTAGAGACTTTGACCCTGCAGCCACACGGAGGAGAGAGGTCCCACAGCAGAGAATCAGGCATCATGTCAACCACCACAGGAGTAGGCCACCTTTTGTTTCTTTGACCCCTGCACCCAGAAAGAGGAGAGAGGTCCCACAGCAGAGATTCAGGCATTTATATCAGCCAGCACTGGAGAAGGCCGCTTTCAGTGACTTAGGCCTTAGCACCGACACAGAGGAGACAGGTCAGATAGCACAAGCATCAGTTTTACATCAACCACCACAGGAGAAGGGCACTTTTAGAGACCTTGACCCCTGCAGCCACACGGAGGAGAGAGGTCCCACAGCAGAGAATCAGGCATCATGTCAATCACCACAGGAGTAGGCCACCTTTTGTTTCTTTGACCCCTGCACCCAGAAAGAGGAGAGAGGTCCCACAGCAGAGAATCAGGCATTTCGATCACCCACCACAGGATAAGGCCGCTTTCAGTGACTTTGGCCCCCTGCACCCACACAAAAGAGACATGTCTGACAGCACAAGTATAACATTCATATCACCCAGCACAGGAGAAGGACACTTTCATGTACTTTGGCCCCGGCACCCAGACAGAGGGAAGGTTCATTCAACTCTGGGTTGCACCCCAAGATCCTACTTAATTTCAAAAATTGATTTTTCAATGAAGAAGTGGCCAGGAGTACAAGACAACATGGTTTAAGGCAGTTATTAAAGACTACTCTGCACAAGGGAGGGTCAGGTCTTGTGGGTTCCATGCCTGGTTCATTTTTATAAACGTCAGCTTGTCCACGTTGGCTGCGGACAGGCGGCTGCGTTTGTCAGTAATGACGCCCCCTGCCGTGCTGAATACACGTTCAGATAAAACGCTGGCCACCGGGCAGGCCAGCACCTCCAAGGCATAACATGCTAATTCTGGCCACGTGGACAATTTGGAAACCCAGAAGTTGAATGGGGCCGAACCATCTGTCAGTACGTGGAGTTGTGTGCAGACGTACTGTTCAACCATGTTAGTGAAATGTTGCCTCCTGCTAACACGTTCCGTATCAGGTGGTGGGGCAGTTAGCTGTGGCGTGGAGACAAAACTTTTCCACATTTCTGCCATGCTAACCCTGCCCCCAAGGAGCTGGCCGTGACACTGCTGCGTGGGCGACCTCTAGCTCCTCCTCTGCCTTGGCCTTGGCCTTCCACCTTTTCCCCTGTGACAGTTGGGAATGCTCTCAGGAGCGCGTCTACCAGTGTGCGCTTGTACTCGCGCATCTTCCTATCACGCTCCAGTGCAGGAAGTAAAGTGGGCACATTGTCTTTGTACCGTGGATCCAGCAGGGTGGCCACCCAGTAGTCAGCACACGTTAAAATGTGGGCAACTCTGCTGTCGTTGCGCAGGCACTGCAGCATGTAATCGCTCATGTGTGCCAGGCTCCCCAGAGGTAAGGACAAGCTGTCCTCTGTGGGAGGCGTATCGTCATCATCCTCTGTATCCCCCCAGCCACGCACCAGGGATGTGCCTGCGCTGTGCTGGGTGCCACCCCGCTGTGAACCTGCTTCATCCTCATCCTCCTCCACCTCCTCCTCATCCTCCTCCTCATCCTCCTTGTCCTCCAGTAGTGGTCCCTGGCTGGCCACATTTGTACCTGCCCTCTGCTGTTGCAAAAAACCTCCCTCTGAGCCACTTCTAACAGACTGGCCTGAAAGTGCTAAAACGACCCGTCATCCTCCTCCTCCTGGCCCTGGCCCACCTCCTCTTCCATCATCGCCCTAAGCGTTTTCTCTAGGAGACATAGAATTGGTATTGTCACGCTGATAACAGTGGCATCGCCACTGGCCATGTTGGTGGCATACTCGAAACAGCGCAACAGGGCACACAGGTCTCGCATGGAGGCCCAATCATTGGTGGTGAAGTGGTGCTGTTCCGCAGTGCGACTGACCCGTGCGTGCTGCAGCTGAAACTCCACTATGGCCTGCTGCTGCTCGCACAGTCTCTCCAGCATGTGCAAGGTGGAGTTCCACCGGGTGGGCACGTCGCATATTAGGCGGTGAGCGGGAAGGCCGAAGTTCCACTGTAGCGCTGACAGGCGAGCAGCGGCAGGATGTGAACGCCGGAAGCGCGCACAGACGGCCCGCACTTTATGCAGCAGCTCTGACATGTCTGGGTAGTTGTGAATGAACTTTTGCACCATCAAATTCAGCACATGCGCCAGGCAAGGGATGTGCGTCAAACCGGCTAGTCCCAGAGCTGCCACGAGATTTCGCCCATTATCGCACACCACCAGGCCGGGCTTGAGGCCCACCGGCAGCAACCACTGGTCGGTCTGTTGTTCAATACCCCGCCACAACTCCTGCGCGGTGTGGGGCCTGTCCCCCAAACATATGAGTTTCAGAATGGCCTGCTGACGTTTACCCCGGGCTGTGCTGAAGTTGGTGGTGAAGGTGTGTGGCTGACTGGATGAGCTGGTGGAAGCAGAGGAGGAGGAGGAAGCCGAGTAGGAGGAGGAGGCTACAGGAGGCAAAGAATGATGCCCTGTGATCCTTGGCGGCGGAAGGACGTGCGCCAAGGAACTCTCCGCCTGGGGCCCAGCCGCCACTACATTTACCCAGTGTGCAGTTAGGGAGATATAGCGTCCCTGGCCGTGCTTACTGGTCCACGTATCTGTGGTTAGGTGGACCTTGCCACAAATGGCGTTGCGCAGTGCACACTTTATTTTATCGGACACTTGCATGTGCAAGGAAGGCACGGCTGTCTTGGAGAAGTAGTGGCGGCTGGGAACCACATACTGGGGGACAGCCATGGCCATCAGCTGTTTGAAGCTGTCTGTGTCCACCAGCCGGAATGACAGCATTTCAAAGGCCAGTAGTTTAGAAATGCTGGCATTCAGGCCAAGGGCTCGAGGGTGACTAGGTGGGAATTTGCTCTTCCTCTCAAAGGTTTGAGATATGGAGAGCTGAACGCTGCTGTGTGAAATAGTGGAGACGCTAGGTGACGGTGGCGGTGGTGGTGTCGGTGGCACATCCTCTGTTTGCTGCTCGGCAGGTGGCAACATTCCTCTCGAGGCGGAAGCCGAGGCAGCAGCGGTAGAGGGAGCAGGGGAGCCTGAGCGGGTTCCTTGTTTTTAAGGTGTGTACTCCACTGCAGTTCATGCTTTGCATGTAGATGCCTGATCATGCAGGTGGTGCTCAGGTTAAGAACGTTAATGCCTCGCCTCAGGGTCTGATGGCACAGCGTGCAAACCACTCTGGTCTTGTCGTCAGCACATTGTTTGAAGAAGTGCCATGCCAGGGAACTCCTTGAAGATGCCTTTGGGGTGCTGGGTCCCTGTTGGCGCTGGCCAATAGCAGGCGAACTCTCTGGACGGCGGCTGTTCTGCTTTTGCCCCCTGCTCCCTCTTTGGCTTCGCTGTTGTCTCGGTCTCACCACTGCCTCTTCCTCTGAACTATTTAAGTCAGCGGCACGACCTTCAGTCCATGTGGGGTCTAAGACCTCATCGTCCTCTGCATCGTCTTCCACCCAGTCTTCCTCCCTGACCTCCTCCTGTTCAGTCTGCACACTGCAATAAGACGCGGCAGTGGGCACCAGTGTTTCGTCATCATCAGAGACTCGGTCACTCTGCTGTGGTGGTATTCCCATGTCCTCATCATCTGGATACATAAGTGGTTGTGCGTCAGTGCATGGAATGTCTTCCACCGCTGGGGAAGGGCTAGGTGGATGCCCCTGGAAAACCGTGGGAGCAGAGTCTTCAAACAGAATAAGAGACTGCTGCATAACTTGAGGCTCAGACAGTTTCCCTGATATGCAAGGGGGTGATGTGACAGACTGATGGGGTTGGTTTTCAGGTGCCACCTGTGACTTTCCGCAGAAGACTGGGCGGAAGACAATGTGGTGAACGTGCTGGAAGCACTGTTGGCCACCCAATCGACTAATGCCTGTACCTGCTCAGGCCTTACCATCCTCATAACGGCATTGGGCCCCACCAAATATCGCTGTAAATTCTGCCGGCTACTTGAGGGAGTTGGTTCACTACTTTGTGCGCCTGAGGCCGAACGGCCACGTCCTCTGCCAGCAACAGAGGCTCCACGGACACCACCACGACCGCGTCCTCGTCCCTTAATAGAATGTTTCCTCATTGTTGCGATTCAACTCGCACCACAATAAAATATATTATTTTTTAGCCCCAAAATTCCCACACTGGAAGATATAATTCCTTTTTCCGGTATTAATTACAAGAAGACTGCTGCAAATTGGACACCAAAATTTTTAATATGCTAGTTTTGGTACATAGTTTCCCACACGGGGAGATATAATTCCTTTTTACAGGAGTAAAAACGTGAGGCCTACTATTTCTTGTCTAACTAACACCAGATTGATTAAATTGGCCTTTTTTTTCACCAAAATTACAACACTGGACAATGTAATGCCTTTTTGCGGTATTAATTCCTTTTTACAGGTGTAAAAACGTGAGGCCTACTGTTTCTGGTCTAACTAACACCAGATTGATTAAATTGGCCTTTTTTTAACCAAAATTACAACACTGGACAATGTAATGCCTTTTTGCGGTATTAATTACAAGAAGACTGCTGCTAATTGGACACCAGAATTTTTAAAATGCTAGTTTGTGTACATAAATTCCCACACTGGAAGATATAATTCCTTTTTCCGGTATTAATTACAAGAAAACTGCTGCAAATTGGACACCAGAATTTTTAATATGCTAGTTTTGGTACATAGATTCCCACACGGGAGATATAATTCCTTTTACAGGAGTAAAAACGTGAGGCCTACTGTTTCTGGTGTAACTAACACCAGATTGATTAAATTGGCCTTTTTTCACCAAAATTACAACACTGGACAATGTAATGCCTTTTTGCGGTATTAATTACAAGAAGACTGCTGCTAATTGGACACCAGAATTTTTAAAATGCTAGTTTGTGTACATAAATTCCCACACTGGAAGATATAATTCCTTTTTCCGGTATTAATTACAAGAAAACTGCTGCAAATTGGACACCAGAATTTTTAATATGCTAGTTTTGGTACATAGATTCCCACACGGGAGATATAATTCCTTTTACAGGAGTAAAAACGTGAGGCCTACTGTTTCTGGTCTAACTAACACCAGATTGATTAAATTGGCCTTTTTTCACCAAAATTACAACACTGGACAATGTAATGCCTTTTTGCGGTATTAATTCCTTTTTACAGGAGTAAAAACTTGAGGCCTACTGTTTCTGGTCTAACTAACACCAGATTGATTAAATTGGCCTTTTTTTCACCAAAATTACAACACTGGACAATGTAATGCCTTTTTGCGGTATTAATTACAAGAAGACTGCTGCTAATTGGACACCAGAATTTTTAAAATGCTAGTTTGTGTACATAAATTCCCACACTGGAAGATATAATTCCTTTTTCCGGTATTAATTACAAGAAAACTGCTGCAAATTGGACATCAGAATTTTTAATATGCTAGTTTTGGTACATAGATTCCCACACGTGGAGATATAATTCCTTTTTACAGGAGTAAAAACGTGAGGCCTACTGTTTCTGGTCTAACTAACACCAGATTGATTAAATTGGCCTTTTTTCACCAAAATTACAACACTGGACAATGTAATGCCTTTTTGCGGTATTAATTCCTTTTACAGGAGTAAAACGTGAGGCCTACTGTTTCTGGTGTAACTAACACCAGATTGATTAAATTGGCCTTTTTTCACCAAAATTACAACACTGGACAATGTAATGCCTTTTGCGGTATTAATTACAAGAAAACTGCTGCAAATTGGACACCAGAATTTTTAATATGCTAGTTTTGGTACATAGGTTCCCACACAGGAGATATAATTCCTTTTACAGGAGTAAAACGTGAGGCCTACTGTTTCTGGTCTAACTAACACCAGATTGATTAAATTGGCCTTTTTTTCACCAAAATTACAACACTGGACAATGTAATGCCTTTTTCCGGTATTAATTCCTTTTACAGGAGTAAAAACGTGAGGCCTACTGTTTCTGGTGTAACTAACACCAGATTGATTAAATTGGCCTTTTTTTCACCAAAATTACAACACTGGACGATATAATGCCTTTTTGCGGTATTAATTACAAGAGGACTGCTGGTATTTCAGAACACCGGAATTTTTAAAATGCTAGTTTTGCTAGATAAATTTCCCACACTGGGAGAAATATTGCCTAAGCCTTTTTACAGTATTAATTACAACAGTGCTTCTTCTGGTCTAACACCAGAATAATTTTATTATTATACGGTGAAAGCTTTTTCTAATTTATATTTCTGGCACATAAAAAAAAAAAATATTTCTGGCTGACAGTATTGGACTTGGCTGTAGTTGCACTGGCTAGCCTAGCTGGAACAGCACATTCATGGGATTTGCTATCCAAGTGGGTTACTTTCAGTTTCACCACTGATATATTAAATATCTTTGTAGTTAGTATGGGTGACACAAGCACAGCCAAACCGCTGATGTAGTATATCTATGAAAAAATCGACTATTACATGAGATTAATGGACGTTGTGGCAGCTTTTGCTGTAGCACCACAAGTCCCAAAATGGCCGCCGCCTATCAGTCCAGTAACATGTGCCAGAAAACAGTCTGCCCAGCCAGAAAAAAAATTGACTTTGACTGAGCAGCTGAATCGCTGTTGTTCTGATTCACAGGTGTAAATTTTTCACTTCTTTGGAGCTTTGGTTTAGACTCTGTGGCAGCTTGTGCTGGCGCACCACAAGTCCCAAAATGGCCACCGCCGGTCAGCCCAGTTACATGTGCCAGTAAAAATCGCTCTGGCCAGTCTCAACAAAATAGTGACTTTCAGTGAACAGCTCAGCTGAGTTGTTCTGATGCACAGGTGTAGAAAGGTAGATCATTTAATCACTTCTTTATCCCTGCCTATCTCGCCCTCACAGAAGCTGCATCCTCTCCCTACACTAGTCAGAGCAGTGTGACGTGCGGCGCTACGTGACTCCAGCTTAAATAGAGGCTGGGTCACATGCTGCACTTGGCCAATCACAGCCATGCCATTAGTAGGCATGGCTGTGATGGGCTCTTAGGGCAAGAAGTAAAACGCTAGCTGATTGGCTGCTGTGCAGCCCTTCAGAAAGCGGGAAGTAATCGACGAACACCGGACCCGAACCCAAACTTTTTTGAAAATGTTCGGGTTCGGGTCCGTGTCACGGACACTCCAAAATTCGGTACGGACCCGAACGATTTTCGAACTGTTCGCTCAACACTAGTGGCACCCTTTTCTGACTGTAAGGGGCAGCATTTTTACAGTTAGACGGTCCATCTTTACACTTTCCCATTTCCAATTTGGGAAAGGCTAGGATTCCATTTCAGAAAAGAAATCTAGAAACACCCCTGTATAATGCCTCATTCACACATCAGTGCTTTGGTCAGTGATTTCCATCAGTGATTTTGGTCCAATACCAGGTGTGGCTCTAAACACAGAACAGGTGCAGATCTTTCCCTCATACCTTATGTCTGTGGAGGCTCCAATCCTGGTTTTAGGTCATAATCACTGACCAAAACACTGACGTGTGAATGAGGCTTAAAGAGGTTGTCCCATGAAATATATTCTAGCATAGCCACTGAGTTATTTAAATAAATATACCTGTATTGCGCCACCTGCTCTTTGTTCTTTTGCTTATTCTTTGTCCTGCTCACTGGGATGGCCGCACATGCTCAGTTTCATCCTTCAACTGCCTCCTGAGCTGTGATAGGAAGAGCTGAGACACGTCCCCTGAGCTGCAGCAGAAAAGACACTCCCCATGAGTTTTCAGCTTGATATTAATCTAGCAGAGCAATCAATGGGGAGATCTCTGGATCCATGTGAGGTTCAGGGCTGGATCTAGCTTTGTTAAAAAATAGATTGTGACAGGGCTCTAATGTACCTCTGCCCCATAAGAAGGCATCAGTGGTATACATGGCAGATAATAGTTGGGGGTCTTCTTACAGATTTTGCATAGTATGGTATAAGATATAGAAGACCCAGCAAGACTATCAGGTCTTGTTGAATTTGTAGTTTCACAACAGCTGGAGTGCCACTGATTGCAGACCACTGCTCTAAAGAGTTACAGTGAAGATTCAGTTTATCCCCCTGAAACTTTCAGGTAAGGAATTCCCTGTGTGAGATCTCATTTCCCTTTTAAATGTCGTCACTACATCTGCTAACTGTTAATCCTGTGGAAGTGCAACAGAATAATTTCCATTATCGAAGATTAAAAATAAATCTAGTGGTCTGCTTGTCACTGAACTAAGTTACCTAAGCCCAGTTCTCCAGGGTGTATGCCATCTGGTTTCTCCTTATAGTGAATATATAACGTAATACTTCTTTATTCTCTTTATCCCTGGATTGAGCTCTTGAAAAGTAAGATGGGTAAGTCAATCAACTGAGTCTTCTGAGTTTTCAAAGATCCAACAGCCACCTTCATCTTCTTGCAATTAAATATTTGAGAGTTTTATTTCCTGGGGTGGAGATGTTTGTCATTTATAATATTTTTTTTTTTTACTTTTGTTAACTTTGAAATCACTGATAATTTTTTTCACATGATAAGTGTCCCTAAAAGAAGATTATGCATTTCAGACAAAGTGTGTTATCGTTACTCATAGGCTACGAGTAAAAACAATACATGTCTGAAATACATACAGAAAGTTTTTTCAATGATGTGAAATAAACTATTAGTGATTTTATTTGAGTGCTAGAGAATCTATCCTTTTTAAATGAAGATATAGTTGTTCAGATGAGACAACCCTTTTAACTTATACTCATTGCTTAAGATGAAAGGCACAATCAGAACAAAGTCATTTCGTGCCCAAGGCAGGAATTTTATTTTAAACAGGTACCCTACCTTTGGGTCTCTGAAGGTCAGCATGATAGTTATAAGATAGATGAACAATAGATTACAGGGAACTGCTCATTGGACCCCAGAACATACAGCCACTTGGACATGTCTTTCAGTTGTAGGTAGAAGGAAATGTACGGTATAGATGTGTCCTTCCTAACCTTTCCTCTTGGTTCGAGATATCCTGTGATGACTGTGTGCAAGATGGCTGGCTTTAAAACAAAACAAAACAAACAAAGATAAACCCAAAATTGTGTTACTCTGAGTCACTGAGAGTTAAGGAACATTTATATTTTGCTGACAATCAATTAGAGGAAAGTAAGCATTCGTTCCCGATAACTGCCTGCTCATCAGTGGAAGTGAAGATCATGCAGATTCATTGTTTCTGGGCAGCAGATGAAAGTTCACACAGCCTAATCTGCTCCCCAGAAACAATGATTTAGGCTAGATGCACACGTCCGTTAAACCGGGACATGACCAGTCCGTGGTAACCAGGACTGGATTTCTTCTTTACAGCAGGAGCGCACACCGTCATTGGTTGCTTTGATGTCGTGCGCTCCCGGCCAGTAATACACTGGTATAGATCATACCAATGTATTACTGTCTTGCAGCGGTGGCAGGGAGCGCACAGCGTCATAGCAACCAATGACGGTGTGCGCTCCTGCTGTAAAGAAGAAATCCAGTCCTGGTTTCCACGGACTGGTCACGTCTGGGTTTAACGGACGTGTGCATCTAGCCTTAGACATCTGCATGAAAGCATTTTTCTCATTCATCAGGTGATTATGCGGCACCCAGGGGCATAGCAATAGGGAGTGCAGAAGTAGCAGTCGCTACCGGGCCCAGGAGCCTGAGGGGGTCCAAAGACCCTTGTGCTGCATAAGAAGACACTGGTATTATAGGAAGTGCATGCAGGTAAAGTTACACCTCTGGCTGGAGGGAAGGGATAAGGTCAAGAATTTTGCATATGGGGGGGGTAGCTGTTTCAATTTTTGCCTGAGGCAGCAGTGCTTCTCTGGCCACCACAAAGCACTGAGTGAAGGGGGGCTCAAGCTGAACTCTTTCACCAGGGCCCAGAGTCTTTAGCTATGCCACTGATGGCGTCTTTACATGGGCAGATTATTGGGGAGGTGTGTTCATATTCCCAATAATATGGTGACAATTGGGCTATGCAAACCCACCATATATGAAAACATTTTTTTTCCAAAGTTTCAACTTGCGCCACTCAACTCAATATATTTTGAGCCTAGAGGAAAAGTAAGGACAGACACATCTGGCAGCATGTTCTTTAGAGCCATTGAAAAATTGCACCCCCCAATAGTAACCTAAGTTCAGTAGCTGGCTTTTCCACTTACCCCTCATTCCACACTTGGTAATAGGCTAAAATATACCTGTGACGAGGGTGTCAGGAGCCACGTCTGACTCCGTTTTACCCGGGGTCAGGAAGTTGCAGCGGGTGGCTGCGCGCTCTATGTCTATGTCTAAAGATCGCGCTGTTACTTAATGGTAGCTTTCTGTGTTTGCCTTGCAATACTTTTTGTCTCACTCAGGGATCCGTAGCTTCTTCTCCTCAGCTGTTTCTTGTTCGTCACTCCCAACCCCCTTATATTCCCCCTTCCCACTTCTCTGAATGGACTTCTATACTGACCCACTGGAGCAGTGTAGCTGTTGTTCCTGGTTGTTGTACCAGAGCATTACCCTCCGGATCTCTGTTGGGCTTTTGTTGTCTGCTGTTGTCGCCCACCTGGGCTTATATGTTTTCTCTGTATTGTCTGTCCTCTCCCTGGTGTTTTTCTTTAGTGTTAGTGGTGAGGACTAGTGCTCCCACCGCCCTATTCACTACTTAGGGTTCATCTTAAGGAAAGCCAGGGTTTAGGCACGTGATCGGCGTACGGGTGAAAAACCCATCTAGGGACGTCAAGGCAGTCAGCTGCCAGCCTCAAAGTGAGTTAGGGGTCACCACCTTTACCTCTCCCTTGGACAGGACTTTCCCTTTTCCCTCCCTTTGCGTCACACGTCTGTGATCGGAACACCGGTCGTGATAATAGCTCAAAAAGAGAACACATTTCCATTGTGCAACAGTTCAAAATTTGATTCACCCTATCATTGTTATGGAGTTCCCATCATACTACTGCTTCTAGAGTATGTGCGATATCAGGGTACACTTGAGGTTGTACTTTTGCAACTCCTCCTTGTGTCTTTTTAGATCGCTTCTTCCTCTACTATCACATATCATACATATTTTGGAACATTTGTTTTTCATATTTTCTCTTTTGCCGTTTCTGCTGAATACTTTGAAATAGTCTAGAGAGTGCGGCCCACTGTTTATACCCAGCCTGTATTCCCCTGTGTATGTCTGCTGTACACATGTTGGAAGTTATGTGATTGTGTTGTCTAGTTAGGTCAGCATGTCTGTGCGCTTCTCCATGTGTAACATCAGTCTGTCTCATTCTGTTTATGCAGGTCACCGGGTTTGTATCATTGTAATGAACATAACTCACACAATGGAATCCATCACGCCGCAGTCCCCTGAAACACGTCAATGGTCCCACAGTGCACGTCTATGCAACTGGAAGAAGGGGAGCCTAGTAGTTTTCCCTTTCTGTAGCTAAGTGTCCACATCCATCATTCATTGTGTGACCTTTGTAAATAATCCAGCCTATCTGTGTGAGAATTTGATATACAGTATATTCACAATGCAATGTGCGCTTTGCATGTACTTAATTTCACAGGGTGAGGGCTGTAAGGAAACACAGACCAGCTGTGGTGGCAGAAGAAGAAAACACATAAAACTGGAGTTATTGTTAACATATGGATCTATATAATAAAACTAGCGATCTGACCATGACCATGACTTCAGCACATTGCAGTAAAAAAGAAACCCTGGATACATTTGTATTCCAAAACATGTCATAATAAAAGATTAACAGTTTAAAAAATTGGAAATAGAAATCTTCCGTGCTGCAATGCAGATTTCCTTTCCTCCGCTGACATTCCTCAAAATCCTGGGAAAGGGGATAATCGGATTTTAAAGATCTTAAGGAGAGAATTATGTGTATGTACTTAGAGGCCTCATTGGGCTTTCAAGAGGCCACATGTAGGAGTAACCGAATAAAGCAGTACTTAGAATGATGTAGACCCACATGTAGAAGAAAAGCATGGGTGGACAAGGTAGACCCTCCTTGAAGTGTGATGTATGACGAGGGAGCAACATAGCTTCAAGCTGAAGATGGTTGGTCTCCAATCTGTGAACACCCAACTATAAACGCTAGCACGTCCTGACAGCTGGAAGTGGTAGCAGCTAGAGGTGTCTGGCAGCTGCTTATCCCATTTCACTGTGAGCAGTAAAAATATAAAGTTCTCAATCAGATTTCTTCTAGTTGTCAATGTAGATAGGCTATCAGAGCTCGGTCCAAGAAGAATGGAACACTGACTACATTGGCACTTCTTATAATTCTTCTGGCCCCTGTAGTTGGACAGCTGAAGCAAAGAGGTTGTGGGACCAGGAGGAGACTTGTATCCAACAAAGACTTAAATGGTTGGTATGAAGTTAAACAGGTTGCACCATCGCACCATTTCCACTGCAAGATGGTTCTGAGAGTGAAGCCCAGGTGGCCGAGTGGGTAGGGGAGCTTTTCAAACAGAGTAGCAGAACTGGCTACTCTGCTTCCATAACTCCTGGAGTTAGCTTTTTCTGCTACATTGTTTGTGTAGCTCCCAATAACTACAACAAGAATATCCGAGGTGCACTGACCTGCTCTGTTTCCCTAATCCTGCCCAACTGGGACTGGCGCTTAGTCCCAACCTGCCCTTTAAGTAATTTCCTGGCATTATTAAAAACATATTGATTAAAAAAAATCATAGTTATTCAAGCTGATATTCAGTCGTGTTTAGTGATATTCAAATTACTGAAAATACTTAAATATTACTGTATTATAAATATTTTCCCAAATATTTTTCATTAGTTATAATGGTTATTTTTGTCTGGGGAGCAATATCAGGGGAAATAAAATGGCTACCGTCTTATTAGTACACATAAAACCTGTTCTAATCACACACAATCATTCAATATGAATATTGTTTGCATGCCCTATTTTAAGTAAAATGATTGGCACATGATAATTGCCAGGCATAGGATGGTTGCCCCTGCAACGGTCTCACCCGGTATACAGCTTTGAGTCTCCACGCTCAGATCCGGTCAGATGGGGAAGAAGAGAGGTAATAGAAAACTTTATTGAAGAAACTTTTCATTTAACCCTTTCAGAAAACCTTATCAAAGCCTCTCACCCTGACTTGATTAAATACTACCAAGGCACTCGCTTTCTACAGACATATATTTTCAAACACATACCGTACTCTTCCTTGCTGAGACCTGTAACCTGGTTTGAGAGTCTTGTTTTGAACCACAGGCCACCAACAAAGCATATCTCACAGCTATATAAACGCCTATGCATCCCCGTCTTAATGCCTACCCCTGCTTTTGTCCGTCTATGGGAGAAGGATCTACAGCACACGTTTTCCGATCTCCAGAAATTTAAACTGTACCTGACTCCCCATACCTCCGCCAGGTGTGTAAGCATTCAGGAGAACGGATACAAATTGCTCTCTAGGTGGTATAAAACCTCTGATATCACTAGTAGATTCTCTCCTCAGAATTCGGATATCTGCTGGCGATGCAGAGTGGACAAAGGCTCCTTCTATCACATATGGTGGACCTGCCCGATTGTACAGACATGGTGGAACTTTATTTTTGAGAAATGTAACGCCATCTGTGGTACGAAGCTTGACCCTGACCCTATTTTAGCCCTACTCAACCTGGACACGTCAGATTCCCCTTCCCCCCACTCATATTTGGTCAGGCAATTGTTATGTGCAGCTCGCCTTTTACTGCCGAGACACTGGCTGACCACTGACACCCCATCCCTAGACCACTGGTTTAACAAGATCGACTCCCTCTATAGATTTGAAGAATTGGCCGCCTGGGAGACTTACTCTCATAGCAAATTTGAGACTAGGTGGAAAGCTTGGAAAGCTTTCAGATATGTGGAACCATGAGAAGCAATCCGTCCTGCCGCAAGTGTGAAAGTACCCTTACTGTAAAGAATCCTCTTCTATGTTTGTGTACAAGCCTTCTTTCCTCCAGACACAGAGGATGTCCCCCCCCCGTCACATTGACAGTCCTGGGGATAAATAGATGATGGGACAGATCTCTGTACTGACCTCTGATATATTTATACATAGTTATTAGATCTCCCATCTGTCGTCTTTTTTCTAAAGTGAATAACCCTAATTTTGATAACCTTTCAGGGCACTGTAGTTGCCCCATTCCAGTTATTACTTTAGTTGCCCTCCTCTGATGGCTCTCCTGCTCTGCTATGTCTGCCTTGTTCACAAGAGCCCAGAACTGTACACAGTACTCCATGTGTGGTCTGACCGGTGATTTGTAAAGTGGCAGGACTATGTTGTCATCAAAGGGGATCTATGCCCATTATCTTATTGGCCATGGCAGCAGCTGCCTGACACTGTTTTTTGCGGCTTAGGGTGCTTTCACACTTGCGTTTTTACTTTCCGGTGTAGAGATCCGTCGTCGGGTCTCTACGCCGGAAAGAAACTGATCTGGATTATCCTAATGCATTCTGAATGGAGAGAAATCTGTTCAGGATGCATCAGGATGTCTTTCGTTCAGTATGTGAACGTTTTTTGGACGTTGACAAAACCGCAGCATGCTGCGGATTTGTCTCCGTCCAAAAATACGGAAGACTTGCCGTAACGTCGGATCCGGAATTAATGCCCATTGAAGTGCATTAATTCGGAATTAAGCTAAACGTCGTTTCGGCGCATTGCCGGATCTGACGTTTAGCTCTGCGCATGCGCAGCAGCAATTCCGATAGGGGCTCCAGTGTAAGCTGCGGCTTCGATCAGTTACCATGGCAGCCAGGACGCTACTGAAGTCCTGGTTGCCATGGTAAGTACTCTGCAGCAGGGTACTTACAGCCTACCACTATATATACTGTGTGCTCTTCCCAACGAGTTTCTTTTGTATAGACCTTTTATGCACATGGTCTGTAATTCCTCAATATGTATGTTAAAAAAAAAAAAAAAAGAAACAATCTCAAACCTGCAGCATCCAAACCTATATTTGGATAAAAAATATATATGAAAAAAACACCATCAGGGGTAAACCTAGCCTTTCTGCTGTCTGAGGCGAAAACCGAAATGCCCCCCCCATGCCATTTTCTTAACCCAACCCCTTTGCCACAATGAAAGCACTCACTGCCCATGGCCCTTCGGCTGGCCCCCCCCCCCCTCTTGCCCCTACCTGGTACTGCCTGAGGCGATAGCCTCACCTGGCCTCATTGGTGGTGCACCTCTTAACACTATCCACAAAAATGACTTCAAAAGATACAGTAAGTACTTTTGTGTTTCTACACCATGACCTGGCCCTAAATGAGTGTGGCATTTGAGGCTTCTATCATATGCCAGGTTGACTACCTCTGAGCTAAAGAACGGAAGGAGCAGTTTTCGGGTAATACAGAATGGGAATTCCTTTTTAACAAATGAAAATAATGTGGGTTCAAATCCAGTTCTAGATGAAATGCTTATCACAATTGGAACTTGCTGGAACACAGCATTTTTTAACAAGAGATCAATGAAGTATTGCATGTTATTATGGACTTTTAAGGAATTCTTTTCATTACATCTAATTATAATAAATTTGTGGCACACATTTTTGGATGACCTCTGTTATGCATCCTGAACTTAAATCAAAGGCTTTAGCCAGATAAGGCCAGGAATTAAATCTTGGCTCTGACTGGGATTGGAACTGACTTGGTGGTCTCCACCTATTCTCCTGTGGATCATTGCTAAAGCTTGAACTACCAGTATAAAACATTCTGAAATGTATCAAGCAATAGCTGGAGCCGAGAGCGATATATGGTAATGAGGTGTCACCGTGAGTTGATGCGTCAGCTATCTAAATCTTACAGGCATGAGCATAATCCAAACTGTGATTGCTCATTACATAGAAAGGAAAAAAGGCACAGCTGGACCAGTTCGGCAATTAAAAGAACCCAACCCACATTGGAAATATTTTGTAGGACGTCATCTATTAATGCTAAACCTCTGTTAACCACTGTAGGCTTCCTTTTTTTGTTGCTGGACAGAAGCTGAGGTTGTACAACAAATGTCTGTGGTTAATGGGTGTAATCATTTTTATTTGCTTATAAAGTATCTCAAAAACTCAAGGCAGATGCCAAACCACACCCATCACATGTCGACATTACAATGTGGTGCAATCATAGTGCTGCGCAGCCAGCATGAAGTCAGCTTAATCCTAATAGTCAGAATTGCATTTGACAGAATGTATTAACAACCATTTGTTGGTGGCAGAATAATTCATCAACTGTCCGACCTGGATCTGTCTCCTCTAGTTCTGTACAACTCTTCCGCAGCAACTAAGTCGGGCTTGTCTCTCCTGATGCTTTATGGCCACCTCATTCCATGCCCCTTACCCCTCACCTGAAAAACTCACTCTGTCTCTAGGTGCCAAAACTGGCAGTATAAAAATGGCTTCAAAGCCTACCCAATAAACTTCGTGATGAAATGTTTTGGCCCCTACATTACTTATGACATCAGTGTTCCCAAAAAATAGACCTTGACATAGTCTCATGTGAGATGGCAAACAGGACCCATGTTCTCATTGTGCCACTGTCAGCAAGAAGCAATTGCCAAATCTATATTACTGGACCTTTAGGTACATGGTAGGTGGGGGCCATGTTGCAGATTTTGCATTGGATACATGGACCTTCACCAGGGGCGGACTGGGTACTTAAAGTGGCCCTGGAAAAAAAAAAAAAGTCGTCCCATGTTGTTTGTGGGTCCAAATTGACAGAAGGCAGGGCTAGCACAAGTAGGCAGGGCCGACAATACCATATTGTGGCACAAAATACCACCCTAGCAGAGCCATATACCTCAGTGAAGCACAATAAACTGACCCAGCAGCATCAAAAACCACAGTGCAGCACAAAATAATGCCCCAGCAGGACAAAATACCTCCTTTGCGATGGTCATTGCTGCCAGCTGCCATGTTCTGTTCTCCTACTCCAATTGCATCAGGATGGAAATACAGCTGAATTCAGGAATCAGGAGGGCACCTGTGGTCTCTAGCCAGGGACATAACTACTTAATGCCCCCAGCATTAATTAAACCTTGGGGTGACAGGTCATTACTTACCTGGCTAGTGGCCACGATGAGGGCTTAGGTGGCCCCCTGGGCATCAGCCCATTGGGAACTTTCCCTGTAGAGTCTATGGTTAGTCCACCCCTGACCTTCAAGTTTCACCTCTGAGCATAGATGGGAGTATTTTGTTATTTAGTTTCTTCTACTATATTGAATGAAATGGCTACTATAGTCTAGTTCACCTCTCTCAGTGATGTTAATTGGAGAAGAGTCTCTCAGCATTAGTTAGCAGAAGGCAGTTTAAAACTCCTGCCCTAATATAAAATCTGTAAAAAAAAAATTCCCAATGTTGATGGTTTGCACTGTCTTTGTATATGGAGCAAAGGGACCATTTGGCCTCTTCAGTGTCTGGGATCTGGGTATGATTGCAACCTTTGCACCTCCAATAGTTGTACGATCTCACTAGTTATCCCCCAAAATTGTCAAAAGGAGGGGAACTTAAAGGAGTACTCCCAGTTTATTTGAAGTAGCGGAAAAACTGACTGTTGGAGAAAAGAGTTGAGTGAACACCTGGATGTTCAGGTTCGATGTCAATAGGGTCCCGAACTTTTGGGCACTAAAAAGGCTGTAAAATAGCCCAGGAAAGGGCTAGAGGGCTGCAAAAGGCAGCAAAATGTAGGTAAATCCCCTGCAAACAAATGTGGATAGGGAGATGACTTAAAATAACATAAAATAGAGAAAAATAATAAATAAACATTCTAAACTTGAGCCCAAGTGAGTGACAGTGGCAACTGTCACCCAGCAAACAGAGGATGGGGCAGCAACGCCACCACATCTGTCATCGTCACCAAGCATCTCCACCAAATCCCATGAAAGTGTTCAGCTATCAAATGTCCATCGCTCAAAAACTGAAGAGAAAAAGAAATAGAAAGAGAAAGTACCCCCCTACCCATGGCTCTGAATGCCTTATTTCAAACTTCTTGGTCCTTTAAAATGCTGTCATTCTGTCTGGTTGACAGTTTTAAAAACCTTATGGCGGTGGCTGTCCCACAGTACGTGTATCCCAGCCGACGCTACTTTTGCAGGCGAGCCATCCCTTCCCTGCACAACCAAGTGGCGGACAAAATCAGGTGTGCACTGTGCAACGTTATCTATGGCAACGTCCACATAACCAACAACACAGTGGGTAAATGTAGCGGCTGGCCCAGAGGCGGATTGAATTTTTGCGAATGTCCTTCCGCCCCCGAGGATTGCTGGGCATTTCTCTTTGTATCCTGTTACCTCCTCCTCCTTCTACTCTGCTTCCTCCTCCTCCTCCTCCTCTACCACCCCCTCATCCACTCAGTGTAACACCTTCACCACCCACAGCAGCACAGCCAGGGGAGATGACAGCAGTCTGTTTTAAAACTTGTGTGTTTGTGGGAAGAACCCCACAACGCGCAGGAGCTGTGGACAGGCATGGAACAACAGACGGATGATTGGTTGGTGCCATTGAGCCTTCAGCCCGGCCTGGTGATGTGCGCTAAAGGGGCAAAATGTAATAGCAGGTCTGGGCCTAGCCGGTTAGATGCACATCCCCTGCCTGTCACATGTGCAGAATTTGGGGTGCAGAAATTCCTAAACACCAGACAGTGAAAATCAATTCAGTTAATTGAACACACACAACACCCCCCCCCCCTTTCACTCAAACCATTAACAAACTATTTACAAAATTACTTAAAAACATATTAAAATAACTATAATGCAGCTAAACTAACTATACAAACAAACAAAACTATATACATGCCTTATCCTTAACTTAAGGCCAGCCAATTACAAGTGGCTCGGAGGGTGGGTTCCTGCACCAACATAGGCCCTGGCCTGGAACATAATTGTCCAGCCAGGGCACAGTTCTGGAGGATGAGGAGGAGTAGGAGGAACGCTGGGGGATACAGAGGACGCAGACGATATACCTCCCTCAAAGAGGATAGCTTGTCCTTGCCTCTGGGCAGCCTGGAAGACATGAGCGACAACATGCTGCAGTGCCTGCACAACGACCGCCCAGTTACTGCCACATTCTAACTTGTGCTGCTTACTGGGTGGCCACCCTGCTGCATCCCCGTTACAAGGACAACGTGCCGTCCTTAATTTACTCACTGGAGTGTGATAGGAAGATGAGCCCGCTAGTAGACACGCTGCTGATGGCATTTACACCTGACACTGTGGACTCAGTGGAAGCACAAGGTGAAGGCAGAGGAGGAGGAGGAGGAAGAATTTGCCAATGCAGCTGGGTCACCACCAACACTTCAGAAGGCAGGTTTATCATTGGAAAAATGTGGAAAAGCTTTGTCATCACGCCACAACAACCTGCACCACCAGCAGATCTGGAACATCTTAGCAGGAGGCAGCATTTCAGCAACATGTTGGAACAGTACATGTACTGATGGGTCTACCTAGGGGAATAGCTACAGGGGAAGCAGGGGAAGCAACTGCTTTGGGGCCGTGACCTAGAAAGGGCCCATCCAGGAGGAGTAGGAGGAGTAAAGCACTTTGTCAGGGCCTCCTCAACAGTATTATACAATGAAATTATATACAGTGGCAGTATAGACAGTGTAGAAAGCGAATGGAACAGCTGCTGGGCCTGGTCTGAGAGAGCGATCTTTAGTAGCCACAGGCATAGCAGCATAAAAGGAAGGGGTTGTGCAAAAATTACTGGGGGAGGGAAGCCCCATTCAAAAAATTGATGTGGTGCCCAATCATTTCTAGCTATGCCACTGGTCTGGCCCATTCAACTTCTGGGTCTTCAAATTGGGCACATGTACTGAGGTTGCCCTCTACACCTTGGAGGTGCTGGCCTACTGTGCAGCCACTGTATTGTCTGAACGTGTGTTTAGCATTGCTAGGGGCATTATCACAGACAAGCGCAGCTGCCTGTCCGCAGACAATGTTGGCAACTAAGCTTTCGTTTATTAAAAAGAACCAGACATGGATCCCACAGGACTTGTTTGAACCTTATGCAGAATAGACATGTATACCGGCCTCACCCAACAATTGTTGTAAAATAAAAAATAAAAAAACAGTTATTAGAGACTACCTTTGGCTTCACAGCCCAAAAAGGCTTAATTTCATGCAAGAATGTAACCGCCAATTGTAAGTTCCTTGTCAGTTATGCAGTGCAGGGGATTGTACCTGGCAAAAATGGAAATATTTCACCCAACAATTTAAAATCTATCCTTTGCTGGACAGTATTAAACTTGTCCAGCCACAACTGAAACCCCAGATTTACTGTATTTCTATTTTTGCAACTGATTTTCACCCCAGAAAAAAATATATCCTTTGATGGACACTAGGAAAATTGTCCAGTCACAGCTGGAACACCAGATTCAGGGTATTGCAATTTTGGCAATTAAATTTCACCCCAGAAAAAAATATGCCCTTTTACGGACAGATTTAAACTAGACCTGCAACAGCTGGAACACCAGATTTACTGTATTTATATTTTTGCTACTGACTTTCACCGCAGAAAATAATATATCCTTTGACGGACACTAGGGAAATTGTCCAGTCACAGCTGGAACACCAGATTTAGGATATTGCTATTTTGGCAATTGAATTTCACCCAAGAACAAAATCTATCCTTTGACGGATACTATTAAACTTGTTCAGTCACAGCTGGAACACCAGATTTATGGTATTTTTTATTTTTGAAACTGAATTTTACTGCAGAAAATAATATATCCTATGACGAAGACTATTAAACTTGTCCAGTCACAGCTGGAACACCAGATTTACTGTAATTCTATTATTGCAACTGTATTTCACCCCAGAAAATAATATATCCTTTGACGGACACTAGGGAAATTGTCCAGTCACAGCTGGAACACCAGACTTAGGATATTGCTATTTTGGCAATTGAATTTCACCCCAGAACAAAATCTATCCTTTGACGGATACTATTAAACTTGTTCAGTCACAGCTGGAACACCAGATTCAGGGTATTGCAATTTTGGCAATTTAATTTCACCCCAGAACAAAATCTATCCTCTGACGGATACTATTAAACTTTTGCAGTCACAACTGGAACACCAGATTTACTGTATTTCTATTTTGAAACTGAATTTCACCACAGAAAATAATATATCCTATGACGGACACTATTAAACTTGTCCAGTCACAGCTGGAACACCAGATTTACTGTATTTCTATTTTTGCAACTGTATTTCACCTCAGAAAAAAATATATCCTTTGACGGACACTATTAAACTTTGCCAGCCACAGCTGGAACACCAGATTTAGGGGATTGCTATTTTGGCAATTGAATTTAACCCCTTAATAAAATATAGAAATTCCTATCCTGAGTTTCTAAGGGTGACAATAAGCACAGCCAAGCCCCTGATGTAGGATACAGCAAAAAAAAAAAAAAAAGGATTGATGGATTGATGGACTTTGTGGAAGCTTGTGCTGGTGCACCACAAGACAAAATGGCAGCCGATAAAAGTGACAGAAAAACGCTCTGTGCAGCCTAAAAACCAGTGAGCAATTAACTAGCAGAAGTTGAATGATTCACAGCTGTAGATCGATAGCTTTATTAGGTGTTTTTGCTGACTTTTCCCTGCCTAATCTCGCCCTCACAGAAGCTGCGTCCTCTCTCTACACTAATCAGAGCAGAGTGACATGCGGCGCTACGTGACTCCAGCTTAAATAGAGGCTGGGTCACATGCTGCACTTGGCCAATCACAGCCATGCCATTAGTAGGCATGGCTGTGATGGCTTCTTAGGGCAAGAAGTAAAACGCTAGCTGATTGGCTGCTGTGCAGCCCTTCAGAAAGCCGGAAGAAATCGACGAACAACGGACCCGAACCCGAACTTGTTTGAAAATGTTCGGGTCCGGGTCCGTGTCACGAACACCCCAAAATTCGGTACGAACCCAAAATATCCAGTTCGGGTTCGCTCATCCCTATTGGAGAAGAATCATGTCCAATTGTCTATTTTCCCAACGTAGTGGAGCTAGAGGCAATAAACCATGACCTTTCTCAACTACTTTGCAATACTGACTGAAAATGTTGCCACTTTTGGAGGCTTATTACTGGGGGAAATTGTGCCCACTCATTTAATTCAATTTGGGCATTATGCTGACGTTTTAGAGGTCCATTACGGTGATGCTAAACACATTTGGAAGAGCATTCCGCGGCGCTGATTGTCCACTACTGACGATAAACACCAACAGGCTTTTTTTTTGTACCAGATGCTATGGATAGCTGAAAAAAAAAAAACACCCCATTTTTTTATGGACTGTGAATTTACATGGATTTACAACGCTGACTAAGGACCCTGTAGCTGTCACTGTTATTGAGGCACAGTGACAAGCTCTATAAGCATTGCAGACAATTTTGTTATTATGTAATTGTGGCTACTGTTTTGGGGGCATTATGGCTTTCACTATTTTAGGGGTATGTTTGCAACTGTTTTGGCACAATAGCCGCAGGATATAAAAGTTCCTCTTTGGCATTTAAAAACCTGAAGACACTATTTACATCTAACGATACTATGATTTTTCAGATTTTTTTAGTGGAGCAGATACACAAGTTTTCTATGATTTTGCAGTTTTTGTAGCTTATTTTTGCAAAACAATTGTGATTTTTTGTGATTTTTCACCACTCACTCTAGATTTGAAAAGTGGGAGTGGTTAGCTATGTAAAGGAAATGTGGCAACATTTAAAGGGGTTGGTTCATCTCACATATGTGGCATATCAGCATATCACTAGGATATGCCACCAATGTCAGATAGATGTGGGTCCCACCTCTAGTACGCACACCTATCTCTAGAACAGACCCCACAAAGGGAAAGAGGGCACACTATGGAAGCACGGCCACCCTCTGTTCACTTCTATGGGAGAAGGTGGCCGCATGTGCACAGTGCGCTCTCCATGCACTTCTATGGGAGAAAGCACTGGGGTCTTTTTGGACCTCCCATAGAAGTTAATGGACAGCATATCGTTCATGCATGATGAGCTCTCCTTCACTTTGGGGGCCATGTTCTAGTGATCTGACATTGGTGGCATGTTCAAGAAAATAGCTTCTGATTATAACTATGATTACCACTTGATTAAATGTCCTCCAATGTTAGATCAATGTGCCATGTGTGAATATCATCTATAATACATATCAAAATATAGTATACCAATATATGCCACCCAAAAGAGATGGGTCAATCCCTTTAAGAAATTTAAAAGACACACAAATGTTGCATAAATGTAGCAAGTTCAGGGAGTTGGCATAAAAACTGGTGTTTCATCTCCAGATATATTAAAAGATGCACCAAAATAATCAAACAGCTTGTGATATTTAATATATTTTGTGCAAATAAGGCCTCATGCACACGACCATGGGTGTTTTGCTGATCCGCAAACTGCAGATCCGTTATACACAGAGGCCGCACCGTGTGCCTTCCGCAATTTGCGGAACGGAACGGGCAGCCCATTATAGAGATGCCTATTCTTGTCCGCAAAACGGACAACAATAGGACATGCTCTATTTTTTTTGCGGGGTCACGGAACAGAGCAATGGATGCGGACAGCACACTTAAAATATGGGGCTCAGACGCGCACCAAACATACTGTTGTGTGTATGAGGCCTAATAGTAATGCAGACTGAAACAAAACAGACTTAAAAAAATTCCCCTCATGATAAATTCCCCCAAAGTGTATACATGAATCTAAGAGATAAACCATGTGGTTTCCCTATAAACAAGTCCCTCAATAAATATTTCATACATCTGCATACATAGCCCCTGGTTCATGCTGTTATATAAGTGATTCAAAATGAGTGTACGGTTCTTATTAGTAACATAAATGAAATGTGACATTAGATGGCTTAGGCCCCAAATCCTGTAAAAGTTGCACATTCTGCCATGGCCACAGATCAGGAGAGATTCCTGGATTTGTTTAAGACACATATCAATGGTAAATTGGAAACATAACTCCCTCTACAGAATTGGCATTTGGTAGTAAGCCCATCCTGAGTGGGACGTAAGTCTAAGGATTTAGTGAATTCAAAACATGTCTTCTCATTTCTCCATTCCAAAACTGTGACTAAGACTTCAACTGGATTGTGATCCCTAGAAATGTTACCTAATATTGTGTTCCTTCAGTCAGGTAAATATGTTACTATTAAAGTGCCCTACAATAGTATCAAATAGCGAACGCGATGCAGCTTTCTAACATACAACCTGTTCGGACTGTGCAGGGCAACAATGATATCAAAGGACATGGTGGAGCAGTGAAGCAATTCCTGTTGGGCAGGGGTGGTCTGGGCCGGTGTGCAGGAGTTGAGTCCTCACCTGCATAACGGAAACGGGACGGATCCATTTTGCAGCCCATAGACGTCTATTATGACAGAATGAATAACAGAATGCCTCTAAAGGCATTCGTTATGCATTCCATCATAGAATTTAGTTATGGTCCGTGGTAACGGAATCCATAACGCAATTCACCTTTTATCAACAAAAGATGTTTTAATGAATTTCATAAGCAGAAATTTACTCATCTCTACTATGTACACACTTTATCTGTGAGAAAGAGATTGGAAGCAAAGTGACAAGCTAATCTCAGTTTAAAACCTGCATACCCACTGCATAATAGATGCAGTGGGTACAGAGATATAGTATACACAGCAGGGGGCACATATAAGAGTCACTATAAATAAAGGAGGTACTGTACATACAGTATAAGGGGCACTATACATAAAGGGGCTCATATAAAAGGCACTATGCATGAAGGGGCACATATAAGAGACACTATACATACAGGGGACACATATAAGAGCTGTTTTACATAAAAGTTATAAATATGATTTGCTTTTTTAACTTTTCTCTCAGAGTCAGCAATTAACATCATAATGTGCTGTTTGCCAACTAGAGGGTTTCACGTCTCCTTTTCTGCTGCAGAAGGCCACACAAGCAATTAGACTAGTCCATCTGTAGACATCAGGCAAGGCCGAGATGACTGAATGTTGTATTCTTAGGACACATCTTTCCATTCATACTGATCTTAAGATGTATATAAAGTATTTGATTTAGGCTACTTTTACACTAGCATTTTAGTTTTCCGGTATTGAGATCCGTCATAGGGGCTCAATACCGGAAAAAAACGCTTCAGTTTTGTCCCCATTCATTGTCAATGGAGACAAAACTGAACTGAACAGAACGGAATGCTCCAAAATGCATTCCGTTCCAATTAGTTGCGTTCCCATACCGGTGAGCAAACCGCAACATGTAGTAGTATTTTGCTTTCCGTCCTGGGATGCGGAGCAAGACGGATCCGGCATGACCCCCATTGCAAGTCAATGGGGAAGGATCCATTTTCTCTGCCACAATCTGCCACAATAGAAAACGAATCCGTCCTCCATTGACTTTTAATGGAGTTCATGACGGATCCGTCTTAGAAATGTTAAAGATAATACAACCGGATCTATTCATAACGGAAGCAGATGGTTGTATCATAAGTAACGGAAGCGTTTTTGCTGAACCCTGCCGGATCCAGTAAAAATGCTATGTGCACTATCTACATATATTCAATGTACAGCACTCCAACCAGCCTATGTTCATATAAAAAACGTTATAGATTATTAAAGACACTCCCGAGTTTATTATTATAGACACGATATAGAGCTGAGATGACTCCTAGGTATAGAGGTAAGCAGTGTCCTCTTCTCCCCAAGAGCCTAACTTCTCAAAGTTGCTGCAGGAATATTTAATCTGGTAGCATCTTGCTGTTGTGTGAGCAGGTGAAATTGTATCCGTACTATGGCCCTCCAAAATAAATTTTACTAGTGGGCCCAAGGCACCCCAGTCCAATGCTGCATACAGGTACCAGTATATGACATATTTGCTCTTCAGAAATTTACAGAAAACCTCCCTCAGATCTCTGTAGCAAAACCTTCACAGACCATAATCCAACTTTAACTGTGATGTCAGCACAGTATGCAGGAGCACACAGATAGTGAGTCCTAACTGGAACCCAGCCTGCTTTCCCTGCCTACTTGCCGTATAAGCCATAAGCGCCAAGTCCACAACTGGTCGATGTTTCCTACTCTGCTAGGTGCAGGACTGACACACACACAGAGAAGAAACTACACAAATATGAAGTCGTACAGGAATGGGTCAGAACGGGGGAGACAATGCAGTACCAAATCAGATAACAGAGGTTAGTCAGAAAAAGAGCCAAAGTCAGAACCAGACAGGAAACACAGTACCAAATCACGAAACAGAGAGTAGTCAAAGGCAAGCCAAGGTCAATGCAATAAGCAATCCAATCACACACAGAACAGAACTGGGAGCACAGCTAGGGAGTAATAATCTATCACTGGCAATGATATCTGGCCAGGAAGAGGTTTAAATAGAGCACAGAGTCCCGGGATCAGATAAGTCATGATTCGGCGCTGCACTACTCAGACAGCATACAGGAATAGAACAGCTGAGCAATCAATCCACTGCTAGACTCCGCATGTCCGCTGTGGGGAGAAACAGAGCATTGCATCCAGTTGCTAAGTCGCTTTCACATAGTTAAGAGTGTGTGGCTATACAGCACATCTTTCCCGATGTAGTCACGCCCGAAGCTAGAGATCTTACCGCTGGGGCCAGGACAGGTAAGATTGTGACATTACACCCCCCCCCCTCTCCTAATTAGGGTAGGAATGTGGAAGTGCCAAGCATGTACCCATGTTCTTTCCTCAGTACAATTCCCCTCCAATGGATTAAGTACTGGATCAAACCTTCAAACCTTGAACTTTCCAGGAGTCAAGAATTCTCTCTACCTCGTACTCAATCTAATCCAGAATAACCATTGGAACAGGTGGTTTAGGTGGAGAAATTGCAGTTGGAACATATCTTTAGCACCAGGGACCAGCTCAATGGCGCAATCAGATTTTCGATGAGGAGGCAAAGTTTCAAAAGCCTCCTTGGTGAATACGTCCTGGAAGTCCCTGATGAACCCAGGTAGAGATGAGTAAATCGAAGCTGACGAAGTGGAATTCGATCCGAATTTCAGGAAAAATTCGATTCGCACCGAATGCGAATTTCCTCGCGATTTGTGGCAACAAATCACATTTTTTCCTAAAATGGCTGCTACATGTGTGAGGACATGGGGCAAGGAACTCTGGGAAGGCGGGATCACCCATACTGGCATCCATGCAGCCAATCAGCAGCCAGCCCTGTGATGTCACAGCCCTATCAATATAGCGGCCATCTGAGATTCTGCCATTCACCAGCTTGCTTAGTGCACTAAGAGACGTGTCTGCAGGCCCTAGGGACAGTGATAGGAAAGACTTGATTGTGGTAAAAAAAAAATGATTTACAAGTGCAGGGAAAGATTACTCAAGGTGTAGGGAAAGGATAGGGAGGAATCATTCCAACAGCATTTGTGTAGAACAGGGTTCAGCGGGGGAGTTTACTGCCCGGGTAATAGGAACAATCCTGTTACACCTTGCTGCACTGACTGGGGATCCAAATTGCCATTATACAGCTCTGTAATTCCAGCAAAACTGTCTTATCAGAGTTCAAGTGCTGTATGAACCGGGCGTTAACAGGATTTATTACAAGGAAATATTTCTACGTTTTATTTTCCCTTGTGCGGTGCAGTTATATGTTCTAAAGCATTTTTTAACTTGTATTAGTGGGGAAAAAAGGGCTTATTAGCCGTTGTGTGGTAAAGTGCGAAATTTACATCCCTTTTTGTCGTGCATTAGTGGCAAAAGTAAAATATATTTGCCGCTCAGCATTGCACTTATCTGTTTTAAAGCCCTTTTTTCCATGTATTAGTGTAAAGAGAAAAAAATACAAATTACGTAGTGGTGAAATTTGTAATTTGAAATGGGCATTTGGGTGAATGTACACCTCCTTTTGCGGTATGTAAAGACTTACTTAGTGGTGAAATTCTTTATATGACACTAGCTTTTTTTCGGAAAATGTATGGGTGAATGTACACCTCCTTTTGCGGTATGGAACGACTTACTTAGTGGTGAAATTCCTTACGTGACACAGTTTTTTTTCCGGAAAATGTATGGGTGAATGTACACCTTCTTTTGCGGTATGGATTGAAGTACTTAGTGGTGAAATTCTTTATGTGAAACTTTGCCTGCCCTTTACCATCTACGCACAAGTAAATCAAGCAGATTCATTAAGTTAAAAACATTTATGTGTTTTTATCTGCTCCGTCTGCATTCGATCTCCACAGCACACAAGACATGAACGGAGAGCCTCTATTTGGAGTCCAAGTCCAGTTTTTTAAGCTCAGGAGTTCCATCAGAATTGTGCGTAACATTCTTGCTCCCTGTGCAAAGCCATAACAAAAGGACTCCGTAGGCCTATACATCAGAGGAAGCTGAAGCCACATGTTGTTTACAGTGGTACATGTTTCTTGCTCAGAAGGAAGCTGGGAAGCAGGGGCGGACAGAGAACCTTCAGGGCCCCTGGGCAAAATAAATCAAGGGCCCCCTTCCAGGTCCTACCCATATCCCGCCTCCAGCCATGCCCATGTCCCGCCTCCAGCCAAACCCATATCCCGCCTCCACCCCCCAATCGCAGTCGCACCGCGATCGTTATGCTCCTGATCCCATCACTACAGAAATACAGCACCCCATACCTCTTACATCCAGTGACGTCTCCTTTGATGTAGATGTTCTATGTCCTCGTCTTATTCTTTCAGACCTTCAGACCAGACCACCATTTTGTCGCCATTTTCCATCTCTTAGTTTACTTTTTTTCCATCATCCTTCCATCTTCTGGACAAATCATCCTACTACCCCCAATATTGTGCCGCTGTGCTCCCCAATACTATACTGCAGAAACAGATAAAACCCCTTATAATACTAGTACCACACAGAGCCCCGCATATAAAATACACCTTCTTTGTGGCCTCAGTAGAAGCCCCCATAGTGCCCCATAATAATGTACCAGTAACAAGTGCCCCCCATAGATGCCCCCCTAATTATGTGCCAGAAACAAGTGCCTATCTTCCCCCCATGTGCCAGTAACAAGTGCCTCTCGTCGTCCCCCCATGTTCCAGTAACAACTGCTTCTCCATGCCCCCCCATATGCCAGTAACAAGTGCCTCTCTTCCCCCAATGTGCCAGTAACAAGTGCCTTCCCCCATATGCCAGTAACAAGTGCCTCTCCATGCCCCCCATGTGCCAGTAACAAGTACCTCTCCCCCCCCCATTTGCCAGTAACAAGTACTCCTCCATGCCTCCCCATGTGCCAGTAACAAGGGCCTCTCTTCCCCCATGTGCCAGTAACAAGTGCCTCTCCCCCCATGTGCCAGTAACAAGTGCCTCTCTCCCCCCAGATCAATATGCAGAACGTTGTGGCACTCTGCCTTTTCCCGCTTCTGGAAGTAAGGTTCCCACCCCGATACAATGAAAAGAAGACCTCCAGTTTAAATGCGGTGTCGAAAAGATTTTTTCTTTTTATTGAAGTTGCGGCAAAATCACATATAGGTGACGTTTCGGCCTTTAATTGGCCTTCATCAGACTGAGGCGCATAGCACCGACAGCAGGCATAGCCCTGCACGCTCCCATGACACAGCCCGACCTTTTTCTACACCTCTCTCCTCCTCAACTGTGGCCTCAGTCTGATGAAGGCCGATTAAAGGCCGAAACGTCACCTATATGTGATTTTGCCGCAACTTCAATAAAAAGAAAAAAATCTTTTCGACACCGCATTTAAACGGGAGTTCTTTTTTTCATCTCTCTCTCCCCCCATATGCCAGTAACAAGTGCCTCTCCCCCCATATGCCAGTAACAAGTGCCTCTTTCCCCCATGTGCCTGTAACACGTGCCTCTCCCCCCCATGTGCTAGTAACAAGTTGCTCCCCCCCATATGCCAGTAACAAGTGCTTTTCTTCCCCACCATGTACCAGTAACAAGTGCCTCTCACCCCCCCCCCATGTGCCAGTAACAGATAGTCCGGTATAAAAAAAAACAAAAAACACTTATACTTACCTCCATGGCAGCGATGCGATGCAGGCCTCTATTGGCCTGTGTCCCGCACTGTACGGCTCAGACGGCACGATGACGTCATTGCCCTGCCTGCACCAGCCACTGATAGTCTGCCAGCACAAGACCCGCAGCCTATCAGAGGATCAGGTAAGAGAGACGCCTCTCCCTCCCCTGCCCCACAGCACAGCCATCTGTATCGCTGTCCTGAGGATGGCGATACAGATGACTATGGAGATGAACGCTTCCACATTGGAAGTGTTCAACTTCCTGTAACCTGCCGCCACAGGCCCCCTTCCCGGCCGGGCCCTCGGACCACGTCCGAAGTGCCTGACTGCTCAGTGCGCACCTGCTGGGAAGGTTCAGCCCGAACTTTCAGTTGGGAGACAGGGCCATAGCAAAGACCTTCTGGGGTCTCACATAGGCCACAGGCAGGGAGGTCGGTGGACTAGTGTTCGTCCTATCTTTCAGGTGGAGTAGGCAACCCTGGGATGAGCGGCTCCAGCTCTGGCTGAGGTCGTTCTCAGAAGCAGAGCACACCGTCTGCCGACTCTTGCAGATAGCGCACTTTGCTTCTTGCAGCTAGGTCATCCGGCCATACCTCCTGTGCTGACAACGGGACCAGAGGTTTCTCGAGGCAGATTAAGGCTACAGCAAATGGACCCTGATGGGACGGGTAACAGCGTTTCACAGAGCGCCTGTTAACAGTTAAAAGTGGCCTACTCATGCTGCCGCCACCTCCAGACTCTATCATTGTTCCACTCTGTGGTCTCCTAATGCCGCCACCTCCAGACTCTGTCATTGTGTCGCTCTGTGGGATACTCATGCTGCTGCCACCTCCAGACTCTGTCATTGTGCCACTCTGTGGTCTCCTCATTCAGCCACTCCAGACTCTTCATTGTGTCACTCTGTGGCCTCCTTCTGATGCTGCTGCTGCTCCCGCCACCTCCAGACTCTGTCATTGTGCCACTCTGTGGCCTACTCATGCTACCGCCACCTCCAGACTCTGTCATTGTGCTACTCTGTGGCCAACTGATGCTGCCGCCACCTCCAGACTCTGTAATTGTGCCGCTCTTTGGTCTCCTCATGCTGCTGCAACCTCCAGACTCTGTCATTGTGCCACTCTGTGGCCTCATCCTGATGCTTCTGTTGCTGCCGCCACCTCCAGACTTTGTCATAGTGCCGCTCTGTGGTCTCCTCATGCTGCTGCCACCTCCAGACTCTGTCATTATCCAACTCTGTGGCCTAATCATGCTTCTGTCACCTCCAGAGAATGTTATTGTGCCGCTCTGTGGTCTTTTCATGCTGCCGCCATCTCCAGACTTTGTCATTGTGCCGCTCTTTGGTCTCCTCATGCTGCTGCAACCTCCAGACTCTGTCATTGTGCCACTCTGTGGCCTCCTCCTGATGCTTCTGTTGCTGCCGACACCTCCAGACTTTGTCATAGTGCTGCTCTGTGGTCTCCTCATTCTGCTGCCACCTCCAGACTCTGTCATTGTGCAACTCTGTGGCCTTCTCATGTTGCTGCCACCTCTAGACTCTGTCATTGTGCCGCTCTGTGGTCTTTTCATGCTGCCGCCACCTCCAGACTTTGTCATTGTGCCGCTCTGTGGCCCACTCATGCTGCCGCCACCTCCAGACTCTGTCATTGTGCCGCTCTGTGGTCTCCTCATGCTGCTGCCACCTCTAGACTCTGTCATTGTGCCCCTTGGTGGCCCTCTCCTAATGCCACTGCTGCTGCTGATGCCACCTACTGACTCTGTCATTGTCTCCTCATACTGCTGCCAACTCCAGACCCTGTGGTCTCCTCATGCTGCTTCCACCTCACCACTATGTCATAGGGCCACTCTGTGGACTTCTCATGCTGTTCCCACCCTCACCACTTCATGACTGGTCCACTATTTTGGCTTTCAGCCTAGCTGACATCATCATTTATTTGACGTTTCTGATCTGTCAGAAGGAAGAAAAAATGAGATGCACAACGGATCCTGTCTGTGTGGCAGCTTTAAGGCCCGCATGGTCCTTTCAGAATTGGCTTATGATTTGGTTTTTTGCCAAAAGCAGGGGTAAAAAACACAGAAGACATGCAAATATTCCATTCACATGTCATCTCTGTTTTAGATCACTCTGTTTTTTTTGCCTTTAGCATATTTTTTAGCAATACTGATGGATTATTGAGCAAATGCTGAGTGAAGGCGTTTGCTTCACAGACAGGATCCTTTTTTTCTGGGTAATTGTTCTGACGGTTAGAGAATGGGATAAATTAATCCGTGACGTCAACACAAACTTACTGCTGACACCCTCTCCACTCTGTTGGGGGACTCTACTTGTTTAAGCGTGTAATAGAACTGGTTCTGTAGACATCTATGTGGAATCAGCTGACGAGGGTGTAAAAGTGCGCTTCTTCTTAATGCTAACATCTACCTGTAAGGCTGAGTTGATACTTGAGTTATTTGGTCAGTTTTGGCCCCGTGACCATCCAAATAAGTGAAGTATGCAGTGATTCTAAGAGCAACTTTGTCAGTCTGCCACTCTGTGGTCTGCTCATGCTGCTGCCACCTCCAGACTCTTTCATTGTACCATTCTGTAGTATTCTCATTCTGCTGCCATGTCCACACTAAGTCACCTTGCCACTCTGTGGCCTCCTGATGCTGCCTCCACCACCACACTGTCATTGTGCCACTCTGTGGCCTCCTCCTGATGCTGCTGCTGCCACCTTCACACTGCTGCTTTCATCTCAACACTATGTCATAGGACCACTCTGTGGACTTCTTATGCTGTTCCCACCCTCCCCACTTCATGACTGGGCCACTATTTTGACTTTCGGCCGTGCTGACATCATCCTTTATTTGACCCTTCTTCTGATCTGTCAGAAGGAAGGAAAAACTAGATGCACAACGGATCCTGTCTGTGTAGTGGCTGTAAAGCCTGTATGAGCCCATCAGAATTGGCTTATGATTTGGTAGCCAAAAGACATGCAAATATTCCATTCACGTGTCATCTCTGTTTTGGATCCACTCTTGTTTTATTTGGCATTAGCAATACTGATGGATTACTGACCAAATGCTGACCGAGTAAAGGCGGATGCTCCAAAGACAGGATCCATTTTTGGGGGTTATTGTTCTGACAGATCAGAGGAAGGGCAAAATAATCAGTGACGTCAACACAAACTTACTGCTGACACCCTCTCCACTCTGTTGGGGGGCTCTACTTTTATAAGTGTTTAATAGAACAAGTTCTGTAGACATCTAGGTTAAATCAGCTGATGACGGTGTAAAAGGAGTGCGCTTCTTCTTGGCGCTAACATTGACCAGTAAGGCTGAGTTCATACTCGACTTATTTGGTCAGTTTTGGCCCCATGACTGCCCAAATCAGTGAAGTGTGCAGTGATTCTAAGTGCGACGCCGGTTATCTGCATGTCATACGGACTCACAGTATTATTTCACTACCAAAGCAGACTCCATATGCGTGTAACTGCAAGGCACAGTGTTCTACACCACTATAAAGGCTCTCTGCAGCCAGGAAATAACAGCAAATTTATTCAGATCAAACCAAATTTTTCCAAAAAAAATTCAGCGGACCGGCGAATGGAATTCGCCGTTCTCTAAACCCAAGGATAGAACCTTTTTCTAGCTCCAGGCCAGATTGCTGAATAGACAAGCAATGATTAGATCACTGAAGACCCCATTTAATAAATTCCCCAAAGTTACAATGAAAAACTGGACAATAAAATAACGTCAATAGACAGATTGTTCATAATCATAACATATAACATATAATGAACATTTTTCAGTATGGATAAACCCAACTGTCATAACTAAATCAATTTGCTGTTTGATGTTCAATAAATCCTCTTGCAAATGGAGTTGCACTGTGACAGCACTAGCTTTTTTAAACTAATGGGAGTGAAGAACAGGATTTTCTGCTGGGTTCGGTACTTTGGGGATTTAGAAGGTGTGTAGTCTTGGACAATAGGGGTTTGGTGTAATTTCAGTTGTCATGGAGGTTGAGGACCTGGTTTGCCTCTCTTCCCATAAGAGGAAGCAATTTTGGTTATTGCTTTCACTTTCTTTCACCTTTTTTTTTGTGGCATTGTATTTAGGATTATGAGGACTTGTTCTTATTAGCAACTTGCATCATTGGAGGTTTAATGCAGGAGAATGTTTATTTTTGTAGATATAGTTAAGTTTTTGCTCCGTCACTTCAAGACAAACCAGTTAGTGTGAGAGAAGTGAGGTTACCAGTGTCGGAGGCAGCACTGTCAGCTACCTTGGGGTCTTTGGCTAAACCGATCAAGACCACAGATATCTTATTAAATAGAAAAATATCTTTATTAGAAAAATACTTAGCAAAAACACAATTTACTATACAGGAGTAAAGTGCAGGAGAGTAAGTAGATGTAACAAGTGACACACCTGATACAAAGAAAATGTTGGGGTCTTTGGAACAGGTCTTCTACTACTCTGTTGAGGCATAAGGATGGATCTTTTTTTAGGTATAAATTTAGATCTGTTTTTAAATAATCTTTAGAGGAAGGAGGTATAAAGGAGGTAGCAAGGATCATATTTCTTTCCATTTTAAGGTGGTTTGCAGGGTTTAGATTAGAACGGGGTACGAAGTTTCGGCATTGAAAATACCTTAAAGGCTATGTACACCTTTAGGGGTGCATTGCACTTATTTTGAGCTAAAAATCATTAAAATATGGAATCCCTTTTTGTGCACAGAGCTGACATGCTTTACATGCTGCTTGTGGATTTTTTGTCTTTTCTGTCATCTGGGGAGCAGACTCCTTATCTCTGCTCTCTGACCTTATAAACACTCATCAAAGCTCAATCCTTATCTTACTGATAGGAATGTGGTTTAAATAAGTGTTTATGACCTCGTCGTAGTTAGGGCTACGTTCACACTCGCGTTTTGGCTTCCCGTTCATGAGGTCCTCCTCCCATTGCATGTGTGATTTCACTCTGGAGGTAACCTGTGACCTATATCTTCCTCCCTCCTCCCATTGTATGTGTGATTCCACGCTGGGAGCTGTTTGCTGTGTGTCGGACCTTACGCTCCAGTAATAGCCCATACAGCCCCTGTATTTGCCCATATGGCACAGGTAGGTTAGCGTTAGGTCCCGTGCTACTATGAGAGACCTTTACGAGGTGCGCGGGCTCCAGTATGTTCTTGATATAAGGATATATTGGCGAAAGTCTCATTTTTAACATCGGAGTGAGGGTTTAGCCACATATTATCAATTGTATTTACCATTGTAGTGCACCAGTTTTTGCAGTGTTTTTCTTTATTAGATGACAGGCAAAAAGTGAAAGTAAAAGCACCAGTCACACAGCTAGAAAAAACTGTTAACCCTTTGAGACAGAACAGCTCAATATTTTTAATAAAGGCAAATTAAAAAAATGATTTTTAGCCAAAAATGAATAAAATGCAATCATAAACAAAAATTGCCTTCAAAGGTGTACATTACCATGTTCACCCTCATGTGTTGTAAGGTTTTTCTCACCAAGTTTTGCGTTCTTTGTGTTGTAGGTTATTTCCGGAGTGTGTCGAGTAAGGTTGTGTGATTGTAGGTTTTGCTTTGTTGTTATTATTGTGTACAAATTTCTTTGATATTTTTCTTTAATAAACTGCTTCTGTGGCCTTTGAAATAAAGTAAATGTTTGTAGATACCTTTATGCATGTTGGGTGTCCAAAGATATTCTTTTTTCGCTCTCAAAATTATAAAAACAAATGTCCTTGTTACAGAGAAAAAGAACAGTTTTGGGAAGGACATTGATTCTTCAAAGTGCAAAAGAAAGGGAGAAGACAAGTCGATCATTTGTGAGCACATGTAAGTTTTATTATTTGGGCAGAGAGATGCTTTAATAAAAGAATACGAGGGGGTAGTGAACTTAACTCATCTACATTTCATGTTAATCACATTCCTTCAGACAAGACTTTATAATAAACTATATCAATTTGCTCCTTCTCTACTTACTTCAGCAGATGAGTAATTACTTTAATTCCCTTGGATATCACAAATGTAATGCCAGGGCATAGGAGGTGTCCGTTTTAGATGTTCTCAATAAAAAAAAGACCTTTAATGGTAAACGCTCTACACCTCTGTAACAGTGAACTGTGATACTGAATATGTTCAAGTCCTCATTCCACTTTTCATCAGATTCTGATGTATTTTCTGATGTATTATCTATTTGCACTATTTTTTCCTATTTCACATTGTTATAAGTATATAGCAGACTTCAGGAATTTCATAATTTATTAACACAGAATATTTTGCAGGGCACTATATGCAAATTCAAGATAAGAGGGAGTGCATGAGGAGCATTTTTCTAATGTAATGTTATTACCAAAAACTCAATCTTTTTGCTGCAGAAGGATTTGCAGACAGACTAGACATTTGGTAATGGGGAGAGTCTAGCATCTTATTGAATGAAAGAAGTATCTGTCATCTGGTTATTATTATGGACTTCCTATAGCTGGATGTGCTCCAGATCCATTTTCATCATAACAATGTTCTTCTTCTTTAAAGCTAATAATCAATTTACTGATCTTCGGATAAACTTAAAGGGGTTCTGTCACCAGTTTTCACCCCTGTCAGCTAAACATATGCTGATGCTCAGGGTCTCCTCATGATTCCTAATGTGGGATCATAAATGCGATCAGTAGCTTAATTTTGCCAAAAAACAGGTTTTACTAACCTGTCAATCAAATAAATAAGGTGCCCAAGGGGAGGTCCAGGCATGCAGGGTGTCCGTCCGCACCCACCGCCGTTCGTGCCCAGCGCCGCCTTTCCAGAGTTCTGCACCGCCTCCTACTCCTCTGTGCCGCCTGTGCCGATGTGCCAATATAAAACATTATTTCAATACTATTCAACATGAAAAAAAAGTTACTTTTGTGATTGTCTAAAATTGTAGGCGTGGCATGAGCGGGGAAGGACGGCACACCTGTTTTAGGCGTAGAAAATGGTCTAAATGTAAGACTGCAAGGTAGCTGTCTTACATTTAGAACTGGCGGAGGATCGGCCAAAGTTATAAAGACGCCAGCACCTCTTCATAACTTTGGCGGATCCACCACCAGCTTCGGGTTTATTAAGACCGGTGTCTAAAATGCTGGTCTTAAAAAATGTGTCCCACAGCATCTAAGCGTTTCGGATTTTTCTGGTTCGATCCTTATTCATGACTCTTTATTCATGACTCACTTTATTGGGAAGCTGGACTCCTCTCCTGTTCTTTAAATAATGTTTTGCAAATTATAACAGGAGAGTGCATATAATAAGTACTGACATCTGGGGTGAAATCATTGTAAAAGGGTTTGCTGCAGCCAAGAAGAGGTGGTTACAGAGGCAGGAGGATTGGAGAAGCAATGGGGGGGGGGGGGATACATGTTGTTTTATCAGGCAGTCAGTGGCGTGCCTAAGGTGTTTCGCACCGAGGGCGGGTCCTTTCTCTGGTACCCCCCAATACTTTAAAACAATGGTACTCCCTTACAGTAGTATTGCCCTCACTGTACAACTTTCACTGTAGTTATGCCCACATTGTGCCCCCTTAAAGTACTTATCCCTTCATTGTACACCCTTTACAGTAGTTATGCCCTCATTGTGCCCCCTTCACAGTATTTATGCCCTCTCTATGCCCCCTTCACAGTAGTTATGCCCTCTCTGTGCCCCCTTCACAGTTGAAATGTCTTCTCTATGCCCCTTCAGAGTAGGTATGCCCTAACTGTGCCCCTATAACAGTAATAATGCCCTCTGTAATGCCCTTGTAATGCCCATTGTGCCCCCTCCATAGTAGTAATACCCATTGAACCCCCTCCACAGTGGTAATGCCCATTGTGTCCCCTTCATAGTAGTAATGCCCATTGTGCCCCCTTAATAGTAGTATTGCCCTCTATGCCCCTTTGTAGTTGTATTGCCCTCTGTGCCCCCTTTGTAGTAGTATTGCCCTCTGTGCCCCCTTTGTAGTAGTATTGCCCTCTATGGCCCCTCCATGGTAGAAATGCCCTCTGTTACCCCTCCATGGTAGAAATGCCTCCGTGCCCCTTCTGTTAAAAAAAAAACACAGTAACTACTCAACTTGCCCCGTTCCTGAAGCTCACACCCAGCTTTCCCCTGCATGAACAGATCACTCTGCAGCACTGTGTGGGAGGAGTTTATGCATATTCCTAGGCTGTAAGCTCCTCCCACACAGGCCAGCAGCGCGATCAGTGCTTGCAGGCTGAATGGTGGAACAGGGAGAAGTTTTTCTGCTTCATCATTCAGTGCGGGAGAGACGGAGCACGGGGAGCTGAGTGACAGGACTGCAGCTCCCCGGGCTCCAGCAATGAGCGCTTCCATCTGTATTTATGGAAGCGCTCATTGCCTCTGGACTCTTGCACCCCCTGACAGTGGGCACTTGGAAGGCCCTTTCCACCCCCCCTATCCCTTAGCACGCCACTGTAGACAGTCCATCTAAGCAAAATGATTCTATCTGCCAGAGAGAGAGGAAAGGCACATCAGAATATACATTTTTCCTTAAAATAGATAATGATTATGCTGAGGTGTTTCAATTCTGATATCAGACTGACGTCCATAACAATGACATTTATGGCATGGGGCAAGGTGAATATTAGATTAAAAACAAAATAAGGTAATCTGCATAGAAGCCTATACTTTCTTTGTGTGAACCAATCTTAAAGTGGACCTCTCACCTCTCCTGACACATTGGTTTTAGCAACTACTCACATTTCCCCATGTAATAATACTCCTGAAGCTTCTATTCTTATGACTATAAGTTGTGCAATTCCTCTATTATTCCTACTAGAAGTAATGAATAAATTGCCCGCAGTCTGTCATAGAGGTCCAACTGGGTGTTACCAATTGGAGGTGTGTCCCTGCACACACTCCAACTGTAATGGGAAGTTGACCAGATAGGAAGGACAGTTCATATACATCTATCACGTCTGAGATGGCAGTTAACAGACGTGCAGCGCAGAGGGGATGGAAGAGGAATACCCTTCCACTAGGGAGAGGGAGGAGTGGTGACCCCTAGCTCACCTGGCATTGGCACCTAGCTGCCCTAATGTCCCTAGATGGTCTGCTAACCCATATGCCAATCCCTTGAAAAAATTCTGACCCCAGGCACAACAGGGTCAGCGATAGGTTGTGACAACGTACATGCATACATGGCTAAGAATAGGGAAGTGAGAACTTCTATATATTTTGCATAGAGCTTTCAGATTCAGCCATCAGGGCCAAGAAATTTTCAGAAATTAAAAGATGTTGTCTGGCTAGTACTGGCTAGAAGAAGAAAGGGTAGGAGCAGGAGAGTGATTGGTCAATCACTTGCCCCAGCAGAGACTAGCACAGACCTAGGAAGAATCTGAAGCATCCTGTGAAATTTCACATGAATAAACAGGGTTGATCTAAACATGTTTCTCAGAAAATTGGAACGAGGATATGTCATTAGGGTGGGTTCACATCACGTTTTTAGCATTGGTTTAGCATATACGTTAAACAGATGCCTCAGACTGCTGCCATACAGTGGCATCCGTTCACCATAGCGTTCCATTGTAAAAAAAAGTGTATACTTTTTTTTACCATTGTAGAGAAAAGAATACTTTTTTTTTTTACCAGACTCTGCAGGATACAAGAACATGGTGGGCTTTTTTGTATCTTTTTTTTCTAACGTATACGTCAAACGGAGGCATAAAACGTTATTTGAACATATTTACATCTGATGAAGATAATTAAGAACTATACAGTTCAGTATAGAATGGTTAAAATCTTTGGAAGATGAAATCGGTATCATTTAAAATAGTATCTAGTAGACTTTACTAAAGGCGCCCAAACACAATAGTCTAAAGTTGATCAAAACGGATGATTTTAACCAAAAAGAAGGTTTGAAATGGTAGAAATCTAATGATGAACAATCGTTTTAGCCGGCCATTGGCTGATAACAAACCATTATTGTCTGAAAAGAGGTCGGATGTGTTTAATATTTTCAGCCAATAGTTACTGTAGATAAAAGATCTTTCTTCGAAAGAAAGTTCCCAGAAAAATCTACCGTCCATCGCCCAGTTTCACTCACCATGTATGACAACTGTAACGGCTAATATGGACTCAAATTTGCATGGCCTTGTCTGCAAAATGAACGTTCACCAGATGTTTTTTCACTTGCTGTTGAACCATCAACCAACTTCTATCTAATGTGCCACCTTTAGAATGGCAAATGATGACTAGTTGTTCTGCCTGGCCAAATGGAGGAAGCTTTAGACTTGACTGATTCCCCAATTCAAAAAATGTCTGACCCGTAAACGAGGAACGTCTTTGGGTTTTACTTACAGCAGATTTAAATAGGCTCGGCCGCTCATTAACCATTACATTTTATTTTGAACCAAAGGGTCAGTCACAAATTAATTTACTAGGGCATTTATTGGCATGTTCGGTCTCTTTATTAATAGATTCATTTTCTATATAGGAAATAGTCAATCTGAGAAAACCTCACTAATGTCTTGAGAGTATTCCATAGAATCGACTGGTTTCAACCATGTTATGGTCCACAAAAGTTTTCAATACAGGCTGTTTTAACATTCTGTTGGTTGACCTTGAAAACAGAAAGGGACAATAGGAAAAATCCCTGCCCTTATGCCCTATTAGGGTTTATATACGTAATAATGCAGGGGCAGACTGGGAACTTAAAGTGGTCCTGGAAAAAAACTAAAGTGGCCCCAATGTTTTAGGTGGGTCCTAATTGACAGAAGGCAGGGCAACACAAGTAGATGGGTCCAATACAAGGTGGGGGGGTCAGCAATACCATAGTGCAGCACAAAATACAACCAAATACAACAGTGCAGCACAAAATACCTCCCTAGAAGCTTGTCCCTCTGTGGTGACCATCAAAAGCTGCCATATTCTGTCCTCCTCCAATTAAGATATGGAGCAGGGGAGATTAGGAGTTGAAATGTGGGCCACAACACCAAGCCAGCCCTACTTCCTGGTCTTCATCAAATAATGATCTCTATAGTTGCCCCAGTATTGTGTACCCGGTCAGTGGCAGTAAGGAGGACTGGGGTGGCCCTATGAGCATCAGCCCACCGAGAAAATTCCCTGTAGGGCCTATTGCCAGTCCGACCCTGTAATAATGGTTTGATTATTGCTCGAGACACCACACCGTATGAGAAAGAACAGAGAGAGAACTGTAATACTGCATTTGTCCAGCGGTGGCCGCTACACAAAAAATGAGCCGCCAACAATTACCTCCCAGCAAAACGAGAGCCACAGCTCAGCCCTTGATCCCCTCTTATACTAAAGGAGTAAGAAGGATCAAACCAGCAGAATGGCAAAGCAGTGTGATATTTTAGGTTGTGTTATTCTTTGACTAATATGGAAGATTATACGCCATATGTAAAAGTCTAATTCGTATTGTCACAAAGCAGAACCTAATCTGAGCAAATTTCTATGAATAACATCCATTTCCTAAATGGCATGATGAGCCTATATAATTGTGAGGGAATGCCATAAAACCAGAATGTGCCCAGCTGCCTTCCCACTAAAGTTCAATATCCAATTTCTCCATTTGAAAGCTTGTATTGTTTGCATTAAGGCCTGTGAAATATCCTGTAAAGTAAGAGTGAGTGTCAGGGCAGCTGGACAATGGAGGATGTTGCTTGCAGATTGTGTCACAGCTGCACCGTCCTTTCTGTGGCATGACCGAATTTGGAAAAGACACAAAAGACAAAACTGCAGTGTCGACTTATTATCAGCTTATAAGAATCTGCTTTACATGTGCTCGGGATCCCTGTATAAGGAATATCCTGCACCAACCTAATGTACAGCCATCATAAGTTGGATTCCTGGACGTGATTGAGAAATTTTCATTTGTACTGTATTTTATTATATTTTTGTTGCTGTGATTAATATTTATTTTATAAACACAAATTACTATGTAGGAAGGTTTACTTATATATAGTATATGTTGTATTTTATATCGTCATATGTACACAGGAGCATAGCCATACAGCTTAATCAAATCCCAAAAACCACCGACAGGTGGTTTGACCCAGGGGTCCAACAGTACCCCTGCTGTCAGACAAAGCCCCCTTGACACTGGGCCCCACCAACCCACAGGCTTGGGCGGATTGAGAACCTAAAGTGGCCCTGGAAAAAATACTTAAAAGTGGCCCCATGTTCTAGGAGGGTTTAAATTGACATAAGGCAGGGCAACAAAAGTAGAGGGGTCAGCAATACCATAAAAAAGTAAAAAAAAAAAACATACCACAGCGCCGTTTAATGAGTTTGCCATCAATAGCGGCTATATTCTGTCCTCTTTCTCCAGTTGTCTCTGATTAAGAAATGGAGAAGGGTGCTTAGGAGGTGAGATGCGGGACATAGTTGAATTCAGGAGGGCTTTTTGCTGGCCAGGTACGTGAGTCTCTGATTCTCAAAGCGTTAATTACCACTGAGAGCTTATTGTGTATCAAGCCAGCGCAGAGATGAGTGCTTGGGTGGCCCCCAGGGCATCGGCCCACTGGGAACTTTCGCTGTAAGGTCTATGGCCAATCCGCCCCACAGCATCGCAGCAACAATAGCAACCAGGTGATATCACACCATCTGATATGTGTAGTCTTTTTTAGGGGTAATGTATCTAGTGCGCTTTGCTAGGAACGTGGAGTAATTTTGCCTGTTTTGTCAGTGGAGTAGGCATTTGTGACAAATTTAAGACATATTTGCAACATTTTTAAGGTGCATTGCCATGTTTTGAGGATGGGACTACATTTTTAGGCAGAACCTTTGTAATAAATAAGATTAGACTTTAGACAGAGAAATCGCCACATATTATGTGAGATAAATTTAACAAATGGCATGCCATATTTTAAAAATTTACATAACAGTGCCCATGCTGGGGCCCTCAGGATACATAAACACTTTTAACAGAAAAGGTCTATTCGACCCAAAAATAATCCCTTTAGGGGTCCCAGAGTTATTTTTTTAAAACTTCACTTTTATTTATTTTTGATTAAGACCCCACTAGGCAAGTCCAACCAATATATTTAAAATTATTAGGGTGTTTCACAGGGCTATCTTTTTTTGCCCCACAGCTTTCACCACAGTCAGAAGTGATGTTAGTTATTACTAATTGTGTTTAGTGGTCTGCAACAAACACCTTCATTTATTTCTCCATTTCATATAGTCTGCACCATTGACATTTCTTATATTTCATTGCAGGATACTATGTATCACCTTAATTATGACCTTTGTAGCTCACGTCTCCTAGCTACAAGGTAGATACATTCTTGCAATGCGTTTATTATGGTTGCAGATCTAAAGATTAAGATACGGCTATCGCCTGAAATGATGTGCGGTTTATTTCACCATAACATCAGACCGCTAAATTTGTGCCCTAAAGACATTTATTCCCATCCCGGGATATTGCTCCCTTTGCGGCGTGTCACTATTGGTAATGCAGCCACACACATTCTTACATGCACTATCTCGGACCCTAACGTCTATAGATGAAGCTGGGTACCCTGTATAAAACCCTGGCTAAAATCATTCACACCGCTACCCCTCCCGACATGTTTTGCCGCTGCTGCGGCTTCGTCAGGGGAGTCGGGGTTATTAGTGTGACGCGCGCCACAACCCGCACTCTATTTATTCACTTTGGTCCACCCCCTCACTGTGACGGTATCCAATGCTGCTGCAGGGTTATCGAAGGGGTGAGCGTGTTCTCCACTCACATCATGGCTGCAGCATACGTCACTCTCCTTACTGCCCACCTCTCTCCCGAGATGGATATCAGCTTTGATCGAGCGCAGTATCAGCCAATGACAGCAGTCATGTATGGAGATGTCATTTTGTATAGTTTTGTGTGTTCTTAATAACAATCACTTTTTGTCATCAATTTTATTGCTGATATCGCATGTTAAATGTCCTAAACGCATTCTGACATCAATAAAATAAAATTATAGACCCCATGTGTAATATTTTGATAGATCCCATATAGAATGCAAATGAGATGCTGGCTTATGTAATATCCAAGTCATGTCTCAAGGCCTATTGAAAGGGTCAAACATTGACTTATAGGATAGCTGCCTTACATCTGGGGGCATCAGAAGCAGAGCTTGTTTAGAGCTCATTTTCATCCCATTCTTCCCAGAATTCCAGAGGAGCATGTGTGGACTATAAGTCTTCTTACGCTGATTAATGCACTCTCTCCCCAAGGAGAGATAGTAACTCCCAAATCCTGATTTAGGCCTCTCACCCAGTTAAGCCAGTACTCTCTGCACTAATGAGGGGTAATCACCCAGAAACAGCTGCAGATGAGATGCTGGTTTATTTAATATCCAAGTCATGTCTCAAGGACCATTTAAAGGGTCAAACAATGATTTATTGGATTGCTGCCTTAAATTAGATGGTATAAGAGGCAGAGATTGTTAAGAGCTCATTTACATCCCTTTCTTCACAGAATTCCAGAAGAGCATGTATGGCCTATACGTTCTCTCATGCTAATTTAGGCCCCAAATAAGTAAAGCACTGCACAGTATTATTTTTTGTAATAATAGAAAGGGGACAATATTGTATGTGGGCTGGAGGGGCTTGTGTGGAACAGCTGCTTTTCAGTGCCAATCTTTTTCTGGGGACCTGTGCTACCCTGCTTTATATAAACTCATTCATTTACATGGGAGCTATGTAATGCTTAAATCCCCCTGCGGAGGTGCTGTAGGAAAATGAAACACTTCCTAACAGGTTTTCCAGCAGAGTACAGCTGGGACTCCGAGCAGGGAGATACTTTCTGATCTCCTTATTGTCTAGGGACCCTCCTAACAAGTAGGGATTATATAAAGACAGATAGCCCCTTAGCTTTTACAGCGATCTGCTATTTAAAGAAAGATTTGCCAGGGCACTTGTGTCAAGAATAGCAAATATGAAAATAACGCATTCTGCCTGTGTCTTGATGACATGCACATCTGAGGGATAACACAAGTAATGAAGCTATGACATAGGGCTTAATTAAAGCCGGAAGGAAGGCAGGAAGCCCCAACTAGAAATACAGATAAAAATAATGTGAAAACAATGTATAATATAGACAACATACATTTTCCCTTCCTATGACATCTGTTCTAGCTTTACTTCATTAAGATCACATTCTGCAAAGATTTCAGAGCCCTGCTAATCTATATCATCCAATGCAAATTATCTGCTGATGTCTGTCATATGTAGGGTAAGGATGGGGATGATATATGCGCAGCCGATGGATTTATTGTATCCAGTATGGTATAATTCATTTGGCACACTACTTCAAATCTTAGTGATGAATTAAATTGTTCCAAAAATTAGTTTCCCAAAGGTCCAGAAAAAATTATTTTCTTTCCAGAAACAGCACCACTCTTGTCCATGGGCTGTGACTGGTATTGCAACGAATACGCTACAATACAATGCACTGCCCATGGAAAAGAGTGGCTTGTTTTTTTGTTTATTTTTCTTTAAAAAACTGAATTTGTTTTTGTTTTTTTGAGTCAGTTACATGATATTTTGTTCCAGTATATCTTGTTATTTTTCTAGATGATGGGACAGAACATATTCTAGTGAACCAGTAATATTAATTATGACACTGGGTTGCTTTCTTTAGTAAGATAGGTCCTGCTGTTGTCTTCCTCATTGCACATGCATGTTTAAAAAAGCCTGTTTAGCCGAAATGCGTCACATTTGCCTGTATTCTGTTTATGGCAATAAAGTGAATATTTACTAGCATCAAAGGGCGAGAGCTGATCCACTTCTTCTACTCGTCTTCCTCATTGCTACATTATATTTAAGGGGGTGGTCCGAGTGCTAAAAATTAGTTACCAGGGGGTTTGTGATCATATGCTGCTAGGAGACTCACCAGGGAGCAGAAGCAGTGGTCACAAAAGTAGTACATGTGAAACATGGCTACGGTACAACGGAGCCATACTGACATTGGGCACAGCCTTACTTGTTTCGTGCTTGTGTGCATGAGCCACATAAGAGGCATAGGGGCAACTCCTTTTATATGGGAGCCATTGCAGCTCCCAAAAACCTCAGTAAACTAACTAATTTTGCAAACAAACCTTAACTGGCAGACATAGGATAAAATGGCCATTCATGGTCATTCAGCTAAATCTTCTAACACATTGACAGAGTTGCTCTCTTTTTTGGCTCATGGTGGTTGTGAGAAGCACCTTCCTCTATGATATAGCAGCAGTGGCCCTTAGCTGCCAGCATCTCCCTGCTCCTGGCGTGCATTGGCTGCTGAGATGCTCACCGTCACCTGTCCTGCTGCCCTGGTGCTCTGTTGGCCTTTGCCCATCAGCGTCTCCCTGTTCCTGGTGGGCACGGGTGCTGAAATGCTCACCGGTCCTGCTTCCCTGGTGTTCTGTTGGCCCTTGCCCATTAGCCTTCTCCGGCTCCCTCCTGGAAGGCACGGCTGCAGGAGCCCCGGTAACTGTTGTCTATGTTAGGTCTTTGCAGCCTCCTCACTTCCCACCTGCAACTGTCTACCAGTAGGGAGTGTGCACTTTCTGTCTCTTAACCCTTTCAAGACAGGACGATTTTCCGTTCTTTACTCCCAGCCCTCCCAAAGCTATAACTTAAAAATAAAAATAAATAAATAGCTGTATAAGGGCTTGTTTTTTGCGGGACAAAATGCACATTCTAAAGGCACCATTTATGGTTGCATACACTGTGGTGGGAAGTGGGAAAAAAATTCCAAATGTGTGGAATTATAAAAAATGAATACCCAACACAACGGTCACCTGACCAATTTTATCCCACTAGGGACCAACTCTGCATATGAATATTAAAATATAACTTCAAAAATAATAACTAAAGTGCCCAAATGAAAAAATGATTAAAACTATTAGCTTGTTTGCACTTTTGGGCACTTTATTTATTGATGTATTTTGTTTTTTAGAGTTTAATAAAAGTTATGTTTTAATATTCATATGCAGAGTTGGTCCCTAGTGGAATAAAATTAGTCAGGTGACCGTTGTGTTGGGTATTCATTATATATCCCTAGGACCTAACACAAAAGGGAAAAAGTTTCTGTGATTGAATTATAAAAAATACACCATTGCACCCTTGTTTTTTACACCGTTTCCTATGCAGTAAAACTGACCTGTTATTTTTATTATTCAGGTCAGTAGGATTACGGTAATACCACATGTGCATACTTTTTCTTGCATTTTAATACTGAAAAAAAATAAAAAACTTTGACTTTTTTTCTTTTTATCATCATATTTTGACCCTTATAACTTTTTTGTAGTTATATTTATGGAGTTGTTTGGGGGCTTATTTTTTATGACTTTTTGTAGGAGGTGCAACAAACTGACCACTTGCCGTATGGGAAAAATATTTTTATATTTTAATAGCACTGGTATTTTAACACGCAGTGTTGCCCATTAAATGTATTTTTGTTTACATATTTTTATTTATATTTTGGTGAAAGGGGGGTGATTTGAATTTTCATATGTTTAAAAACTTTTTGAACTTTTTTATAGTTAGATTATATTGCATTAGCATTGGAGTGTATGAGAAATACACTATGGAGGTCATTTAGTACTGCAATGTGCGACTTTTCCCTGCTGAAGCCAGGTTTAAATAAGTGAACATGGAGTGAGTGGGGAAGGGTCGTCAGGCCTGTCTCTTTTATCATTTTCCTGTTTTAGGTGTAGAAAATGGTCTAAATGTAAGCCAGCAAGCAAGCTGGCCTACATTTAGACTAGCACTGGATCTGCCGAAGTTATGTAGAGACCTGTGCCATAACTTTGGTGGATCCACCGCCAGCTAAAGGGGCTATTAGGACTGGAATCTAAAATGATGGTCTTAATAAATGACCCCCTATGTTCCTATGGATCCAGATCCTATGGTCATGTTTGACTACAGAATTTGAAGAATTATAAGTCCCTGACTGACTAGTCGTGTGCCAGTCGCGGACATTAGTCAAGAGCAGGTGCCATTTTTAAATGCCCGCTGACGTAAATTTGCATGGGACAGTCAGGAAGGGGCGAAGGGTTGAGCGTGCATTCTAATTTGTCTTCCGTGACTATTTAAGTCCACAGAAGGATGCCTGATCAAAAATGTTCCTGTGTTTATTGCTGTCTGATCTACTGTGCCCAACCTCTGCTTGTTTACCATAAAAAATTTGTTCTGCCTGCCTACCTCCACCTGTTTATCCTACTGACCCTGTGCAGCCTGCCCTGAACCTTTGCCTGTCCTGACCTCAGCATGTCCACTTACTACGATTCTGCCTGTTCCTGGTAGGTGTTGCTGTGAACAAAACAATCAATTAATGTTTTTATTTAAATAGAAATAATGCTAGTGCAAACCATAGGATCAATATCATTAGATCCTATAATAACAAAAACAAATAAGAAAAAGTTAGTAATGTAAATGATTTTCAAATTATTGTAAATTATACATAGACAAATGATTGATTATGACTTTAATAGTTTTGCAAACTCTGACATCATCAGCAACCTTTGATGTCATCATTGTGTTAATGTGTCATTGTGGTACAAGATTAATTTTCTAATCTCATTACAGCCTCCTTATTTACCCCTGTTTGGAGTTTTTTTAAATAATGTAATTATATTAGATGTCCAGCAAAAGAATTGCTTCACTTCACAAGACCTCACCCCCTTACCCCAGTTCTAACTTCTCCCCTTTCTGAAATGTAATTACTGCATTAAAAATAAACTGTTTAAAAGTAACATACAGTAATAGTTTGTGTCACACTGAAATGTTATAGAGCAAATAATGACTAGTAATTTAGACATAGAGAACTTACACATGTCAATACTATGGAGTAAAGTGCAGTTTTACTTGAAACATCAATTAAATCCTTAATGAGGTCGTCTCTGATGAAATGTTAAGCAAATGATCATCTTAATTTTGTATTTCAACATGAAGGCACGTCACTGGCACAACACACATCCTGTGTTGCTTTATAATTAATGTCTTAGCAGTGGGGGATGTATTCCCTTTGATTTATTTCTGGAATAGTTGTAATCATTTTGGAACCTATAATTCTTCATAATTGTTGTCTCAAATTCAACCTATGCAAATGTTAAAATGTACTTCTAGTTATTTTTATTGGTTGTCTGATAAAATCTAGAAATCATTTTATGATATGTCAAACGTTTTCTCTGTCAGTTCAGGATGTGCAACAACCGGGCTGCAGGGGCACGCATGAGAATGTGGTGGCATGATGGGTGCAGTAGTGGGCACTCATGGTTTCCTGAAGCTCCCTGGGCTGGCGTGCAGTAAAGGAAAGGAAGGCACCAGATTCCTTTGGCTCACACTCTGGTGTTTAGGGATCTCCTGCCAGATGTTGGTTGAGGTGCCCTTGATGGTATAGGGTTTAAGGTACAAGGAAAGCAGGGTCCCTGATATCATGATGCCAGCACCCTTGGGTGCAAATGAAGTGGTGAAATAAAGATGAGTCTGTTTAAATAAATAACTGGAACAATTACTGAGAATCACTTGTCTTGAGGTAGATGTACAGATTATTGCAATACACAGTGGTAGTTGTAATCCATTCAAAGGACATAACAAGTTAGTTGTATCTGTAATCCTAATAACAGGCTCTTGGTAAGGTATTGAGTCTGATCACACTCAGGCTATCCTTCTGGCTGACTATCTTCTGAGTGTGGAGTATGCATCAATAAGCTTGCCTTCCTGGCTTACCACAATTTCCAATAATACGTCTACACTGTCCATAGAGGAATACGGTTCTGCTTACAGCTTGTACTTCATTGTAGACTGGGAATAGGTACTGTAGGCTAACGCCTGTCTCACATTGGGTGCTAAAAGAGTTCCATAGGTTGAGGTAACACTCGTCATCACTAGTCTCTCCTTTATACTCCTCAAAACTCTGGGTTACTGTTATTCCTCTCTTAAGGCCTACTATTGGTCTGCGCACAACTGAGAGGGGTACCTACTTGTCGGCTTACTTATTTACTTCTGATTCAGCAGGTCCAGCCCTAGCTATGGTTAGCTGGCTCTTTTGTCTGACTCTGCAGTCTGGCTAGAGTATCTGACTTGTGTGTCCGACTCTGGAGTCTGCTTTTCATAGCTACAGACTAAACTTATGCTGACCCTAATTTCAGTGTTCTGGTCTAGTCCGACCTTGCTCTCTAACTGCACTTCCTTGACTCACTCCACTCACTTTGTTACTTCTTACTTACTGCCTTACTATATATATATATATATATATATATATATATCTAAAGTAGTAAATTCGGCAGCACTCCTAATTCGATATCACAGCGGTGCAAGCGTCCACCCCTGGTCAGGGGGTCTTTTATAAATGTAGAAATTGGTGCAGCACTCTCTCAGATCTGAGAGAGTGCTGCGCCACTTCTACATTTATATATATATATATATATATATATATATAGTGCCAGCACCACCTAGGAGTGAGTGGGTGTGTCTGCATATAATAGAACACCAGCCTGTTAGAAGGAATTATAGAAATATACAGACATCTTATAAAATGACATTCTGCAAATACCCTTTTATATACAGAGCACCTTTACTATTATGGAGTGGGGCATTGCGGGACACTACTGGATTCTTCTTCTGTTAAGCTATTCTGTTGTGATGAATGCAGTATGTGGTTTAGCATTATCTTCCTAACATTGTCAAATCCTTCCCTGAAAGAGATGTCTGGATGGGAGCATATGTTGTTCTACAACCTCTGTTAACTGTTCAGCATTGACAGTGCTTTTCCAGATATGTAAGCTGCGCATGCCATAGGCACTAATGTAACCCCATACCCTTAGAGATGCTGGATTTTCAACTGTGCAGCTTGTACTTCATTGTAGACTGGGAATAGGTACTGTAGGCTAACGCCTGTCTCACATTGGGTGCTAAAAGAGTTCCATAGGTTGAAGTAACACTCGTCATCACTAGTCTCTCCTTTATACTCCTCAAAACTCTGGGTTACTGTTATTCCTCTCTTAAGGCCTACTATTGGTCTGCATACAACTGAGAGGGGTACCTACTTGTCGGCTTACTTATTTACTTCTGATTCAGCAGGTCCAGCCCTAGCTATGGTTAGCTGGCTCTTTGGTCTGACTCTGCAGTCTGGCTAGAGTATCTGACTTGTGTGTCCGACTCTGGAGTCTGCTTTTCATAGCTACAGACTAAATTTATGCTGACCCTAATTTCAGTGTTCTGGTCTAGTCCGACCTTGCTCTCTAACTGCCCTTCCTTGACTCACTCCACTAACTTTGTTACTTCTTACTTACTGCCTTACTATATATATATATATATATATATATATATATATATATATATATATCTAAAGTAGTAAATTCGGCAGCACTCCAAATTCGATATCACAGCGGTGCAAGCGTCCACCCCTGGTCAGGGGTCTCTTATAAATGTAGAATTGGTGCAGCACCTCTCAGATCTGAGAGAGTGCTGCGTCAATTTCTACATTATATATATATATATATATATATATATATATAGTGCCAGCACCACCTAGGAGTGAGTGGGTGTGTCTGCATATAATAGAACACCAGCCTGTTAGAAGGAATTATAGAAATATACAGACATCTTATAAAATGACATTCTGCAAATACCCTTTTTTATACAGAGCACCTTTACTATTATGGAGTGGGGCATTGCGGGACACTACTGGATTCTTCTTCTGTTAAGCTATTCTGTTGTGATGAATGCAGTATGTGGTTTAGCATTATCTTCCTAACATTGTCAAATCCTTCCCTGAAAGAGATGTCTGGATGGGAGCATATTTTGTTCTACAACCTCTGTTAACTGTTCAGCATTGACAGTGCTTTTCCAGATATGTAAGCTGCGCATGCCATAGGCACTAATGTAACCCCATACCCTTAGAGATGCTGGATTTTCAACTGTGCACTGATAATGAGCTGGATGGTCCCTCTCACTTGAGTCTGCACTACACGGCATCCGTGGTTTTCAAAAAGAATTTCACATTTTGATTCTTCTGACCACTGAACAGTTTTCCATTTTGCCTTTATCCATGTTGCCTTTAAATGAGTTTTGACTGGAGAAAACAGATGCATTTGTGGATCATGTTGACATATAGCTTCTTTGTTGCATGATACAGCTTTAACTTGTATTTATGGATTGCATGGCAAACTGTGTTCACAGACAATGAATTTTGGAATTGTTCCTGAGACCATGCAGTGTTTTCCAGAATCATGCCTGTTTTTAATGCAGTGCTCACTGAGGCCCCATCAATCTTCATGAACATCCAGTACTGATTGTCGACCTTGTCCCTTACACACGTGGATGTCTTCAGATTCTCTGAATCTTTAGATTACATTGTGTACTGTAAAAGGTGAGATATTCAGTCTTCACAATTATATATTAAGAAACATTTTTCTGAAATTGTTCCACAATTTTTGAAGCAATTGATCAAGGATTGGTAAACTTTTGCTAAACTTTGTCTCTGAGAGACTCTGCTTCGCTAACATGCTCATTTTATGCCAGGTCATGTGACTTTGTGCCAAATTGGTCTTCCAGCTGTTTTTATTCAGTGCCACTTACTTTTCCAGCCTTTTGTTGCCCTGTCCCATTTGTTTGAGATGTGTTGCTGTCACCAAGTTCCAAATTAGTTTTTTTTTTTATGAAATTGTAAAATGTCTTACTTTGAACATCTTTGTTAAATGTTCATTAAAAACAGTTTTAATAAAATAATTTAATGGGTGGGGGTCAGACACCCCGGCGCTCCCTCCTAAGCATAGGACATCAGTATTGTACTCTCAAAAAACCTTTAAATACATCCCAGATTTACCAGATAGATTAGCATTATTATTAAGTTGGTATATGTCTACCTCAAGCAAGAGGTGGTGAAACAAAAAGAACAGAGAGAGAGTGCTAAGGCCTCTTTCACACTTGCGTTCTGAGGATCCGGCGGGCACTTCCGTCCCGCCGGATCCGTCAGAACGCAAGTCGCCTGAAAGCATTAGAAGACTGATCAGGATCCTGATCAGTCTTCGAAATGCTTTCAGGTTACTATGGCAGCCAGGACGCTATTAAAGTCCTGGTTGCCATAGTAGTAGTGGGGAGCGGGGGAGCGGTATACTTACAGTCCGTGCGGCTCCCGGGGAGCTCCTGAATGACGTCAGAGCGCCCCATGCCCATGGATCACGTGATCCATTCGATCACGTGATCCATGCGTGTGGGGCGCCCTGACGTCACTCTGGAGCACCCCGGGAGCCGCATGGATGGTAAGTATACTGCTCCCCCGCTCCCCACTACATTTTACCATGGCAACCAGGACTTTAGCGTCCTGGCTGCCATGGTAACAATTGAGAAAAAGCTAAACATCGGATCCGGCGCTGCGCCGAAACGACGTTTAGCTTAAGGCCGGATCCGGATTAATGCACTTCAATGGGCATTAATTCCTGATCCGGCGTTACAGCATGTCTTCCGGATTTTTGGACGGAGACAAATCCGCAGCATGCGGACGGAACTCTAGGACGGAAAGCAAAAACGCTTATGTGAAAGGGGCCTAACTTAAACTAAACATGCCATGCACCAATTTCATATGTTCACCTAAGGGCTCATGCACACGAACGTATTTTCTTTCCGTGTCTGTTCCGTTTTTTTGCGGACCATATGTGGAACCATTCATTTCAATTGGTCTGCAAAAAAAAACGGATTACGGACAAGAATAGTATTGTTCTATTAGGGGCCAACTGTTTCGATCCACAAATACGGAATGCACACGGACATCAACCGTATTTTTCGGGGATACATTTTTTTGTGGACCGCAAAATACATCCGGTCGTGTGCATGAGCCATAAATCTGTTCCATTTTCTCACTTGCATCCTAAAACACTATGGATTAATCCCCACCAATGAACAAAGTTAGAGAATGGAGATGGCAATATATACTGTATATGTGTTTAGCTTGTATACATCTTATACAATGTGACATCACCAAGGGCAGCATGTGTCACATCATGCCTTATTAGATTGTTCAGCAGAAGCCAGAGGTTAGCATCTGAGAAGATCTACTTCTCCACCAACCCAGGATTTCATATAGTCAATTACATCCACACATTTTACTATCTGGTGTAGGATGTCTTTGTGGTACTTGTGGTCCGCTCTAAGCATCCTCCATTGCATGCATTTTTTTCTGGAAATTAGCAACAGACCACATGTACAGTATTTGCTCCCCCGGGTATAGATGCACAACTGCATATTGGGTTGAGCATGCCGCTTAATACCACATTATTGTGTCATGTAGTTTGTATATGTATGCCTGGAGGTGTATAAACTCCAAATTTGAATGTGCCTTGATTTTCATCCATAGGCAACATTTGGTGCACCTGTGCGGCCTGCGTCATATTAGTCAGCCTTTTGTGGGACTCACAGCCTCCTCTCTCCTCCCATTGTATGTGTGACTTTCACTTTGGAGGCAACTGGGAGCTGTTTGCTGTGAGTCGGACCTTGCGCTCCCGTAATTCGCTCACTGGCCCCTGGTACTGCCGATATGGCACAGGTAGGTTAGCGTTAGGTCCCGTGCCACTTGAGATACCTTGACGGGGTGCGCAGGCTCTGGTATGTCCTTAATACTAGGATATATTGGCTAAAGTCTCATTTTAACACCAGTGTGAGGGTTTAGTCAGATTTTGTTGATTGCATCTACCACAATAGTGCACCTATTCTTGTAAACCTTTATTCCAAGAATCTGTAGAATAGCCAGTGAAAGTGGCCAATACATCATTTCAATTGCATCAGAAAAATGTTCTTGTTGTATACATTGCAACATATTCATTATTTTAGAGGTTGTCACGGGCACGTTCACGGGTTTGTATATTTTATGATGTATCCTTTGAAAATCACTAACTAAAAGTCCAACTGCTAGAAAATGTAATTACAGTAACTCATGGCTCACTCATTACAGTTCATGGTATATAAAAAGCAACAGTGTAAAAGTGAGAAAAAGAGCTAAAAATCTGAAATAGGATGTCTGAAGAACAGAATTACTGATTCATCCTTCTGTGCAGGAGCTGGCTTAGAGGGAAGATGGCTGTAACTAAGGCATAGCATGATAACGAAGGAGGAAAGCTTTTAGGCAAATTATAAGAGAACAGAACAGTCCTTTGGGGAATGATTTCAAGACATTAGGCACAAATGACAAGGAAATGGAAGAGATATTAAACATTATTTTGCATCTGTCCTTGTTAATAGAAATCAATCTGCTTCAGTTAACAGTGTCTATGGCATGTACACTAGGCAAAAAAATTAGTTGACGGAACACAAATTACTTTTATAATCAAAATTTCTATATATATATATATAGAATGTGCTCTCTCAAGCGGGGCAGCGGTGACAGATTCCTTTGCAGACAACAGGGTTAAAGTCCAAATTGATGCCTTATTTTATGACACTCCGGCAATTTACAGGCAAACACAGTTATAATTCACTAGGTACGCTGAAGTTCCAGCTCCAAAAAACATACACCAAACAAAATAAACTCCTGCCCGTCTGGGCTCTAACTAATATAAATTAGTTTCTAGCTCATCACCTATTGAGTGCAAGTCACACACAGAGAATCCGGCGTCTCCAGCCACCAAGGCAGCCAGCTTCCTATACTTTTTCCAGGCATAACACTCTCAGATTGACAGCCTGGGATGTGCTTTTATTTTTCCCTAACGATCTCAGTTGGCTACACCTGGGGATCCCTCGGGCTAGAGGAAAACCTGCCCTGGAATGAGGGTGGACTGGGGAGGTCCCACTCCCAAACCTACCTTCCCAGTCCAAATAAAATCCAGCCCATGAACTTTAGGAAAACTACACTTTGCTGAAACCACTTTAGCTTTTCTGGATTTTTCTTACCTCGCCCAGTTGAGGAACCTGGGTGAGATATACACCCCTTCCAGGACTTTTCCATACAATTTACTACAATATTTTCATTTAAATGTATATTTAAGAAAAAGAAAGTGTGAAGTGGCACACCCGATGCAAGATTAGAAATAAGGTGCTCTGTTGCTGATAGGTTCGCCCAAACCAGAGGACTGGAAATATCATACAAAGAGTGCAGCAACTGGCACACTTACATCTAATTAGAGGTGGAGATGAATATGTTTCAACGAATATTTTATTTGACTGGAAATATATCACTAATAAAATAATAATTAAAAAAAATAACAATTAAAAACTGTTAAAACCTTCAAACTGATGTCCATTAATTCATACACCACTAAAGTTCATAGTTTTGTCCATAGAGTCTCTACATACACCTATAATTAAAAAAGGATGTAGCCCAACCTGTAGCAGCAAAAATTGTAGCAGCAACAAATGTGGCAGAAAAAACAACCGTTGTATATAGTGATCTTGTATGGGAGAATTATTTGATAAACCGTTCAATGGATTTTGAATCTCCTCTGTAGTAATCCCAAATTAGATAAATTGTTGCATCTATATGGTAAGTTTGTAGCAGTAATTAGTTTAGCGGCCCCCGGTCAGTCAGAGCCTGGATTTAGATATGTATTGTGCGGCGGTAGTGCTAAGTGTGGCGTCCCACACTTGTTACCTTAAACCTCCACCGCTGTCTGTCCTCAGTGTTGGTACACTGTCGGAGCCGAGGGTTCAGGATTCCCCGCGCGTGTGCTGTGTTCGCCTGCTTCGGCGTCCCACGTGTTGGTGATGTCACTCCTTCTTCCTGTGGGTGCAGCGGGCACGTTCGGGGTAAGCAGTGTATTAGCACTTCGGAGTCTCACGTGATTTAAAGCGTCACCTTTCTGGCCGGCCAGTGTTAATGTCTTTATCTTTCCAAAGTTCTCTATTTAGAGATGACAGTCTGGGGTCCCATACGCGTTTCGGGGAGTATCCTCTCCCCTTCCTCAGTGGTAATGAGGCCAGTTGCTGCACTCTTTGTATGATAAATGTATATTTAACCCCTCCAGGACCTTGTGGCTACTTATTAGTATTCTCGTCCTAGGGTTAATGCGATCCCCAAAGCATGCTGCCGCGATCAGCAGCAGGGGCCCAGCTGATACTGACATCCGGGCCCTTGCTGTATCCGCCAGCATCAGTCAAAATACCGATGCTGACGGATTAACCCCCTGTATGCCGCGGTCACACTGACCACGGCATACTGGAGGTTTGCGGCAGTTTGTACATCCCCATCATGTCCCCGTGCTGCGGTGACGGGGACCCGATGGTTGCTATGGCAGCCCCGTTGCCTTGAACAGGCATCGGGCCTGCCAGCTACAGAAGCCCAGGAAATCCATCCCCAGGGCTGGGTCTTCTAGGCAACTGTTAGCGTCTTACAGTGTAAGACACCGACAGTTCAATACAGCACAATACAGACGTATTGTGCTGTATTGAAACAGGGATCAGACCCTGAAATCTGGAAGTCCCATAGTGGGACAAAACATAAAGTGAAAAAATAAGTTAAATAAGTTAAAAATAAAGTTACATTTTTTTTTTAAAGTTTTAAGTAAAAAAAAAAAAAAAAAGCGCCCAATTCCCAAAATAAAGTAAAAAAAAGATAGGAAAATAGGAAAAAATGAAAAGTAGACATATTAGGTATCGCTTCCATATTGACAAGCTCTATAAAATTTCACATGAACTAACCCCTCTGGTAAACACCATAAAAAATAAAAACGATGTAAAAATAGCCTTTTTTTTGTCACCTTACATCACTAAAAGTGCAGCAGCAAGCGATCAAAAGGGTGTATTCCCCCCAAAATAGTACCAATCTAACCGTCACCTCATCCCGCAAAAAATTAGCCCTTACACTAGACAATAGACCAAAAAATAAAAAAACTATGTCTCTCAGACTATGGAGACACTAAAATATGATTTTTTTTTGTTTCAAAAGTGATGTTATTGTGTAAAACAAAAATAACTAAAAGGAAAGTAGACATATTAGGTACCGACTCGTCTGTAAGAACCTGCTGTATAAAAATATTACATGACCTAACCCCTCAGGTAAACAACGTAAAAAATAAAAAATAAAAACGATGTCAAAAAAGCAATTTTTTGGCCACCTTACATCACATAAAGTGTAATAGCAAGCGATCAAAAAGTCATATGCACCCCAAAATAGTGACAATCTAACCGTCATCTCATCCCGCAAATATAATACCCAACCTTAGACAATCGCCTAAAAGCTGAAAAAACTATGGCTCTCAGACTATGGAGACACTAAAACATGATTTTTTTGTTTTGTTTCAAAAATGATATTATTGTGTAAAACCTAAATAAATAAAAAAAGTAGATATCTTATGTATAGCCGCGTCCGTAACGACCTGCTCAATAAAAATATCACAGCTATTTTTTTGTCACCTTGAATCAGAAAAAGTGTAATACCAAGCAATCAAAAAGTCATACGGACCCCAAAGTCATACCAACGAAACCATTATCTCATTCCGCAAAAAATGAGACCCTAAATAAGATAATTGCCCAAAAAAAAAAAAATGATGGCTCTCAGACTATGAAGACACTAAAACATGATCTTTTTTTGTTTCAAAAATGACGTTACTGTGTAAAACCTAAATAAATAAAAAAAATTACACATATTGGGTATTGCCACGTCCAAAACGACCTACTCTATAAAAATACCACATGACCTAACCCTTCAGGTAAACACTGTAAAAAAAAACAAAAGGTATAAAAAACAGTGGAGACACTAAAACATGATTTTTTTACAGAAATGATTTATTATGTAAAACTGAAAAAAACTACCAAAAAAAGTACACATATTTGGTATTGTCGCGTCCGCAACAACCTGCTCTATAAAAATACTATATGATCTAACCTGTCAGATGAACATTGTAAATAACAAAAAATAAAAACAGTGCCAAAACAGCTCTTTTTTGTTACCTTTCCTCACAAAAAGTGTAATACAGAGCAACCAAAAATCACATGTACCATAAATTAGTAACAATAAAACTGCCTACTTATCACGTAGTTTCCAAAATTGGGTCTTTTTTGGGAGTTTCTACTCTAGGGGGTGCATCAGGAGGGCTTCAAATGGGACATGGTGTTAAAAAAACAATCCAGCAAAATCTGCCTTCAAAAACTGTATGGCATTCCTTTCCTTCTGCGCCCTGACATGTTCCAGCAGTTGACGACCCCATATAGGGTGTTTCTGTAAACTACAGAATCAGGGCAATAAATATTGAGTTATGTTTGGCTGTTAACCCTTGCTTTGTTACTGAAAAAAAAATAATAAAATGGGAAATCTGACAAAAAAGTGAAATTCTGAAATTTAATCTCCAGTTTCCATTAATTCTTGTGAAACACCTAAAGGGTGAACAAAGCTTGTAAAATCAGTTTTGAATACTTTGAGGGGTGTAGAGTGTGTCTATTGTAAAAAGTTTCATTATCTGTGGCCTAGTGTAGTGCGAAAAATTGTATTTCTCTGTCTCCAATACATTACAGCAAGCCAATACAGTGTGTATTATAAAAGTTACATTATCTGTGGCCTAGTGTAGTGCCGAAAATTTGTACTTCTCTGTCTCCAGTAGTGATGATCGAATATGCCCATAATCGAATTCGCGATATTTTGCGAATATTTTGTAAAATATTCGCGATATATTCGCAAATTCGAATATTCGTATTCGTCATCATTTAATCGCCATCTTTTTTTTATAAAATCGCGGATAATCGCATGGCAAAAAAATCGCAAAAACAGCAAGTGTTAGATATTCGCATCGCTGTCAAAAAAATCGCATTACGGAAAATCGCAAAAATGGCAGGATTTTGGCTATGGCTTTGAAAAAGAGCCTTGATGCAAAACAACACCTTAAATGAATGAAACTCAGAGTCACTCAAACTCATTTATCAACACAAGTGAACTGAAGTTCTTGAACTTATTGTGTATCATCTAATTTAACCAGCGCGAATATTCGCAATATCGAATTTATGGCATGATATTCAAAAAATCGCGAAATAGCGAATATGCGATATTCGCGCGAAATATTCGCATCGCGAATATTCGCGCCCAACACTAGTCTCCAGTACATTACAGCAAGCCAATACAGTGTGTATTGTAAAAATTACATTATCTGTGTTCTAGTGTAGTGCCAAAATTCTGTATTTCTCTGTATCCAGTACATTACAGCAAGCCAATACAGTGTGTATCGCAAAACTTTAATTATCTGTGGCCTACGGTAGTGCCGAAAATTTGTATTTCTCTTTCTCCAGTACATTACAGCAAGCCCATACAGTGTGTATTGTAAAAATGTCATTATCTGTGGCATAGTGTAGTGCCGACATTTTGTATTTCTCTGTCTCCAGTACATTACAGCAAGCCAATACAGTGTGTATGGTAAAAATTACATTATTTGTGCCCTAGTGTAGTGTTGAAAATTTGTATTTCTCTGTCTCCAGTACATTACAGCAAGCCAATACAGTGTGTATTGTAAAAATTTCATTATCAGTGGCCTAGTGTAGTGCCGAAAATGTGTAGTTCTCTGCCTCCAGTACATTACAGCAAGCCAATACAGTGTGTATTGTAAAAATTTAATTATCTGTGGCATAGTGTAGTGCCGAAAATTTGTATTTTTCTGTCTCCAGTACATTACAGCAAGCCAGTACAGTGTATATTGAAAAATGTCATTATCAGTGGCCTACTGTAGTGCCTAAAATTTGTATTTCTCTGTCTCCAATACAATACAGCAAGCCAATACAGTGTGCATTGTAAAAATTATATTATCTGTGGTCTAGTGTAGTGCCTAAAATGTATATTTCTCTGTCTCCAGTACATTACAGCAAACCAGTACAGTGTGTATTGTAAAAATGTGATTATCTGTGGCCTACGGTAGTGCCGAAAATATGTATTTTTCTGTATCCAGTACTGTCCTGCATCAGAAAACTGTGTCTTTAGCGGACAGTAAAATAATCTGTGCCACATCTATAGACAAAACCATTAATATGAAGAAGGTGAGCACAAAGGGTGGGGGAAGTGGGCATGATGCTGCAAGCAGAGGTCGTGTTCCTGGGCGTTATGCTGATAGTGCAAGCAGAGGCCGTGGCCCTAGTGCAATAAAACTGTGCCTGCTGCCAGTGCACCAGAAAAAACAAAAAAATCCACCTTACCCAGCTTCATGTCCAACTTAGCTGGGCGGCTCAGGACAACACTGTCCAAGTCAAACCATTGCGAATAGGTGGTCGGTTGGATTGCAGAAGATAATGCTTCCAGTCAGTTAAGCACCACCCTCTCTTCCACGAAGTCCAGTCTCTGTAGCCAAGATTCTGGTCAACTGAATCCTCACTCTGATCCTCCTTCCTCCCACCATGTCGCGTCTGGCCAAACAAGTGATCCCACACTCGGATATTCACATAAACTCTTTTCATCGCCAGTACTTGGTTTGGCTCTCTTGCCAAGCACGCTTGAAGAGGTACCTGAGATATTGTCCCCTGATTCCCAACCTCTTGAGCCTTCACAGTCTCAAGAAGATGACGGTGGTGAATGCCTGAATGGCAGTCATTCATTCACGAGGTGGATGATGATGAGACACAGTTGCCAATCACTGAGGTGGTGGTTAGGTCAAGTCAGAAGGATGAGCAGAGTGAGGAAGTGGAAGAGGAGGTGGTGGACTATGAGGTCACTGACCCAACATGGGAAGGTGAAAAGCCGAGCGAGGACAGCAGTACAGAGGGGGAGGGATCCGTAGTACCGCAACAGTCTGGAAGAGGCAAAAGTCTGCTCACCTGTATGCCATTACTGCAATGTTTTATGGGGTTCACTAGGCTTCAGGCCCTCACCTCCAATGCTTTATACCGTCTGCTCACCTGTAGGCCATCACTGCAATGTTTTATGGGGTTTGCTCACCTTCAATACCCATGCTGTTCCAGATCCATTTCGGTGAGTTTCTGTCACTTTCTGACCTTTTCCAATGGACCAGGCAGCCTCCCCTCATCCAAGCAGGGCGTGCCTGGTTGTCTCCCATTGACTTCCATTATACTCGGGTGCTCGGCCAAGTACACGAATATCAATTCAGGTGTGTTATTAGTGTTGAGCGCGAATATTCGAATAGCGAATTTTTATTGCGAACATCGCAAATTTGATAATTCGCGAATATTGCGAATATAGTGCTATATATTCGCAATTTCGAATATTGTTTTTTATTTATTTTTTAAATGTTAATCCTTGCTGTTGGTTGTCTTCCCACTTCCCAAAAGCTGTTCTTACCTGTCCGGAGGATTCCTGGCTCCCTGCCCGCTCCAGTCAATACCCGTTGCCGCTTCTGCCGACTCCCTGTGTGCATGGGAACACCTCCATGCTAAAATGTACTATCGGATGTGAGAATCACAATCTCACAAATTTGACTAAGTTCTAATCGCAATGTGAGCAATACAGGTTATATTATTCGCATTTCGAATTTAACTTAGAGCTGAGTTCATAATGGTTGTATTGCTAGAATTATATAACGAAGATTGAGAATATAGTGCTATATTCGTTAATTCATGATATTCGTCGTCTTCGTTATATTCTAGCAATACAACCAATAGGAACTTAGCTCTAAGATAAATTCGCAATGCGAGTATATGTTCGCTTCGCGAATGAAACTTAGAGCTGAGTTGCTAATGGTTGTTGCTAGAATATAACGAAGATTGAGAATATAGTGCTATATTCGTGTATTCGTGATATTCGTCGTCTTCGTTATATTCTATCAATACAACCAATAGGAACTTAGCTCTAAGATAAATTCGCAATGCGAGTATATGTTCGCTTCGCGAATGAAACTTTGAGCTGAGTTCCTAATGGTCGTTGCTAGAATATATCTAAGATTGAGAATATAGTGCTATATTCGTGATATTCGTTATATTCTAGCAATACAACTATTAGGAACCCAGCTTTAAGTTCAATTCGCCATGCGATTAATATAACCTGTATTACTCGCATTGCGAATTCAACTCAGAGCTGGGTTCCTAATGGTTGTATTGCCAGAATATAATGAAGATTGAGAATATAGCGCTATATTCGTGATATTCGTTATCTTCGTCAATTATAGCAATACAAGTTACAACCATTAGGAACTTAGCTCTAAGTTTAATTCGCGATGCGAATATCAATTCGCGTAACATTCGCAATATATAGAATAATGGCGAATATTCGATTTCGACGAATATATGACGAATATTCCATTGAATATTCGCGAAATGTCGCAAAATCGAATATGGCACCTCCCACTCATCACTAGTTGTTATAAGAGTTACCTGATGGGTCCAGAGGCTTAACTGCACAGAAGAGAATACCAGTAATCTAAATGCCAAATAATATTTGGAAGTTTCTGTTACCAATTTTGTATTGTGGCCCAGGAGCTTAAAATGATGCTGCTTGCCCGTCAACTTTTAATAACATCTTACAATAATTTGTAAGAATTGGTCTAGAAGGTTTTGGTAGAATAAATGACTTTACTTTCTTCAGACAACAGAAAAGCACAGTATGGTTTATGGTTACAGTTTCAAAGAAAGGCATAATATGCTTGATGGTTACAATACACTAGATGGTGCAAGTAAGCTTAATAATATGGGTAAAAGGGAACACTTGAACATTCTAGATCATGGCTAAAACAGCCTTTTATACCAAACACCTTTAACTCTGGACTGGTCACTGTTAACTTTTCAGAAACTACAGGCTGGTGTAAAAGTACTTTCACACTTGCGGCATGGCTATCCGGCAGGCTGTTCCAGCAGGTGAACAGCCCGCCGGATCTGCCATGCCGCAAGTACAGTGTGCTGCCGCTTTGTCCCCATGGACTATAATTGGGGCGGGGGGGCGGAGCTATGGCGCAGCACGGCAGTGATCGCCGGACTAAAAAGTCGGACATGCAGTACTTTTAGTCCGACGATCTCTGGCTGTGAACTGCTGTGAACAGCACACGGGTACTTGCGGCATGGTGGATCCGGCGGTCTGTTCCGCCGACACAGCCTGCCGGATAGCCATGCCGCAATTGTGAAAGTATCCTAAATTGTTAAATTCACAGTGAGCATTGTAACAGCACAGATCAACTGGACAACAAACAACTGTCATCCTCATAGACTCACCAGAAAAAAGGACACTCTCCAAGCACAGGTCTCAAGGCAGCCAAACTCTTGCCATAAAATCACCACTAGTCCTTCCCAGAACATCTCACTATTTTACTCAGCTATAACCCCCCTCTCCCCAGGGCTAAAGTCTCCTCTTCCAGCCTCACCCTGTCTTAGTGACACTTAGGGCTGTATTACACCAACAGATTATCTGACAGATTTCCTGACCAATCATTGCTCATATGCCCAATTGCACACACAGATCATTTGTTATACACATAAACTATTTGATTGGACAGATATTGGTCAGATAATTTGTTAGTGTAATAAAGCCCTTACTTTCCTAGGACTGAAGCTACTATCAACCCATGTTGGACAGTGTCACTTATTCTCCCAGTCAGCACCCTCTGGTGAAAATTCTCCAATCTGGCTACACCACACTACATTAGCAGTTTGTTCCTCAAAGCTTCTTAGGTACACTGTCACCTGATTTGGCCTTCAGCCCAGTTTCTCTAACACTATTGACAAGCTATTCTGCCCTCCAGCTTATTGTTACTTTCACAATGGACAAGCCCCAGGTTTAACAGTAACATAGACCCTAACGGGTTCTCCAGACACCTCCCACAGCCCAACTACACGCTACCAATTGGCATTAAACTACCCCCTTTTTTCACTACTCTTTATTTATCCCCTAGCACTGTGAAGCAGCACTGCAAAACCACAACACATATGCTTACATTAGTGCATAAGGGGGGGGAAGGGGGGGTCAGACCTAACAGACATAATATGTTTGTCCCTGAGTGGTATGCATATGTCACAACTCTAGAAAGGAAGAATCAATTCAGTCGGACAAAGGTATAACTTAAACAAGATGGTTTACTGGTCTCACACGGAGCAACTAGCTTAAGAGTTCGAAATCACTCTCCCTCTATGTTTCGTTGCACCAATCTCTCTGAACTTCGACACACTAGTTTTGGTATCTTCAGAATGGTACCAAAGAAGATAGCTGTTTCTGCAGTCATCACCACAGCTTTGTTCCCACATGGCTTGGCATCCAGCAAACTGTCTTTTTCAGGTCACTATATTTCGTGACACACACAATTGTAGCCTACACTGCAGAAGGCAGGCTGGTCTTTGTGGTCCCAACCTGGTTTTTCCACAGTTCTCTACTGCTAATTCAAGGCTGGGAATTGCAAGTCAGCTCCACTGGGATGCTCAGTTAGGCCTCATGCACACTGCCGTTGTGCGGCCGTTCCGGCAGCATCCGTGTGGTGGCCGGGACAGATCGAGACCGATTCAACTTGAATGGGTCTGATCCGTCCGCACCGTAGAAAAATAGAACATGCTCTATTTTTTTTGCGCTGTGGAGGCACGGACAGAAACACCACAAGTGAAATGGTCCGCAACCGTGGTGCGGGGTGCACACGACCGGTGCCCGTGTATTGCAGATCCGCCGTATGCGGGACGCAATACAGCAATGGCTGTATGCATGAGACCTTACTCTGTGGCTCTATCTGTGCCCTGAGGTGATATTGTCCTTATGACTAGGACCCCACAACTCAACTACTAGTTAGCTACATGCTGGATTTTGGCTTTATTTGTATCCAGCAGCGGCTTCTCCCCGGAACACACTTTCTCTCTGCCTGCATGCTATGCATATAAGGTCTGCAGATATCTGCTATTTGTGTTGCTGTTCCTCTTAGAGGTTCTGATATATAAAACTGCCAGGCAGTGTGTAAATGGATCAGCCAATCAAAGTGCAGATGAAGTGCAGAACCTCTAAGAGTAACAGCAATGCTCCCATTGCAACTAGAGGCTCATTTGCATTTTTCTCAGCAATGCAGGCACATATGAACATGGGACCAACACAGATGCCTTCAGCTGCCAAGCGCACATGCAACAGATCACCCAGTTTCGTAGGAACTAATTTGCTGACAAATGCCCTATCTGTGCTGGGCCCCTAATCTAGAATCCCATAGATGAATGTAAACTTCATGGCCTTATTAAGTAATGTGATATCATATCCAATAGCTAAAGGACATAGAAGGGTGATTTATTAATATTCATGTTCCCATTAAATGGTCTGCCCATCTCTTCACCAGTGGTGTATGCCAGATTTATTAATAGGTAAGTCGGCCATTGGTTTAATGCCAAGACTTTCGATAAATGATTTGTGCTCAAAGCAAGCCTGAAGCTCTGCCCATACTTTTACACAGGGTCAGGGTCTGGTTCAGGGTTTTCTTAGGTATTTGGCCATGAACTCCATGGGGAGTCATTTATGAAAACTTCCTAAAAGAAAAATCATACTTACTAACCCTCCTGGAATGTCCGGGAAGCAGGGGAAACCTCCTGAATTCCGGGAGAGCTGGATAATCTCCCACACAACTCATGGAGGGCTGCTTTCTCTTGCATGAAATCAATCCTACAGAGAGGGGCATACCTTGTCTTGGAATGGATGTGGCTATGTAGGAAAGGTGCAGGGTTTTCAAAAATAGGCGTGCCCATGTCTGGAAAAATGTCGGCTTTGTTCACTGCAACTATTTTCCAGCTCGCCAACTCTGAGGAATGAGACAAACTCTTTGTTTCCCATCATTAGATTGCCAAATAGAGCTCAGCTTTCAATTCAATGCCTTCAATGGATGTGGTAAAATAAAAGCTGCACTGTGATTGGTTGGTAAGACGGTTTTATTTTTAAACAATTTTCCAAAATTTGCCACGTATATAGATATATATATATATATATATATATACACATATATATTAAATACATTGATAAATCCACTAGTGCAGGCATCAGCAACATCTGGCACAGTGATCAACAGTTCTCAACTACCATCAAAGCGAATGGAGCATGCTGAGAGTTGTAGATTCCCAGCAGATGCAGTGCTAAAGGTTGCTGACCCCAGGTCTAGTGACTAAGGCTACGTTCACACGACGACATTTGTCGCGCGACAATAAGTCGCGGGACAAATAGGGCACAACTTCACTGCAACATTTGTCGCGCGACATTTTGTCGCACTATTGTCGCGCTACAATTTTTATAATGGGAGTCTATGGTGTTGCATTGCGACATGCAACATGCTGCGACTGCGACGCGACAGTCGCAAAAAATCCATTCAAGATGGGTTTTTCTGCGACTGTCGCGTCGCAGTCGCAGCATGTCGCATGTCGCAATGCGACACCATAGACTCGCATTATAAAAATTGTTGCGCAACAATAGTGCGACAAAATGTCGCGCGACAAATGTTGCAGTGAAGTTGTGCCCTATTTGTCCCGCCTAAGGCTACGTTCACACGACAACCTTTGTCGTGTGACAAAAAGTCGCATTATTGTCGCGCTACAATTTTTATAATGGGAGTCTATGGTTTCGTATTGCGACATGCAACATGCTGCGACTGCAATGTGACAGTCGCAAAAAATCCATTCAAGATGGGTTTTTCTGCGACTGTCGCGTCGCAGTCGCAGCATGTCGCAATGCAACACCATAGACTCCCATTATAAAAATTGTCATGCGACAATAGTGCGACAAAATGACGTGCGACAAATGTTGCAGTGAAGTTGTGCCCTATTTGTCGTTGTGTAAACGTAGCCTAATAGTCATCCTGTAGCCAAGAGATGTCTGATCAGATTACTATTGCCCTCAATCTGTGAACCTCTTGTCAATTAGGACAACTAGTGTTGAGCGAACAGTTCGAGAATAGTTCGGGTTCGTACCGAATTTTGGGGTGTTCGGGACACGGACCTGAACATTTTCAAAAAAGTTTGGGTTCGGGTTCTATATCCTACATCAGGGGCTTGGCTGTGCTAATTGTCACCCCTAGAAACTCAGGATAGCAATTTCTATATTTTATTAAGGGGTTAAAAACAATTGCCAAAATACCAATCCCCTAAATCTGGTGTCCCAGCTTTGGCTAGTCAAGTATAATACTGTCTGCTGTCTGGCAAAGGATAGATTATTTTCTGTGGTGAAATTTAATTGTCAAAATAGCAATCCCCTAAATCTGGTCTCCCAGCACTGGCTGGCAAGCTATAATAGTGTCCGCCAAAACATATATTTTGTTCTGGGGTGAAATTCAATTGCCAAAATATCAATACCATAAATCTGGTGTCACAGCTGTGGCTGGCAAACTATAATAGTCTGGGGTGAAATTCAATTGCCAAAATAGCAATACCATAAATCAGTGGTTTCAGCTATGGCTGGCCAAGTTTCATTGTGTCATGCAAATTATATATTTTGTTCTGGAGTAAAATTCAATTGCCAAAATAGCAATACCATAAATCAGTGGTTTCAGCTGTGGCTGGCCTAGTTTCATAGTGTCCTGCAAATTATATATTTTGTTCTGGGGTTAAATTCAATTGCCAAAATAGCAATACCATAAATCTGGTGTCACAGCTGTGGCTGGCAAACTATAATAGTGTCCGCAAAAACATATATTTTGTTCTGGGGTGAAATTCAATTGCCAAAATAGCAATACCATAAATCAGTGGTTTCAGCTGTGGCTGGCCAAGTTTCATTGTGTCGTGCAAATTATATATTTTGTTCTGGGGTGAAATTCAATTGCCAAAATAGCAATCCCCTAAATCTGGTGTCCCAGCACTGGCTGGCAAACTATAATAGTGTCCGCCAAAACATATATTTTGTTCTGGGGTGAAATTCAATTGCCAAAATAGCAATACCATAAATCTGGTGTCACAGCTGTGGATGGCAAAGTATAATAGTGTCTGCCAAAACATATATTTTGTACTGGGGTGAAATTCAATTGTTAAAATAGCAATACAATAAATCAGTGGTTTTAGCTGTGGCTGGCCAAGTTTCATAGTGTCCTGCAATGGATATATTTTGTTCTGGGGTAAAATTCAATTGCCAAAATAGCAATACCATATATCAGTGGTTTCAGCTGTGGCTGGCCAAGTTTTATAGTGTCCTGCAAATTATATATTTTGTTCTGGGGTGAAATTCAATTGACAAAATAGCAATCCCCTAAATCTGGTGTCCCAGCTGTTGCAGGCCAAGATTCATAGTGTCCGCAAAAACATATATTTTGTTCTGGGGTGAAATTCAATTGCCGAAATAGCAATACCCTGAAACTGGTGTTCCAGCAGTTGCAGGCCAAGTGTTAATCTGTCCGTAAAAGGGTATATTTTGTTCTGGGGTGAAATTCACTTGCCAATATAGCAATACCCTGAATATGGTGTTCCAGCTGTTGCAGGCCAAGTGTAAATCTGTCCATAAAAGGATACCTTTCATCCAGGGCCTAAATACTAGCCCTAAAAGAGATATTCCCCTAAATCAGTGGTTACTGCTGTGCCTGGATAAGTGTAATATGCTACATAAATAAATAGGCAGATAGTGCTAGGTGCCTGTAAAAAAAAGGCCTGAATTTGAAATCAATACATTGGGCCAAATATTTTTTTTCTTTTTGTGGTGCTTGGTGAACGGTAACAATGAGGAAAACATCTAGTAAGGGACGCGGACGCGGTCGTGGTGGTGTTAGTGTACCCTCTGGTGCTGGGAGAGGACGTGGCCATTCTGCCACAGCCACACATCCTAGTGAACCAACTACCTCAGGTTCCAGTACCCGCCAGAATTTACAGCGATATTTGGTGGGGCCCAATTCTGTTTTAAGGATGGTAAGGCCTGGGCAGGTACAGGCACTAGTCAATTGGGTGGCCGACAGTGGATCCAGCATGTTTACAACATTTTCTCCCACCCAGTCTTCTGCAGAAATCGCACAGGTGGCGCCTGAAAACCAAGCCCATCAGTCTGTCACATCACCCCCATGCATATCAGGGAAACTGTCTGAGCCTCCTCCTCCTACTCAGCTTCCTCCTCCTCTGCTTCCACCAGCTGATCCAGTCAGCCACACACCTTCACCACCAACTTCAGCACAGCCCGGGATAAACGTCAGCAGGCCATTCTGAAACTCATATGTTTGGGGGACAGGCCCCACACCGCGCAGAAGTTGTGGCGGGGTATTGAACAACAGACCGATGAGTGGTTTCTGCCGGTGGGCCTCAAGTCCGGCCTGGTGGTGTGCGATAATGGGCAAAATCTCGTCGCAGCTCTAGGACTAGCCGGTTTGACGCACATGCCTTGCCTGGCGCATGTGCTGAATTTGGTGGTGCAATAGTTCATTCACAGCTACCCCGACATGTCAGAGCTGCTGCATAAAGTGCGGGCTTTCTGTGCGCGCTTCCGGCGTTCCCATCCTGCCGCTGCTCGCCTGTCTGCGCTACAGTGGAACTTCGGCCTTCCCGCTCACCGTCTCATATGCGACGTGCCCACCAGGTGGAACTCCACCTTGCAAATGCTGGAGAGACTTTGTGAGCAGCAGCAGGCCATAGTGGAGTTTCAGCTGCAGCACGCACGTGTCAGTCGCACTGTGGAACAGCACCACTTCACCACCAATGATTGGGCCTCCATGCGAGACCTGTGTGCCCTGTTGCGTGTCGAGTACTCCACCAACATGGCCAGTGGCGATGACACCGTTATCAGCGTTACAATACCACTTCTATGTCTCCTTGTGAAAACGCTTAGGGCGATGATGGAAGAGGAGGTGGCCCAGGAGGAGGAGGAGGATGAGGGGTCATTTTTAGCACTTTCAGGCCAGTCTGTTAGAAGTGGCTCAGAGGGAGGTTTTTTGCAACAGCAGAGGCCAGGTACAAATGTGGCCAGCCAGGGCCCACTACTGGAGGACGAGGAGGATGAGGAGGAGGTGGAGGAGGATGAGGATGAAGCAGGTTCACAGCGACATAGCTCAGGCCCATCACTGGTGCGTGGCTGGGGAGATACGGAGGACGATGACGATACGCCTCCCACAGAGGACAGCTTGTCTTTACCTCTGGGGAGCCTGGCACACATGAGCAACTACATGCTGCAGTGCCTGCACAACGACAGCAGAGTTGACCACATTTTAACGTGTGTGGACTACTGGGTTGCCACCCTACTGGATCCCCGGTACAAAGACAATGTGCCCACCTTACTTCCTGCACTGGAGCGTGATAGGAAGATGCGCGAATACAAGCGCACGCTGGTAGATGCGCTCCTGAGAGCATTCCCAAATGTCACAGGGGAACAGGTGGAAGCCCAAGGCGAAGGCAGAGGAGGAGCAAGAGGTCGCCAACACAGCTGTGTCACGGCCAGCTCCTCTGAGGGCAGGGTTAGCATGGCAGAAATGTGGAAAAGTTTTGTCTCCACGCCACAGCTAACTGCACCACCACCTGATACGGAACGTGTTAGCAGGAGGCAGCATTTCACTAACATGGTTGAACAGTACGTCTGCACACCCCTCCACGTACTGACTCACGGTTCGGCCCCATTCAACTTCTGGGTCTCCACGTCCAATTGTCCACGTGGCCAGAGTTAGCATTTTATGCCTTGGAGGTGCTGGCCTGCCCGGCGGCCAGCGTTTTGTCTGAACGTGTATTCAGCACGGCAGGGGGCGTCATTACTGACAAACGCAGCCGCCTGTCCACAGCCAACGTGGACAAGCTGACGTTCATAAAAATGAACCAGGCATGGATCCCACAGGACCTGTGCCTCCCGTGTGCAGAATAGACATTTATAACTGCCTCCCCGTCAACCATGTATTCTTGTACTCTGGGGCACTTCTTTATTGAATCCTCATTTTCTTAACTTTACCATGATCTTGCGGTGCAACCCAAAGTTGAATGAACCTCTCCTCTGTCTGGGTGCTGGGGCCGAAATAACTGAAAGTGGCCTTCTCCAGTGGTGGGTGATATGACGACGTATTCCTTGCTGTGGGACCTCTCTCCTCTGTCTGGGTGCTGGGCCGAGATAACTGAAAGTGGCCTTCTCCAGTGGTGGGTGGTATGACACATGATTCCTTGCCGTGTGACCTGTATCCTCTGTCTGGGTGCTGGGGCCGAAATAACTGAAAGTGGCCTTCTCCAGTGGTGGGTGATATGACGCATGATTCCTTGCTGTGGGACCTCTCTCCTCTGTCTGGGTGCTGGTTCCAAAATAACTGAAAGTGGCCTTCTCCAATGGTGGGTGATATGACGCATGATTCCTTGCTGTGGGACCTCTCTCCTCTGTCTGGGTGCTGGGGCCTAAATAACTGAAAGTGGCCTTCTCCAGTGGTGTGTGATATGACGCATGATTTCTTGCTGTGGGATCGGTATCCTCGGTCTGGGTGCTGGGGCCGAAATAACTGAAAGTGGCCTTCTCCAATGGTGGGTGATATGACGCATGATTCCTTGCTGTGGGACCTCTCTCCTCTGTCTGGGTGCTGGGGCCAAAATAACTGAAAGTGGCCTTCTCCAGTGGTGGGTGATATGACGCATAATTCCTTGCTGTGGGACCTCTCTCCTCTGTCTGGGTGCTGGGCCGAAATAAATGAAAGTGGCCTTCTCCAGTGGTGGGTGATATGACGCATGATTCTCTGCTATGGGACCTCTCTCCAATTGATATTGGTTAATTTTTATTTATTTTATTTTATTTTTATTAATTTCCCTATCCACATTTGAATGCAGGGCATTTACCTACATTTTGCTGCCTTTTACAGCCCTCTAGCCCTTTCCTGGACTATTTTACAGCCTTTTTATTGCCCAAAAGTTCGGGTCCCCATTAACTTCAATGGGGTTCGGGATAAAGTTCGGGTCGAGTTCGGATCCCGAACCCGAACATTTTCGGGAAGTTCGGCCGAACTTCCCGAACCCGAATTTCCAGGTGTTTGCTCATCTCTAAGGACAACATATCACTTGTGGACATATTATCTATGTGTCATGGATAAGAAATAACATTTGCATAAAGCAGTTTGTTTAAAAATGCAATACAATATTTTACTACTAGAAACTCCTAAACACCTTTCTTCAAAAAATAGTGCCACGCCTATCCATGGGAGGTTTCCGGTATTGTGGCTCAGCTCCATTAAATTTAAGTGGGCTGAGCTGCAATATCACACATGACCTAGGAACAAGAGCGGCACTGTTTTTGGGAGAAACAGGCCATATTTTTCTAATTGTACACAACCCCTTTAAGTCAGGAAAAAGCTATTTATACAATTTCCTGATAAACTATTCACTATTGATCCATGAAGTGACCCCATTTTTTTCCATGGATCCTTCCGTGCTTTTGTTTATGAGAGCCTAAATATAGAGAGGCTATATTATTATACGGGCTGTATCTTTGGCTGTGTACATGGGACATCTGCCAATGGCACAAGCCTTAAATTTTTTATTTTTTTTTGTAATATACAATTTTAAACCAAGAGTGCTGACAGCTCATGAAGTACTGTTTCCCCAGGTGAAACTGTGATAACAATAAAAGGGAACGCTGGCCAAGAAAGCGGCTTCAAGAATTCAGAGTCTAGAGCAGAAAGGGTTAGACCTAGTGGGAAGATGTCACAGCAGCCTGTCTCCAAACAGATGTTCAATTGTTTGCTCGATGCAGTTTAATTGTTGGATAACGTTCCAGCACTCGGGGGGATAAAAAAAGAAACAAAAAAAAAAGAAAAAGAAAAACTCCCGTTCTGCAGCTGCAGTAAATGCCAGCTTTAAAACAAGGCGTATTCTTAAATCATGGCTCCGGGGGAACTGCTTGAGCAGGAAATCTTAGCCAAGCCTTGCATTAATAGCACTTTGAAGTTTGAAAACGAATCGCTGCAATTTTAAGACATCTTGTTTTATTTCAAGGGTTTGTGAGTTTATTTAAAACAAACGTATTCCTCCAGGGCAACCTCTAAACCAGACATGTAAACCCCAGCCAAAAAAACACCAGAGACAGTTTTACATACAGTGTATATATATATATATATATATTTTTTATTTTTTTTTGGGGGGGAGGGGGGGCATTTTCAGATTTATTTTACTTTGTTCGGATAAATGGTCAGGGAAGTCTCTTATTATTAATAGGGGATTTGTAGTCTATAATGTTCAAGTATATGCCCTAGATACAGTTATTACATCTGAGGGTATCATGTATGTTAAGTTGCATTTTGAGATTTATGTTGCTTTAGGTTTTTTTTTTTGGCAGACATTGAAAATCATTTCCCACAATACATTCCTGGAAGACAAGAAGAGTAAGGTACAGTAACGAACTCAGTCTGTCATATTCAGTGGTCAGATTAAGTTTGTTCTGGACATACTTAGCTGTATGAGACATCCTTATATAATATAATATGTCTAATGCTGGAGAACACTACATAGAGAGAAGGAAATAATGTTCTCATGGGACAAATACAATAACTGACAATTTTTACCTATATAACCTATGGTAACCATTACCTTTCCTTGGTCCCTAGCATGGCTTCCCACCAATTCTTGGGCCTCAGCATGACACCCCCCTAAATCCTGGTCTCCAGCATGTCTTTTGCACCTGATCAGCCAGGTCCTTCTGCACAGAAAGAAGTAACACCAATCTGTGTGCAGCTAAGGTTGTCATAAGATGTGTTATGATATAGAGATACTGTAGGGAGAGAATTGGAGATATAATTGTAGATGTTAGGATGTATATATAGGTGCTCACCTGATACTAAATCATGTGTGGTGCTCAATGATCTATTCTGACTCACCCAGTCAGTAGCGGAAAAGTGAAGGATTTATGGTATTGTATAGATCGGCACTCAATATCTGGTCACAAATAGATGAGAATATGTAAAGGATATAAAAGTATATAGATTTATTTAAATATAAAATTATAAAAAGGGTACCAATAAGGGTACCCTTTTTATAATTTTATATTTAAATAAATCTATATACTTTTATATCCTTTACATATTCTCATCTATTTGTGACCAGATATTGAGTGCCGATCTATGCAATACCATTAATTGTAGATGTTAGACTTTTAGCAGAGTAAGTAAGGGACAGGTCACTGCCTCATTTGTTTCATACAGCTTACTAACAAGTTTTGAATCCTGCAAGAAAGTCATATTTTTCTGTATGAACAACCAGCCATCTTTTTTTTTGTAAAAAAAAAGTTTCTACTGTTCATAGGTTTATTGCCAGTTCCCGAATAGCATACATTCTACTGCAAACACTGAGGAATTGCCTTTTCTTTACCTAAAAAACAGTTTCTCTTTAGTGATTGTCATTGGGCACTTTCTATGCATTGTTTTATCACTTCAAGAAACTGTTTACTGTACCAAAAGCAATACGGCAATAACACCATTGTCATACCCGTGTTAGTGAACATATTGTTTTATTTCTTTAAGAACTGTTCAGTAAAGCAGTATTGCAATAATTTTAATTAAAATACCCATGTTAGTGTATATTACTTTAAGAAACCATTCACTGTTATACCAAAAGCAATATGGCAATAATGGCATTATACCAGTGTTAGTGAAAGCATTGTTTTATTACTTTAAGAAACAGATAACTGAAATATCAAATGTATTTTATTGCAAAACTGCATTATTACCATTGTAAATTGTCAATACAAGTGTGCAGTGTGTTTGTAGAAGGGGAGTGTCAAGTACTGGAGTACAAGGAAGACCTCTGGCATGTCTTGCAAACAGGACACATGCAAATTCAGACCAGGGACCAACAGAATACTTTATTATCACACGTAATAAATGAAAATGACAGTAACATATGCAGGTTAGGCAATAGTCGTAGCACTACCACTGAACCACGTGCATCGGCAGACCAGAGGAAAAACCCATCGGGCAAAGAGCCAGTGAGTCCCGTTCTTCACGGAGCCCTTGGTGGTGGGGATTAACTGGGCCGAGGGCTCACTGGTCGCACCTCCAGGAAGGTCCAGGTACACTTGGCAGCTACCTACAGAGAACCACAGAAAACAGGACTGGAACCCAAACAAGCTCAGAACATGGAACAGATGACAAACAGGAACCATCACACAAGCAGATGCCTGGACCTCAAGCGGAATGGAAGCATGGCGGTCTCAGGCAGAGCTGCAGGAGAACCCAGGACAAAGGCAGGACATACACAGGACAAGAACAGAAGCAGTAAGGCACTGCAAGCAAGAAATTAAACAAACTGGATCAGAAGCAGTAGGCACTGCCAGACTATATATCAGACAGGATAAGAAGCAGTAGACACTGCCAGGCTGGACATAGAACAGACAGGATCAGAAGCAGTTTAGCACTGCCAAGGTATCAGATGTAGTTAGAGCACAGCTAGGCTAAACATGGAACAGAGTGGATCAAGACACAGAACAAGTACAGAAGATCAGGCAAGGCATGGACAAGGATATAACAACATCATAGAACAGGTACAGAAGATCAGACAAGACAGTAACATCAATGCTTTACCAGGCAACACCACACAAAAGGGCAGATGGCAAAACCCCCTGAGTCAGCAGCAAGGGGCTATACCCAGCAAGGAACAAGATGGACTGACCACAAGCCCCACAGCTCACAGATAGATATAGCTGCTATAAGAAGGGCACCTGATAAGGCACACCCAGGAAAAGACCAGGGAATGTTAACCCAATTAGAACCAGAATTAACAAGAAGCACAGAACAAAATCACAAGTGCCAGATTTGCTTCTATTGTGGTCACGTCAGGAACTGGTGATGCTTTAGACACAGGTTCAAAATGTACCAGATGTTAGCCAATCTTGGTTGCTGTTAGCTCTGTGCGAGTACAGTATCTCCTGCATGGTGTTTCTATCCACAGGGCCGATACACAGACCCACAGGCATATGCAAGGACAAACATAGGTACCAGGGTTCTATTACAGCACATGAGGTTACATTACCAGATCCTGTGGGGAAATAAAACTGGCCAAAATCCCAGATTGGAACAAGTCTGTCCTCCTTCTCTTCATCTTCTTTGTGGGCTGCATCTCCAAGCAGTATTGTGTCCTTGTCATCAGCTGCTTCTTCTTCTACTCAGATTTCTCCTCCATCCTCTTGTCCTCCACTTCATCTTGAGAGATCCATAACGGAATGTGTGGCCATGAGAAAACTATTAATGACTAGCAATTAGCTGAACTCCCACCTGGCCAAGTTGCTGGTGGTGCAGTTGCTGCAGTACCACTTATGGTAAATGTGGAGCAATTCTGCTCGTTCCCCCAAATTTAATTATTTTCTTAATGTAACAGTAGTAGCTGTGCACCGCGGTCACAGGAGTCGTGTTCAGCGGTGATCTGCGGCCGGTGCTTCCCATTCACTGCTGCAGTTTTGGGCTCTGTCTGTGTAGGTACTGTTGTTCTGGGATCCGTTATACAGTTTATTCTCAGCCCTGGCCACAACATGCTTGCTGCTTGTTCCCTGCAGCACTTCCTTAAGAGCCGGCACGTGTAACTTCCTGTGCTTTATGGGCTAGGTCATGTGACCTCGCTGACCAATCCTAGCCCTCCTGCACATATATAAGTGGCTCAGCCCCCTTCCCAGATGCCTCAGTGTCAAGATCTTTGTGTCCTGCTAAGGTTCCTGATAGCTGCTTGTGTTCCTGACTTCTACTTGTATTCCTGGACTCTGCTACCTGTTTGATCTCTGCCTGCTTGCCTTGACTCTCCTGTTGCCGATCCGGATTGCCTGACCAGTACCTGGGCCACCTGCCCTGACCTTTTGCCTGTTTGACTTCGCCTCTGCCTCATCCTTCGGTCCTGCACTGTTGCTCCTAGTTACGACTCAGCCTGCTGACAACACCTGTTACCTTGCTCAGGTACCTCATGGTCCGCCTGGATCTGCTGCCTCCTGTGCCAATCCTCCTCAGGAGGTAGCGACCTGGTGTTCCCCTCGGGAAAGTCTATCCCCACCATCAGGGGTACTGTGAAGATCGAGGGGTTCACTTAGACAACACTCTTAGAGGAGGTAGGACACGTGGCACAGTGGGTTCACACTTAAATTGAATTCTTTATGCAATCTACCACAGTGTTTGCCATATCCCATCAGTTGGAATCTTGGACAGGTGTCTATAATGTAGCAGTTCTGTGCTTTCCAGAAAATTGAATTCTTCTACATGCCATCACTTTTGCCAGGCAGTCATCCATAAAAATTGTCTCGTCATCCACAAGTTTTCATTCTTCCCATCAAATTTTCTCATCATTATGGAAATGTGGCACAGTTGTCCGGCTCCACCAAGATTTAATTCTGTAGTATCATAACTTCCCAGCTGTTTATTTAAAAAAATAAAAATAAAATGGTCTCATTTTCTACATGACTATGGCCTTACCCAGCACATACCCTGTTCCCTGACCCTATGGACTTCTGGGGAGGTAAATTGGAACAGTGTCAGGAACTGGCCCAAACTGACAAACGTATCCTCCACCGGTGAACAAAATATAATTTTTGTCAAAATGGAGGCATGGATTCATAAGGATTTTCACACACCTCTGGCTGAGACTGATGATTAGATTTGCTGTTGCTGATGGTGCCAGTGCTGCTGTGTAACTGCCCATCATTGTGTTCTATACCGTATGGCTGCTGCTGCCACCATCATGCCACTGCTGCTGTTAGCCTGCCTACCATCATGTTCAATACTGTAATGCTGCTGCTGCCACTGCCGCGGTAACTACTACCTACTGCTAATCCTCCTTCTGCCACTTCCATTACCTCTACTGCCAATATTATTACCAAATTTATTTGTGGTGAATCTCATTAAAAAAACTATATTTCCTGGCTACAGAGAGCCTTTATAGTGGTGTAAAACACTGTGCCTTGCAGAAACACGCATAGGGAGTCTGCTGTGGTGGTGAAACAATACTGTGAGTCAGTATGGCATGCAGATAACAAGCTTCACTCTTAGAATGGGGCCAAAACTGACCAAATAACTCATGTGTGAACTTAACCTTACAGGTCAATGTTAGCGCCAGTTATAAAGAACTGTGCAGAGGCCCTACTATAGCGTGAAAGACCGCACTACTTTTACACTGTCGCCAGCTGATTCCAAATAGATGTCTACAGAGCCTGTTCTATTAAACGGTTATACAAGTAGAGCCCCCCTGACAGAGTGGAGAGGGTGTCAGCAGTAAGTTTGTATTGACGTCACTGATTATTTTGCCCTTCCTCTGATCCGTCAGAACAATTACCCCCAAAAAACGGATCCTGTCTGTTGAGCATCCGCCTTCACTTGGTCAGAATTTGGTCAGTAATATATTAGTATTGCTAAAGCCAAAAAAAAAACAGGAGTGGATCCAAAACAGAGATGATACGTGAATGGAATATTTGCATGCCTTCTGTGTTTTGTACCCACTCCTGCTTTTGGCTACCAAATCATAAGACAATTCTGATGGGACCATACAGGCCTTACAGCTGCCACACAGACAGGATCCGTTGTGCATCTTATTTTTCCTTCCTTCTGAAAGATCAGAAGAAGGGTCAAATAAATGATGATGTCAACCAGGCCAAAAAGGAAAAATAGTGGCCTAGTCATGGAGTGGGGAGGGTGGGAGAACAGCTTGAGAAGTCCACAGAGGACCCAATGAGTGATGATGTGGCAGCAGCATGAGGAGACCACAGAGTGGTGAGGTGGCAGCAGCATGAAGAGACCACAGAGTGGCCCAGTGACAGAGTGTTGAGGTAGCAGCAGCATGAGGAGTGGTGATGTGGCAGCAGCAGCATGAGGAGACCACGGAGTGGTGATGTGGCAGCAGCATAAGGAGACCACAGAGTGGCCCAGTGACAGAGTCAAGAAGTGGGGGGGAATACCAGCTGAAGATGGAGGGTGGCAGTAAGAGCACCTGGCAGCAGATGTGGCATCAGACAGGTGTCAGCATAAGAATAGTAACTGGAGCAGGTAGCCAGAAAAAACAGGTGTCTTTTGACAAAGTTTAGGTGTGGAACTGTGGATGATCAAGTCTGATGCATCAGGCACTGGTGTTTGAAAATCCTGGCTGATCCACGTCTGATTCTTCTTCACAAAGGTCAGTTTCTCCACATTTTGGGAGAACAGGCGAGTTCTCCCTGGGGTAACTATGGCCACTGCCGGACTAAACACCCGCTCTGATGCCACACTGCTGCCGGGCAGGAAAGCTTGTCCAGGGCAAACTCGGCCAGTTGCGGCCAGAAATCGAGTTTGGCTGCCCAGTAGTCCAGGGGATCTTTGATGTAGGGCGGCAGGGTGCACTCCAAGTATCCCACAACCTGATGGTTCAGGTTCTGCTCTATGTCTAGCTGCTGCCGCTGGTGAGTGGTTCCTTCAGTAGGCGGGTAAAGAAAACTGCTCATCAGCGACTCTAGACTTAATTTGTTGCTGATGGAGCTGGTACTGCTCCTGCCCCCCCCCCCCCCCCCAAAAAAAAAAAAAAAACAGTCATGGCAGTGGAATGTGAGCACAGAGGGCCCGGTCAGACCTGCGTGAGAATGGGCGATGGAGGACATAGGAAGCGGCCAACTGACTACATAGGATGTCTCGATAGTAGTTCAGTTTGTCCTCCCTCTCAGCAGGTGAAAAAAGACCCATATTTTGGACCGGTAGCAAAGGCTTTACATGGTGGATAGCCAGTAGTCATCCCTCTGCTGATTGGTGACAATTCGACTGTCACTACTAGACATGAGCGTATTTCTCAAAAATTCGATTTGGCCGGTTCGACTAATTTTCTGAAAAGATTCGATTTGATCTGAATTTACTTGCAGCGAATTGCGTTAAAAAACAGCTATTTCCTGGCTGCAGAGAGCCTTTATAGTAGTTTAGAAGTGGTGCAGGAGTGCTGTGGTAGTGAAAAAATACTGTGTGTCACTCTTAGAATCACTGCACACTTCAATTATTTGGGAAGTTACAGGGCCAAAACTGACCAAATAACTCAAGTGTGAACTCAGCCTTACAGATGTTAGCGCCAGGTATAAAGAACTGTGCAGAGGCCCAGAAGCCTACTGTAGCATGAAAGAGCACACTCCTTTTACACTGCTTGAAAAAGACCGCTCAGGTCGAAACGTCGCATGAATTTGATGGAATAAAAGCTATAAAGAGACAAGAGAGTGCTGCGGTTTCTTTAACCCCCAGATTCCAGTGACATAGTGGGGAGGTGGCAGAAGCAGCAGCATGAGGAGACCAAAAAATAGCCCATTTACATAGTGTTGAGATGGCAGCAGCATGAGAAAGCCCCAGAGTGGCACAGTCACATAGTTTTGAGTTAGCAGCAGCATGAGAAGGCCACAGAGTGGCCCAGTGACATAGTTTTGAGTTAGCAGCAGCATGAGGAGGCCACAGAGGGGCAAGGTGACATGGTGTGGAGGTGGCAGCAGCATGTGGAGGCTACAGAGTGACCCAGTGACATAGTGTTGATTTAGCAGCATGAGGAGACCACAGAGTGGCAAGGTGACATAATGTGGAGGTGACAGCAGCAGCATGGGGAGACCTGAGTGGTGAGGTAGCAGCAGCATCAGGAGACCATACAGTGATCTGGTGACAGATCGGGGAGGTGGGTGGCAATAACAGTATACGCTGACGATGGTGGATGTAAGAAGGAGCACTTGGCATCAGATGTGTGGCATCAGGCGGGTGGCAGCATCAGAATAGTAGCTGTGGCAGGTGGCAAAAAGAAACCGGTCTCTTTTGTTAAGGTTTGGGTGAGGCAGCATGGATGATCTAATCTGATGCATCAGGCATTGGTGGGCAGAAATCCTGACTGATCCACACCTGATTCATCTTGACAAAGGTCAGTGTCTCCAAATTTTGGGTGGACAGGCTAGTTCTCCTTGGGGTAACTATGGCCCCCACCGCACTAAACACCCGCTCTGATGCCACACTACTGGCTGGGCAGGACAGCTTTTCCAGGGCAAACTCGGCCAGTTGCGGCGACAAATCCAGTTTGGCTGCCCAGTAGTCCAGCAGATCTTCAATGTGGAGTGGCAGGGTGCTGTCCAAGTATGCCACCACCTGCTGGTTCAGGTTCTGCTCCAGGTCTAGCTGCTGCTGCTTGTGAGTAGTTTCTTCACAAGTAGGGTAAGAAAGCTGCTCCCCATCGACTCTAGACTCAAGCTTCTGCTGATGGAGCTGATACTGCTCCTGCCCCCCCACCCCGCCACAGCAGCCATAGCAGTGGAACGAGAGTGCAGAGGGCCCCCTAGTCAGACCTGCAAGAGGATGGGCGATGGCGCAGATAGGCAGCAGCCAACTGACTACATAGGATGTCCCTATAGTTGTTCAGTTTGTCCTCCCTCTCAGCAGGTGTACAAAAACCCCCATTTTGGACCGGTAGCGAGGGTCCAACAAGGTGGAGAGCCAGAAGTTATCGATCTGTCAAATGGTGACAATTCGGCTGTCACTACCCAAGCAAGTGAGCATGCAGCGGGCCATTTGCACAAGTGACGCGGAGGGACTCCCTGCCTCCATCTCCACTGCATACTACCACGGTGTGCCTGGGTCATCTACATCATCTTCCTCAGCTCCCTCTTGCTCCTCTGGCTATTTCTGCTCCTCCTCTCCTGTCACCTGTGTAGAAAAACCACCCATTTTGCTACACATTGCTTGTGCTCCAATGTGCTCCTCCTCCTCCAGTTCAACCCCGATAGGGCTCATGTGACCGTGAGATGTAGGCGTCGCGTCTCCAGTCCACTGACCAGCCAGATGTACCAGCATCTGTTCCAGGATATGAAGCAGTGGAATGACGTTGTTCATCCCGTAGTCCTGGTGACTGACAAATAACGTGGCATCCTCAAAGGGCCTGAGCAAACGGCAGGTGTCAAGCATGAGCTGCCACTGGCTGACATCGAAGTCACACAGGTGAGTACTCCTGTCCGCTTGGATCATCTAGAAATTGTTTATGGCCTTTATCTGTTCATATAGTCGGTCCCACATATGGAGGGTGGAATTCCAAAGAGGTCCCCCAGCCTATGTTGGGGGACCCTGTTCTGCCGCTGCAGGTCAAGGAGGGTGTTTGAGGCGGTGTACGAGTGGCTGAGGTGCATGCAAAGTTTCCTGGCCATTTTTAGGATGTCTTGCAGATGGGTGAAAGACTTCAGGAACTGCTTGACAACCAGATTGAACACGCGTGCCATGCTGGACGCATGGCTCAGCCCTCCTTGACACAGCATTCTTCCCATTATCGGTCACTATGGTACCGATTTTGAGTTGTCGCAGAGAAATCCAGGATTCGATTTCTTGATGAAGGACCGCCGTGCCCTGCACATGTGGTATGCTGGAGGAGCACTGTGGAGGCTGAGGACACGGTAGAGGATGAAGAGGCGGAGGCGGACATTGTGACAGGACCAACGGCGTGACAACGTGGAATCAAAAGCGACGTCACTTGGCCAAGTTGCTGGTTTGGCTGGGCGGGAACCACATTTACCCAATGGGCCATAAAGAACATATACTGTCCTTGACCATAGTTACAGCTCCAACATCGGTGCTGCCGTGCACTTTGGCAGGCTGAAGGACTGGCCCACCTTCTGTTATACATATTTGTGCAGGGCTGGTACTGCCTCTTTGGCAATGAAATGACGGCTTAGGACTCTCCACCTTAGCTCGGCACAAGCCATCAGTTCTCTGAAAGGTGGAGAGTCCACCACTTGGAAAGGGGGGGGGGGGGGTTTACAACTGCAGCACCAGCAACTTGGCCAGGAGCAAGTTCAGCTTCTGCAACGTTGGATGAGTGCTCTCATACTGTTGTCTCTTGGCAATCGCTTATGTGATCGATTGCTGACGGAATGACTAACGAGAAGTAGGAGGGGGTTGTGTAGGAGCATCAGGACCGGTAGATGATGGGAAGGACAGACAGCTCTCTTCGGCTGTGGTGGTGGAGCCTTAACTGCCTGAAATCGGGTGCATGGCACTGGGTGATGCAGTGGCTGCTACGACAAGCACATTGGAGCCACGGTTCTCCCAGGCCACTTTATGGTGATGCTGTATATGTTGACGCAGGGCCGTGTAGCCAACATGCTCATGCTTCACCTTCTGCCCACAGATTCGGCAAATCGCCATGTTCACCTCCTCAGTTGGCTTAACAAAAAACTGCCACACCACTAAGTAGGTGATTTTACCCCCAACACTCCTCACTGACTGATGCTACTGCTGCTTCCTCCGTGAACCCATGCACCACTACTTTCCGGGCAGGTAGGCTCCTGCAAAGCGGGTGGTCTACCGCAAGCACATTTGGCTCTCGACCTCCCACTGCTGCCACCCTGCTGATTCCCGGCCACGCTACCGACTTGCTGGCTCTGCCACTGCCTCACGCACAAGCTGCCATCCTCTTCTCCTGATGATGATTAAGCCCCTTGGTCACCCGGCTCCCAATTGCGATCGGCTACATCATCATCGAGTACTGTTTGCACATTGCTGTTGTCCTCCTATTTGAGCGGTCAGGCTCCTGGCTGGTCTCTGAGCCAGGAGACTGACCGCTCTCAACACCAGCTCCCACACCACTCTCCTGTCACGTTCGGGTGTGGGAGGGAAAGGAGTGAGGGAATAAGGCCTTGAAACTCAGGAAAGGAGATGGAACCCTCCTAGTTAAACCCTAATAAAAGTCCTGACTAACTACCAGCATGAACAGACCACAGAGGTAGGTCATTCCATACACCGGAATACCTAGCATCCTAACTTACCCTATAGGACCCTTGTACTAAAGTCAAGACTGAGACAACCTGTTCCTCCAAAAGGAAGAATGAACAGGAGTCTCCCTCAGGCCTTAATACAAATGACAGGGAAACGCAACACACAAAATAACCCAAACAAAATGCAAAAGGAAAAGAAAACACTTAACTTCAAGTGGCTATGGCAGCACCAGGAACTCAGCTGAGAACCAAGCACAAGCTATCCACGACTCCAACATAAGCTATAAACTGCATAGCATAGTGGTAAAAAACAACAATAAATAGAGATCTGGAAGTGACCCCTGCTGCCAAGCCCCCTTACTCTGCTGTGAAATGTTCCTGCGCCAGAAACATTTAGGCCTCTGCCCCTCCCCTGTGCAGGCCTGGTGACTTCTCTGTCTGACATACTGCTAGATCAAATAAGTAAATAAAAAGGAAATTAATACATTCAAAAAAGGCGGTAATTTTGTTACTTCATCGCACAACGGCAAGAAATACGTATTTTCTGCCACTAATACAAGCCAAAAAGGCTTTAGAACATATAACTGCACCGTGAACGGCAAATAATTCTTTTTTTTTTGTTACTAATACACGCCAAAAAGGGCTGTCATTTTCTCACTTCCCTACACAACAGCTAATAAGCCCCTTTTTTCCCATTCATACACGCCAAAAATGGCTCTACAACATATAACTGCAACTCTGAGTGGTAAATAATACTTTTTTCCCATGAATACACTCCAAAAAAGGCGTTAGAACATATAACTGCACTGCTGAACGGCAAATAATACTTTTTTTTGCCACTAATATACGCAAATAAGGGCTGTCGGGTATTAGGGGTAAAGCCCTTTTTGTCAGGTATTAGTGGCAAAAGTAAAATATTTTTGCCATTCAGCGGTGCAGTTATATGTTCTAAAGCCTTCTGTGGCGTGTATAAGTGGAAATAAATAACGGTATTAGCCGTTCAGCAGTGCAGTTATATGTTCTAAAGCACTTTTGGCATGTAATAGTGGCAAAATAAAAATCTATTTGCCGTTCAGTGCTGCAGTTATATGTTCTAAAGCTATTTGGGGTGTGTATAAGCGGAAAAAAATAAGGGCCTATTTGCCATTCAGCGGTTCAGTTATATGTTCTAAAGCCCTTTTTGTCGTGTAATAGTGGCAAAAAAAATATATATTTGCTGTTCAGCAGTGCAGTTATCTGTTTTAAAGCCCTTTTTGTCGTGTATTAATGGCAAAAGAAATATATATTTGCCGTTCAGCGGTGCAGTTATATGTTCTAAAGCATTTTGCGTTGTGTATAAGTGGAAAGAAAAAAGGGCCTATTTGCTGTTCAGTGGTGCAGTTATATGTTCTAAAGCCTTTTGTGCTGTGTATAAGTGGAAAAAAAGGGCCTATATGCCGTTCAGCGGTGCAGTTATATGTTCTAAAGCCCTTTTTGTCGTGTAATAGTGGCAAATAAAAATATATTTGCCGTTCAGCGGTGCAGTTATATGTTCTAAAGCCTTTTATGGAGTGTACAAGTGGAAAAAAAAAGGGCCTATTTGCCGTTCAGCGGTGCAGGTATATGTTCTAAAGCCCTTTTTGCCGTGTATTAGTGGCAAAAGTAAAATATATTTGCCATTCAGCGGTACAGTTATATGTTCTAAAGCCCCCTTGGTCATGTATTACCAGTTATCTGTTCTAAAGCCTTTTGTGGCATGCATAAGTGTAAAAAAATAAGGGCCTATTTGCCGTTCAACGGTGCAGTTATATGTTCTAAAGCCCTTTTTTCCGTGTATTAGTGGCAAAAGTAAAATATATTTGCCGTTCCGTGGTGCAGTTATATGTTCTAAAGACCTTTTTGTCGTGTATTACGGGCAAAAGTAAAATATATTTGTCATTCAGCAGTGCAGTTATATGTGCTAAAGCCCTTTTTGCCGTGTGTTAGTGGCAAAAGTAAAATATATTTGCCATTCAGCGGTGCAGTTATATATTCTAAAGGCGGATGCTCAACAGACAGGATCCCTTTTTTGAGGGTTATTTTAATGACCGATCAGGGGAAGGGAAAATTATTCACTGACGTCGACACAAACTTACTGCTGACACCCTCTCCACTCTGTCGGGGGGCTCTACTTGTATAAGATTTTAATAGAACAGGTTCTGTAGACATCTAAGCTGACTACAGTGTAAAAGGAGTGCACTTCTTGTCGATAACATCGACTTGTAAGGCTGAGTTCATACTTGAGTTACTTGGTCAGTTTTGGCCACGTGACTGCCCAAATAAGGGAAGTGTGCAGTTATTCTAAGAGCGACGCCTGTCATCTGCATGTCATTCTGATCACAGTATAATTTTACTACCACAGCAGACTCCCTATGCGTGTTACTGCAAGGCACAGTGTTCAACACCACTATAAAGGCTCTCTGCAGCCAGGAAATAGCCATTTTTTAACGCAATTTGCCGTGAAAAAATTTCGATCGAACTTGATTTTTCTTTAAAATTCGGCGAACCGTCTGAATTGAACTTTTGAAAAATTTGCTCATTTCTGTTCACCACAGAACGGCAAATAATACTTTTTTGCCGCTAATACATGCCAATAATGCTTTAGAACATATAACTGCACCGCTGAACTGCCAAAAAAGCTTTAGAACATATAACTGCACCACTGAATGACAAATAACACTTATTTTTTGCCACTAATACACCTCAAAAAGGGCTGTTATTTTCTCACTTCACCACACAATGGCAAATAATACTTTTTTTGGGCACTAATACATGCCAAAAAAGGCTTTAGAACATATAACTGCACCGCAAAAGGGCTAATAAGAAATATAAATATTTCCTAGTAATACACCTTGTTAATGGCTATATCACACAGCACTTGCACCCTTATTAAAAGAACAGTTTGCTAGAATTACAGAGGTATGATCTATTGCAAACCTTAAAGCAGCAGTATAATGGCAATTTAGATCCCCAGTCAGTGCAGCAAGGTAATAGGATTGTTCCTATTACCCAGGCTGTACACTCCCGTTTTGGACCCTGTTCTCCTTTTATAGTGTGGAATAATTCCTCCCTATCCTTTCCCTACACTTCTAATGATTTTTCCCTGAACTTCAATTCAGTAAAATAAAAGTTTTAAAGTCTTCCCTAGCACTGTCCCTAGCGCCTGCTGACGTCTCTCAATGCACTAATAACGCTGGAAAATGGTTGAATCCAAGATGGCTGAAGCTATTTCTAGGGCTCTGACATCAAAGAGCTGGCTGATGATTGGCTGCATGCATGGCATTTTGGGTGATCCCTCGTTCCCAGAGTTCTTCGCTCCATGTCCTAACATGTGCAGCAGCCATTTTAGGAAAAATGTGATTCGTTACCACGAAGCGTGAGGAAATTCGGATTTGGTGCAAATCAAATTTTTCCTGAAATTCGGATCGAATTTCACTTCGTCAACTTCGATTTGCTAATCTCTAATAATAACTCATTACCGACATTTACTGTCAGCTGTAGAATCATGATAGTCACCTCCAAAATAAGCTAATCATGCACTACCAGCCTTGAAAAAGTTATGTACACATCAATTTTTTTCACGGACTCAGGAAAAAAGTCCTCTATTTTTACAGACTGTCCAGAAATTTCTGCACCATTGGCAACCCTGAGCGTGAGTATGCAGCAGCTTCTCTCCTGACCTTCCAGCACTGATGGGATTGCTAGCATTATATTGATTTATGATGCTATATAACCCTTAGGCCTCTTTCACACGAGCATGACGGATTCAGTCCGGATGTGTTCCGAATGCGTTCTGGTAAAAATGCGTGATTTTGCTTGCGTGCGCAGTCAGTTTTGTCTGCGATTGCGTTCAGTTTTTCTCTCGCAGGTGCAATGCGATTTATTGCGTTTTTTACACGCGTGATAACAAACTGAAGGTTTACAAACAACATCTCTTAGCAACCATAAGTAAAAAAACACATTGCATCCACACTTCTATGATGCCAGCATTGCGTGAAAAACGGAGAATGTAGAACATGCTGCTGTTTTCATGCAATGCACAAGTGATGCGTAAAAAACAACGCTCATGTACACAGACCCATTTAAATTAATGGGTCCGGATTCAGTGCGGGTGCAATGCGTTCGCATCACGCATTGCACCCGTGCGGAATACTCGCTCGTGTTAAAGGGACCTTACAGTTCTGGAATGTATTGTATAACACTGACAGCATTATGTTACATAGTATCATAAATCAATATAATGTTATGCAACCCCGTCAGTGCTGGAAGGTCAGGATGGGAGCTGCTGCATACTCACACTGTGAGTCCGGAGTGTGGAACTTGCTTGACTGAAAGGGGCCTTTAAGTTTAACTCCACTAGGGTAGAGAAGTGTTCTGTGACTTGAGCTTAGTTACAGTACCCACAGGGAGCCCCGAGGTAGTCTGATCTGCCCCCTGTGTCATCATTGGTTCAATGTATTCTCTTCTTTTCAGCAGTAGCTCTATTTCTTCAGATTGGCTGCTGTATACAAGCTCTCCAAAAGGTCAGTACATAGAGAATCAATTTTCATTACAGCAAGAGCAGGGGCGTACATAGAAATCATTGGGCCCCATAGCAAGAATCTGAATTGGGGCCCCCTAACCCCGCCCACTACCCTGGCACATCCCACCTCCTGCCCTGGCTCCTCCCCCGCCACACCCACATTTGCAAATAAAAAAATGTATACATGAGTACTAGTGATGAGCGGCAGGTGCCATATTCGATTTCGACGAAAATCGCGAAAATTCGAAAGAATATATGTTTCATATTCGTCGAAATCGAATATTCGTCATTATTCTAGTTATCGCAATTAATATGCGATTTAAATAATTGCGTATTGCGATTTTAACTTAAGGCTACTTTCCTATTGGTTTCATATCTAGAATTATAGCGAAGATGACGGATATGACGAATGTATTCGTCATATTCCTCAAAACGAAGATAAAGAAGTATTCTACATCTTCGTTTTAGCAACCTATTCGTCAACTTTGCTAATTCTAGCAATCAAATAGGAAGGTTGACTATAGAGACAACTGTGTTTAATTCGCTATGCGATTATATATATATTTTTTAATAAATAGAATAATTATAATAATTATATCAAGTAATATAATTATTCTATAAAAAAAAAAAAAAATCGCATAGTGAATTTAACACAGCTGTTTCTATAGTCAACCTTCCTATTTGATTGCTAGAATTAGCGAAGTTGACGAATAGGTTGCTAAAACGAAGATGTAGAATACTTCGTTATCTTCGTTTTGAGGACTATGACGAATACATTCGTCATATTCGCTATTCGCTAATTCTACCAAGCCAACCATAAACTTCCTTGCTCATGGAGCGTCCCCATCACCATGGGAACATCTCCATATACTAAAATGTAATGCGATGAATTCATGTTATATTAATCGCATTGCGATTTCAACTTAGAGCTGGGTTTATAATGGGTCAGCTTGCTAGAATGAACGAAGTTAACGAATATGGAATATAGCAGCAGCGCTAAGTTGAATTCGCAATGCGATTAATTTAACTTGATGTAATCGCATTGCGATTTCAACTTAGCACTGCTAGTGCTATATTCCATATTCGTTAATTCTAGCCTATGTAAGATAGCAGTGCTAAGTTGTATTCGCAATGCGATTAATATAACTTGAATTAATCGCATTGCGATTTTAACGTAATTCCTCAAATCCGACAGTACATTTTAGTATATGGAGACGTTCCCATGGTGATGGGGACGCTCCATGAGCACGGAAGTCGGCAGAAGCGGCAACGGGCACTGACTAGAGCAGCCAGGAAGCCAGGAATCCTCAGGACAGGTAAGAACTACTTTTGGGAAGTGGTAAAAAAATAAATATAACTAAAAAAAAAACACGAATATTCGAAATAGCGAATTTATAGCGCTATATTCGAAATATTCGCAAATTAGCGAAGTGACGATATTCGCTAAAAAAAATTCGCTATTCGAATATTCGCGCTCAACACTATACATGACCTACTGAGGACTCCAGCATAACGCAAACCGGACGGATCCGTTATGCAGCCCATAGACTTCTATTATGACGGAATGCCTCTAAAGGCATTCCGTTATGGATTCCGTCATGGAATTGTGTTATGGTTTGTGGTAACAGAATCCATAACGCAATTCACCTTTTACCACCAAACAAAGCGTGAACGAATTTCAAAATATGAAATTCGCTCATCTCTAATTATAAACAGACTGGGGGCTGAACAGACTGGTGGTTTTATTTGTGTTTTTGAGGTGACAGGTTCCCTTTAACAGCAAGAAGAATTCATGTGGGAGTGAGGGGAGCACTGTCCTGAGTCCTCTATGAGCCTACAGTGCCCCCCACCCCCACAGGAACTCTGCTTGCTGCTGCCCTCAGAAGGTCCCATACATGAAGTCTGGAACTGGAACGTTTTATACAGTCCATCTTAGCACTAGCGTAATTAGAAATGACTGGGCACCACAGAAAATTTTGGAATGGACCCCCCCAGCTGTCCGGCACCTCTGACCGGCAGAGACACTTGACTTCTTCCCTAATACAGTCCAATTATCGTCCAATAGACAAGTCATGGAAATATATGTATACTGTAATATATATACTGAAATATATGTATACTGTACCAACCAGAAGACATTTATTCATACCTTTACAAAATATCATACTACAGTATACATATATTTCCATGACTTGTCAATTGGACGATAATTGGACTGTATTAGGGAAGAAGTCAAGTGTCTCTGCCCATTCAAAAATTTGCTGTGAGGCACATTAAAAAATTTCCTGTGGGGCCCACTGCCCAGTCATAATTTTTTTCCATTAATAATCCGGGTTGGAAAGATAGTGGCTGGGGAAGTCTTACTGTGTGGACGGGCTGGCAGTGGCACAGGTCCGGACTGGCTTTGGGATGACGGCACTGGCGAGACGGGTGGGAAGCACAACTCACTCTAAACTTCTTCCACGCTGGGTGCGCGCCTGCTGCCTGCCAGCAATACAGTGACTGGGCCAATCAGCAGCACGAGCCAAGGGAGCGCGGCTGGGTCCTAGGGAGCGCGCAGTCAGTGGGAGGTCAGACCGCCTCTCAGCCTGCATTGAGCGCAGTTGCAGGGGGCGGGGCCTTCCAAGCACTCCGGGCCCCTCTGTGCCGCGGGCCCCATAGCAGTGGCGTACCCTGCCTATATTGGCGGTACGCCACTGAGCAAGAGTCAAATGCCTTTAAAGTGAATTTTACTAAACCACCAGTAAAAATATTATATCAGCTAACTGCTACACATATACAAAAAAAAAATAAAAAATTAGCTTTCAACTTTGTTTTACTTACTTCCTCCAGTGCTCATTGTCTCCCCCTGCTGGGCTATACAAGTTGAAAGAGAATTCAAAAGGGGTTGGGAAAAGGAAGTGACTACTGTTTGGAGGATATTTCTCATACAGAAAAAAGGTTGTCGTTTTTTAAGCTTGTTCAGCTGTTGGCCTGGCAAATTTGCAAGACTACAGATTCACTAACTGCTATAATACTGTGGTATGAACAATACTATGGATTGTAGGATTTCCATGGTTGTCTGGAATTTCTCTTTAAACCCAGGTAAACTAATAGAGTGCTGGATTTTTCCTGCATGTGAAAAACACTGCGGATATTCTGTCTGTATATAGCCCCTGCTGGCTTTAATCTCATCGCCATATGGAGATGAATACAATATTTGGCCCTTAGTCACATTTAAGAAACAGTGTTTGGATTTCAGGGAAAATAACATTCAGTGTGTTTGCCAAGCTATGCTCCTTCCTGTAAGCAGAGAGCACATGATTACCTGTGCAATTTACAGTGTACAGTATATTCAGATTTCCTCCAGGCATGGTTACTTCACTATTTCCATTTTATTTCATTGCATGCATCATTATGAAAGGGACAAAATGTATCTGGTCACTTGTCCTTCTTCATAGCAATAGCAAGAATGGAGCATGGGTGACCACCTGTAAAAAGTGAATGAGTATGGTTTTCCCATGTGCACCAAGCCCCTATGATGGCACATGTAATCTTTATGTATCCGTACAAAAAGTTAGGGATATTTGAGTGAAATTTATGGAAAAGGTAAAAAGTTCATGCTAGAGTGATATTATATCATGGAAGTAGGGCATTTACGTAGAAGCAGCAGTGGTGTTTTCCTCATCTCAAATAATTTATTGAAACAAAAGCCGATACCAGGGGTGGCTATACCCACACAATAAATATCAATGTCTCAATAACTTGTCATGGGGCCTTGAGAATCAATTACAGCTTGACAACGACGTCTCATGCTGTTTACATGTTGACTCCTTGTCTGCTGAGGCATGGCATCCCACTCTTCTTGAAGGGAGGGCCTCAGGTCATTGAGGTTCAGGGGTACAATGTTAGGAGCCTCTACATGGTCACTCCCATGGGTTTTCAATGGGATTCGGGTCTGGAGAAAGTGCAGGCCACTCCATTTGAGGTGCCCCAGTCTCCAGAAGCCATTCCCTAATGATGCAACCTTGGTAGGCTGGTGTATTGTTATCCATGAAGACGAAATTAGGCCTGTGTAGTTCATGCAGAGGCACAATTACTTGATTAATGATGTTATTCAAGTAGTATGGGATTGTCACCATTGACAAAGTGTAGGGCAGTTCTGTATTGACTAGACACACCTGCCCCCACTGTAACGCCACCATCACCAAAGGCTCACCAGTGGCTGATGCATAACACTCTCCTTGACGTCTCCAACATCGTTAGTGACCATCATTTCTACTCAGCATGAATCGACTTTCATCAGTGAACAGCACTGAGGCCCACGTCCAGCATAGATGCTCCCTGCCCCATGTAAGACGATCACACCTGTGCCTGGTTGTGTGGTCAGGTACCCTTGTAGGTCGTCTAGCATGCAGACCACGGTGATGTAAATAGTTTTGAATGGTTCGACGTGATTCTTGGGTGCCTCTCACCTCCCTTAAATGTGCCTGGAGTTGGGTGGCATTCATCATCCGGTTCTGCAGGACATTGTTCACCTTGAAGCGGTCATCAGTGTAGGATGTGGCGAAAGGATGTCCACTTTCTGTGACTCTTCCAGTCTCTCTGTACCTCTGTTGCAACCTGCTCATGACACTTTGTGACACTCTAAGCTCAGTGGCCACTTCCATCTGAGAACATCCTGCTTGAAGCCTCAAAATGACGAGGTACTGTTAATCAATAAACATGTGAGAGAGTGAATCGGGGTGGGGTCCAGGGCCATGGTGGTCTCGCCGCACAGTGGGGGTACTGTGTGGTGTCTGGGTCCCGCCCTCCGCTGGTGCAGTTCTGTGGTGTCCGTGGCCACGACGCAGTGCTGCGCCATAGCTAGAGTAGTTTCCCACTTGATAGAGACAACCTTGTCATGGTAAGTCGGCCTATGCGCTTTGATCAAACTGTATGCCTCATGTTTATGCATAGCATATTTTGACATGAATTATGAATCATGCTGATTAGCCCATTTAAATATGGTGAGAAACAGTTGTTATATCAAAAGCATAGTGTTTGAGGATGTGCGACCCAGATTCACTCTCCCACATGTTTATACTGTTGATCAATTGTTAGTTGTCTTGTTCTCGTGATGTAAAAATGTGAACAGCATGATGAGAACTGTTTAAATACCCATTCTAAATAAATTAGGAAATTTATTGGGCGATTCATGAATCAAACACCTGTGTGAATTACTGAAACATTGAACAGTTGGACAATGGACATGTGCATTCAAAGGTTTAGAGAAGATCACATTAAGTTCACCTGTGAAGGTTACAGTGCATTTTAGGTTCATCCTGAAATTTCACCCACAAGCCAAATATCCCCAACTTTTTGTGAGTGGTGTATGTTAGTGTTACGCGAGCATGCTTGGCCAAACACCAGTTTGGCTTGAGCATCGCTATGCTTGGCACATGGCGGTATTCGGCCAAATACCACATGTGCTCGAGCGCAAAGCTCGAGTCTCCTCCCCGCACATTTCTTGGCTGCGACGCAGCCAATAAACGTGCAAGTAAGTACTGCCCTCACTGTAATGCCGTAGCCATGCTGGTTACTGGCATGACAGTAATTGGCTGGCCATAAACGCATCAACGGGTGCTATATAGCGCCCAATGGCTCGTGTTCGGCTCAGTCTTAGTCAGGGAAAGCTGTGCATAGGAAGGGACAGACAATGTAGGGAGTGATATTGGACTATTTTTATTAGAAAAACTTTTCAGAGACCCAAAAGTAATTTTAAGGACTATTGTGTGTGACAGCAGCATATATATTTGTAGCGCAAC